>CM034152.1:163474616-163494382 GCA_019776745.2 Taxus chinensis | reverse complement strand
TATATTGACCCACATGATAGGTTATGGTAGGGGGTGGTTCGAGCTAACCTTGGGAGACCCCATCATGTATCCGAAGTGCTGCCTCATAGCCCATGCACAAAGAAAGAGGGGCCTAGACGGTAGTTCTCCTAGGACACTGGGAGAGGTGAATTTAGGCAAGTGGTATGGTTAGGCAATTGGTGGTTGGTAATAAAGTATTGATATAATATTGGTAAGGTAAGGGTGATGGAGTTGGTAACGCAGTGGTATGTTGTAAAAGGTATAAGGGAAGCGAAAGTAGCCTACCCAAGTGGAACGGAAGGGAACCATGTCTGAATTAAGATAACAACAATCCTAGATGCGAGGCAAGTGGAAGAGTGCATCCGTAGGTGAAAAGAGTAAACAAAACCCACACAACGTAGAATGAGCTTGAAGCCCTCAGGTACCGTGCCACATAGCGAGAAGTCATAGGTGAAAAGAGTTGTATGATCACAATAGATCGGGGGTATTGTCACGTCCCTTGAGTTGAAACAAATGGTGGGTGAGGTGGATGATATAACGGAGGTACAAAGAACTTGTTACAAAGCGAGTGTTCTGACGAAAGAGAACCTACCCTAAATAGAAAGTCCATGACTCAAAATTTCTGGAATGCGGCTTTTATTTACTGAATAGAGACTATCGATGCGGGAAAGCTACAAGGATAGTGATTGACTATTCTTGAGGTCTTCACAAAGCTGATCAATGCAAGAAGCTTCATGATTAAAGGCCGACTGTGTATAGCTGTCCTTAGAGGGGAGCAGTCTTATTTATAGTAGCAGATATGATTTTAGGATAGATGTCCTTCACGGGAGCAGTCTATATATAATAGTAGCAATAGTTTGGCCTATAGCTGCCTTCGGAGGGAGTAGTCTATATATAATGGTAGAAGCTAGAGGTCTTTGACGTGAAGCATCAGTTTGTAGGAAGTTTGACTCAAGAAAATCCCATAAGAATACGACTTATTTTAATACTTTGAAAGTCATGGACTAGACTAAAAGGGAAAGGCATTGCTGAGGTGAGTGGATCAAACTATGTGAGCGTGATTTTGTATTAGGTGTAGGGGGAAACAAAGTGTTTATGTGGTGGTAAGTGTGCCAAGGGACAAGCGACAGGTAGATAAGAAGTGATTTATAACACTAAATTCAACAGTTATAATGTCGAATATGCAAGGCATTAAGGGGTTCAGGCTCAGGTGTCCATTACGCGAAGCTAAATGATAAGTTCCTGATCCATAAGTGTGAGTGATTATATAAGGCCCAATCCAAATTAGGCGCAAATGTCCACGTTTGCTCTTTTCTGTTTGTGTTACTATGTTGATTTCTTTTGAGGACAAGATCACCAACCTTAAAAGGTACGCTCATGAGTAGATGATCATAGCCACGCTTGATACATTTTGATAGATTTGGAGCATATCAAGCAGCTTGTAAGCGATGCCGTCAAGAGCTCCAATTGGGCTCTAAACCGTCTGGCGAGAAACAGGAAATCATCATTGGTGGAATATACGAAGAGAATTCTAAGGGAGGGTATTTGGACTCGAGAGGGCAGACAGACTCTTGGTACATATACAAAAAAAGGTCTTTGTGTGGCATTAGTGGAGGTACGAATGCTAGTACGATAAGCCCAAAGGGCAAAGGGGATGTGATCGTGCCAATTTCTTCTGGATTCATTGACAAATTCATGAGGATTTTGGTTAGGGTTTTATTAAGAGGATTCAGTTTTGTCCATTTTTTGGGATGTAGGGTGATGAGAAGCCGAGTTGATACCAAAGTGGTCGCAAAGGTCCTGCAAACAAACTTGTTTTTGCAACGATTTTCCATATCTGTTATCAGGCGATGAGGAAGCACCAAACGATAGATCATGTAGGGTCATGAATTCGACAATTTTCTGTTTTAATTGAAATGAGTGGATTGCCTCCAACCATTTGGTGTTTGTTAATATTCGGTTGCTGTGATTAATCCATCGTGACGTTGTGAAAGAGACGGTTTATGAAATATTCATCAAAAGGTTCTAAACCCCCTTGTGGAGAAGGAAAAGGCCAAGATTCGGGCTGTGCGCCTGTATTGTAGCGGGGGTGGCTAGGAGTATGTTGAAGGTTGGCTGTTGTTTGACACTAACACAACGCTTTTAACAGAATTCGTAGCAAGTCGGTTTATTGAGAGTAGGGCAATATAACCTAGGCGAAGGATCTCGTTTTAGCCACGCAAGGGCCCACTTAAAATTGTCCAACACAAAATCCCATCGGTGGACTTGTTGGATGGCAGAGATGCCCTCAGCGCCGGTTAGGCAGCGAAGGAAAGGAGGATGCCATCAAAGCCAGTTTATAGAGGAGTCCCCCCATGACAACATAAGGAGAAACACTTTTAAAGAAACGCATGTTGCTGTTCCTGTAAGATTAGAAACAGAGGTGTAAGGTAGTCATTGAAATTGGTGAGTAGCCGGGATACCAACTCCTGCGAATAGCAGACACATTATTTATCGTAAAAACAAACCGAGGCTGAATAGATGGGGCAAAGAGTTGTTGGACCAAGACGAAAATGTCCGAGTCAGTTGATGCAGCTGGAATTTGCGGGCTAAGCACAGCATGTTATCCGCAATTGTTAGTGCGCGGGGAAAGGGGGGGAATGGTTTGGATAGAATAGAGGAGTAAATAAGGCCAGAAGTGGAATCACGTAGGGTTTGACTTTGACGTTTCCTTCATTTTTGCATTGGTAGATGCCCATAATTTGATTGACTACAATAAGAGTCGCAAAAAAAAATTGATTAGATTTGATACCTAAGTGTAACGAAACTTGGTAGACCCAAAACAAGGCTAGTATTCCGTGTATTTTAGGCAAGGAAATCGAGTCGGAATGATGAGAGGCATAGGCTCATCGTCGAGAGGAATGAGAACAACGCCGGCTTCCTACGCTGCGGGGGGGCTGGCTTTTGACATCGACAGCAGAGGGTCATGGATACGACTCCTCCCTGAGTGAACGAGTGGGATGAGTTCGTCGGGGAATGTACAATTGGTAAATGTTCCTGTAAAGGGGCTCCGCAAGTTGGTTTGCGATGGTTGTCCTTGCTTTGATTTTTGGGGGACAAACTCAAGGTCGAGTCGGTGAAGGAGCATTAGCATCTGGCGATGCGTGGTTGAGATGAGGTTTGGCATACATGTAATGGATGGGGTCTGTGTTGTGATGATGAAAGTTTTGTGATTCAGAAGTAGCTGTCGGAGTTGGTGGCCACTGAAGGAGAGGGCTAGGTACAACTTGTCTACAGGTATACCTAGTCTCATAGTCCACCAAAGTACGAACTTATATTAATAGACGGCTTGTTCTCGATTCCAGAGTCCACGATGTGCAAGCATGGCCCCTACAGCGTGGTCGGTGGCGGGGAAAGATAAAGTAGAAAGGGCGTCGTCCTGGGGGGTGGATAAGCACGGGTGTTGCAAGAGCTAAGCTTGAGAGCCTCAAAGGCTGGTGGCACTTCTCACTCCATGAAAGTCCAGTCCTTTTTAAGGAGGTGATGGAAAGGTGACATAGATCCGAGAGTTGGGAGATATGAACGTTCGGATAGCTTGGCGCTTACCTTGTTAAACTACGTAATTGTTGAAGATTAGGGGGGCATTCTAGAATAGCTTTGACTTTTAGATGGGTCGACCCAAAGCACGAAGAGAGAAATCAAGCGAGACGTTTTCCCGAAAGGACGCCAAAGACACATTTCTTTGTTGAGAGGGACAAAATATTGTAAAAGGGATCGAAAGTAATGGTTAAAACATCGAGATTTCACTGCGATGTTTAGGATTGGCCAAGAAGATCATCGACAGAATCTTCAAGGATTTTTGAGTGTGCATAATGTCATGAAAAAGTAAGTCATAGCCCGCTGATAGGGTAGCACCAGCATTCTTAAGGCCAAATGGGCATGACACTATAACGAAGGTTCCCCAAGGAGTTTATGAAAGCGGTTTTATGTGATCAGCCATCGGGGCTACCAAAATTTGATTGTATCCCGAAATCCATCATGAGGAGAAAGCATTCATGGCTCCAGTGAGATCAACAAGTTGATCAATACTTGGGAGGGGGAAGTCATCCTTGGGGCAATGAGGTTAAGGGTCTCAGAATCGTGCAGATCCGAAGGCACCCCCGTCGCTTTTAGTGACAGGAAGATGTTAGAAATCATGGAGGATAGTCAAAGGCAAGATGAGGGACCAAAAAGACGCCGTTGAAGCTCTTCTTTGACCAAAGAGGGCAAATGCGGGTCGGATGTATTGTTCTCAGCTTTTGTTTGGACTAGTTGGACTCGGGGTTTAGGGTGATGTTATGGATTGGCAATGGTAGGATCAATTCCAGCAGTAAGCGTAGAGGAACAAGCGAAAGCTTGGGTCTGCGGGTACGGAGAAAGGTTATAGTAAAGGTGGATTGTTGTTCTGAATGTGTTAAGGGATTGTCTGATCTTCACAAGGGAGGATCCTCCTCCGTGTGGATGTTGATTTTAATAGTCGACTTCGTTCAGCATGGTTTGAGTTTCAGATGGTAAGGCGCGTGAATATAAGAGTCATCCGCGCCAAGGTAGTGAGGATGGAGTCATCATCCGGACATCAACACGTTAAGTGAAGGTGGTCATCTTCAATCAGCTGGAGCAGAAGGGGGATAGAAGGGGGGTCCTCATGTTATCGGTTGATAATTGAGAGGACTAGGAACGATAGAATTTATGAAAAAAAAAGTTAGGAGAGGGATAGATTCGGGATCTATCGACTCTGTGGGTGACGAAGGAAAAATGGCGTGGGATGTGGTTCGTTAGGGGTGTGGACGCGTTGTTTCTAGAAGGACAACTGAAATGAGGTTCCCAGGTTAAGTGTTCCTAGAAATCCGAGGCCACTACGATCATGTGCTTATGTGTAGTCACGGGATGATTATATGTCGGCCTGTTCATAAGACCAAAACCAAAGCCTTTCCAAGACAGCGGAGTCAAGAAGGTGGGGCAAACGACGGATTTGTCAGGATTGAAAATCGGATGGGAAAGGAACCACACCAAGAGGGGGTCAGGGGCAATGGGAAAGATGCGTCGACACCCCCATATGTAGGTTTTCGTGGGAAGTGAGGTGTCGTAGGGATTACTTCCCCCACCCGACGGTCATAGGTAGGATGTGCATGTTTTTGTACCCTGTCCGTATCCTGGGGGTTGGAAAGAAATAACGTTATATAGCGATACTCCCCCAGTGTAAGGTGCTGAAAAACATATACTAAGGGGTCTGCGGTTGGATATAGCGCAGGAAGGGAAGTGGTTTTGCGACCGTGGTTTCATTTGAAGGTAGTAGGTTGCGTTTGCGGTCTCATAGTCCACCAAAGTACGAACTTATATTAATAGACGGCTTGTTCTCGATTCCAGAGTCCACGATGTGCAAGCATGGCCCCTACAGCGTGGTCGGTGGCGGGGAAAGATAAAGTAGAAAGGGCGTCGTCCTGGGGGGTGGATAAGCACGGGTGTTGCAAGAGCTAAGCTTGAGAGCCTCAAAGGCTGGTGGCACTTCTCACTCCATGAAAGTCCAGTCCTTTTTAAGGAGGTGATGGAAAGGTGACATAGATCCGAGAGTTGGGAGATATGAACGTTCGGATAGCTTGGCGCTTACCTTGTTAAACTACGTAATTGTTGAAGATTAGGGGGGCATTCTAGAATAGCTTTGACTTTTAGATGGGTCGACCCAAAGCACGAAGAGAGAAATCAAGCGAGACGTTTTCCCGAAAGGACGCCAAAGACACATTTCTTTGTTGAGAGGGACAAAATATTGTAAAAGGGATCGAAAGTAATGGTTAAAACATCGAGATTTCACTGCGATGTTTAGGATTGGCCAAGAAGATCATCGACAGAATCTTCAAGGATTTTTGAGTGTGCATAATGTCATGAAAAAGTAAGTCATAGCCCGCTGATAGGGTAGCACCAGCATTCTTAAGGCCAAATGGGCATGACACTATAACGAAGGTTCCCCAAGGAGTTTATGAAAGCGGTTTTATGTGATCAGCCATCGGGGCTACCAAAATTTGATTGTATCCCGAAATCCATCATGAGGAGAAAGCATTCATGGCTCCAGTGAGATCAACAAGTTGATCAATACTTGGGAGGGGGAAGTCATACTTGGGGCAGTGAGGTAAGGTCTCAGAAATCCGTGCCATATCGAAGTCCCCCCGTCGCTTAGTGACAGGTACGAGGTTAGAAATCCATTGAGGTAGTCAATAGGCAAGATGAGGACACAAAAAGAAGTCGTTGAAGCTCTTCTTTGACCAAGAGGGGCCAATGCGTGGATGTATTTTCCAGTTTTTTTGTTTGACTAGTTTGGAATCGGGGTTTAGGGTGAGGTTATGGGATGGACAATGGTAGATCAATTTCCAGCATGTCAGCGTGGACCAAGCGAAAAGCTTGGTGCGGGACGGAGAAAGGTAGTTAAAGGTGCTTGTTCTGATGGTAAGGGATGGTCTGCTCTTCACAATGTGAGGATTTCCTCCTCCGTGTGGATGTGATTCATAGTCGGAATCGTTCGCTGGTTTTGAGTTTCAGATGGTAAGCGCGTTGAATATAAGAGTCATCGCGCCAAGGTAGTGAGGATGGAGTCATCATCTGGACAACTCAACAAGTTAATTGAAGGTGAGTCTCTTCAATCATGTCTGATAAGAAGGGGCTAGAAGAGGGTCCTCAATTATACGCGTTGATAAGTGAGAGGACCTAGGAAGATGCATTTATGAAAAAAAAAGTTAGGGAGGGATACTGGGGATTCTACGACTCTGTGGGTTGACGAAGTGAAAGGAAAAATGGCGTATGATGGTTCGTTTAGGGGGGGAGCGTGTCTTCTCGAGAAAAACTGACATTGAGGTTCTTCAGTGTAAGTGTTGTTGTCCTAGAAATCCGAGGCCACTACGATCATTGTGCTATGTGGGTAGTTACGGGGATGATTATATGTCGGCCCCTTGTTCTAAAAGACCAAAACCCAAAGCCTTTCCAAAGCCCAGCGAGTTCAGAAGGTGAGAGGCGAAACGACATTTGTCGGTATTGAAAATCGGAATTGGAAGGAAACACACCTAAGAGGGGCTCAGGGGCATGGAAGATTGCGTCGACACCCCCCAATGTTAGGGGTTAGTGCGGAAGTGCGGTGGTCCGCGTATGGGATACTTCCCCCACACGACGGTTAAGGTTAGGATGTGCATGATACCTGGTCCGTACTCATGTGGGGTTATGGAAAGAAATAACGGCTATATAGGCGATACTCCCCCAGGTAAGGTGCGTGTGAAAACATCTAACTAGGTTGCGGTTGGGAATTAGCTGCAGGAAGGGAAGTGGTTTTCTGCGACAGTGGTTTCATTTGAGGTGTAGGTGCGGTTGAGGGGATGGTTTGAGGCACATTTGAAGCGGATAGTTGGGTTGAATGAATGGGTGTCTTGATTGGTTACAAGCAACATCATCGGGCGGCTATATAAGATTGAGTTTTAAAGGGGGATGGATCAGCTTTACGGTGTAGGACTTCCCTATATTCAAATTTGATGCAATCTATGTAAGGTTGAGGGAAGCCATCCCATAGCCCGATCAAAAGGCGACCTAGGAATATATTGTATTGAACCTTTCCGCAAGGACATAGAAGAGTTCGGGTAAAGTACGTGGTCTACATGAATGTTAAGAATCATGTGCCTACGGAGAGGTAATAGCGTCATCGAATGACGCAACATGATGGGATTGGCACACATGTTAGCTAGAAGGGGATCTTCATTTGTGGAAGACTTTGAAGAGATGATGTTTAGGTAGCCACCCTCGTCAATCATAAAACGAGTAACCGAAGGTCTTCGGGTGTAAGCCTGAGTGAAGGAGCAGGGTCGGAGATCTTGCTCCAAATCAACAATTTCGTCTCAGCGAAAACTGACAGCAGACTTGTTGTACAGAAGATAGAAAAAGTGGGTGGGGTAGGTAGTGGGTTGTTCAGTGAGAGAAGCAATGGATGGGTGTAATGAGAATGGAGGTAACAGGTAGGGTTCATTAGGTAAGACCTAGATCCTTGAAAAAATTTCCCCGAGAGTGGTCGATGAGATTCAGAAGTCTGAATGAGATATATAGTGTCATTTAGGGTGATGGGTGAAGCTGTTTGATCATGGATCGGATGGGCAAATCAATTGAGAGACGGGGTAAGCGGGGTCCCATGATAACACTTTGGGGTTGTGCAATAGGGATGTGGACGGAGAAGAGAGGAACGCCAGGCGGGTGTGCTATTTCCACTTTCTCGTGTTGGGGGGGGGGTGGGGGGGTGGGGGGGGGTGGGGGGGTGGGGGGGGGGGGGGGGTGGGTTGTTGTGTTTTTGTTGTTTTTGTTGTTTTTTTTTTTTTTTTTTTTTTTTCCCCACTTTTAGGGGGGGGGGGGGGGGGGGGGGGGGGGGGGGGGTGGGGGGGGGGGGGGGGGTTGGGGGGGGGGGGTGGGGGGGGGGGGGGGGGTGGGGGGGGGGGTGGGGGGGGGGGGGGGGGTCCACCGCTCGAGTGCAACACTAATCATATTATCTAGTAGACCTTAGATGACGAAAGAATGGTGGGATATAAATCATGTCTTCCAGAGGTGGGCCTTATTTTGTAATAATGATAGATCGTGGTTGAGGCGGGGAACGAGGGTATATGGAGAGGAATGAAGTAAAGGTATCTCCCTTGTACGTAAGTGTATTCTAACCTTTATATCTGGAGAGGTGACTGATGAAGGATGGTTTTTAAAGCGGTGCAGCCTCAACATCATGTCATGGTGTGTAGTGATAGGCGCAGATTTTAGACTCATCATAACCTATAGGTCGAGGTTTAGACGGGTCATAAGGTCTAAGTGGGGGTAGGGAAATGGTTGCATTCTCTACCAACATAGCAAGGATTTTGGCGTAAGATCCTTTGAGTGGGTCAAAATTGGCGGAGGATGAGGGCATTGGTTGTACGGGTTTTGGTAATGTTTGGGCATGGTTGGTTCGTACAGGTGGTGGTTTAGCCAAGGGGTGTTGACACGTGGTTTTCACAAAACATGGTTTCTTTGGCGCAGGAGCTACATTCAGCTGGTTAGATGATGAGGCTACAGATGACGTGGTAGCGGGGAACAACCACGGCAAAAGGGGAGTGACAGAAAATAAATCCTTTGATGATGGAGTTCGTTTAGGGTTGATGGGTGGAAAGGATACGTGGGGTGACAACGTTGATATATCCTTTGATCTCTGTATGGGTGTAGGAGGCGTAGGTCGTCTTAAAGAAAACGCAGGAGGTATGATATATTGATGCAAGGTGGAGGGATGAGGTCCCAATATGGAAGGTAGGTGTGACGATGATGGTTTTGATTGTGATAGAGGCACGGATGGGAGTTTGTCTCCTAAGTGACGGGGCGGCTTTATTTTTGGATAAATCTAGTCGCTGAGGCGGGTGTGTTAGGCTGGGTATTGGTGAGGTCCCAAGTGTAGGGGAAGATTTGGTTAGGTTAATAGAGGTGGATGAGATACTTGGTATAGATGCGGGGGATGGAGATGAGGACATAGGGATTTTGAGTTTCTGTAAACACTTAGGGTATATGGTAGAGGTGTCTGGCTCGGTCACCTGCATTTGATTAGAATAGGGGGTACTCAAACGTTCCCATAGGACTCGTCTATCTTCTGGAGAATGAAAATCTTCAGGCGTGAATTATAAATTTGGTACGGAAGAAAGACGGGTTGTGATTCCAGTCCACTATGGGTGTGATATAGGGGGTAAATGAGGCACTGTATCAATAGATGTTAAGAGATTGACTGGTTGTTGAAAAGATTTAGGCGATGAAGAACTAATAGGTAGGAGGGCATGTTTGAGAGGGTCTGTTATGATTAAAGAATTTGGTGATGTCGGTGCGAGAGATTGCTCGTCTAAGGATGACAAAAGGAGTGGCGAGCCTTCCTCTTGTGCAGCAAGAGCGGGAGGAGGAGAAGTTTGGGAAATAGATAAGTTAGATAACATCCGTTCGCAGTCTTGTAGGGATGTGGTATAAGAAGACTCATCGATGAGAAGAAAAGTCTGGGTAGTTAACTCCTTTATGGGTAAAGGAATGATTTCGCCTTGGTTTGATGGTGGTGAAGGAGGTTCGGGCCCTTGCATTAGTGAAGAGGATTGATTCAAAATTTTCTCGATAGAGGCTTTTGGCTGGGAGTCGAAGACTGCATGGATCTCATGAACACTTTCCTTGGCTAAGATATCCTGGTTTACGTTACTGTTAGAAGAGTGATTTGGGAATGGTTTGTTGAATATTTTCAGATTTCGGTTGGCAGGGGCATTAGGGTTATCGAGGGTTATATCACCTGTGTCAACCATTTCCTGCACTATGTTTTTCAACATTTTGTCATTTTCATGACTATGTCCTTTTACGCGGTGAAAGTTACAGAAGTCATTTTCTTTGTACCAGGAAGGTATAGCGCGGGTAGAATCAAACCCGGAGTGGGGTTTAACAGGAGGCAAGGTGATAGCTCCGGCTTTGAGCAATTTTTCGAAGATGACACCATAAGTTTCTCCCAAGGGAGTGTAATTGATGGGCTCGGCTTTGTACTTATAGGTGGTTTTTGGAGGGGTATTAGACGGTGTTTGAGATTTGACCATCACCGCGTGGACAGCTCCTTTTGATTTCGAAGAAGTGGATGTGTGAGGAGGGGTGGTGTTTGGCTTATTGGTAGAATCTGGAGTTCAGAAATTGGGGTTTTTGTTGCGCAACCGCAATTTCTCTTCTTCTAAGGCTCGAATTTCTAATTTCTGAGCCATGGTAAAGGCCTCATCAAATGTACGGAAAGTTTGAATTTGGAGGGTAGGAGAGATGTGCTTAGGGCAGGCCCATGTAAAAAGTTCGATAAGTTCAGCCTGATGCAAGGCATATGTAAGTTGGTTGATAAAGCCACGCCATCGTCCAACGAAATCTGCGATAGATTCGTCTTCGAATTGTCAGATGGCATAAAGGTCGGTGATAGATACTTTCTTGGAAATGTTAATGGAGAAATGATCCAAGAAAGATTGGGCTAGTTGGTTAAAGAGAAGATTGAGTGCTGGGTTTAAAGCACTGTACCACTCCAAGGCGGGTCCTGATAAGGACATGGGAAAGGTGCGGAAGTAACAAGGCATCATCATGAGTAATCAAATAACAAGCATGTCTAAATGATCGCAAGTGTTGTTGAGGGTCCTCCTTACTGTTAAAACGGGTAAATTTTGGTAATTCCCATTGAGGAGGATATGAATGAAGGGGGACAGAAGGGTGAATAGGCTCCTGACAAACTTGCTCGTATGTCAAGGTACTACGACTTCCTGAAACAGAAGCCTCCAGATTATGCATTTTGTCCATCATTTGTTTGATGAAATCTGTGGTTGGATGAGATGAGGGTGCGGTTGTGGTAAACGGAGGCAAATTGGGCCAAGGGCCTCCGCTAGACAATGGTGGGGTTAAGTGTTGATAAGGTATGGAGGATGAATATGTTGAGGCGACCGAATAGGGATGTCCCATATAGGATGTTGAGGTCACTGGATACGTGTATGTGAATGAAAAGGTAGGCGGAGCTTGAGAAGGAAAGCTCGTGTGGAAAGGTGGCAGAGAGCAAGTCATAAACGGAGTGGTTTGCAAGAGAGATGAGGTAGGGGCAGTCGGTGGTAGTGATATGTGGGGTCCAAGATTAACCAAAGGAAATCTAATCGGGGTCATATGAACCTCTGAAGCCATCGGATTGGGAGACGGGTATAAAGATGCAGGAAGCAAGGCGGTGTCATCAGGTGGAGTGGGAGCTAAATGAGTAGCTATACTAATAGGCATACCAACAAGGAGCTGACCATCGGGCGTACGGTCAGGGGCATGAGACAAATAGTATTGTACAGCACTAGGATTAGCATCCAGAAACTTGACAAAGTCCTTATCTCCCACAGGAATTTTAGGAACCTCGCTGGTATCCGTAGGATTCCCCACAGAATGTGAAGGGGGTGATTCAGGAAAAGAAACAGAGCAAGCATGTGAAACCATGGCGGCGGATTGCTTTCAAGTGATGACAACCATGGACAGGAGTTCACAGTAGGGTTTCAATCTGTCAGGAACAGAAACAAACTCAGACTAGTAAAATTGGTAGGTTACTGGTTTGTCAGGAATTGGAAAAGACAGTAACCGATATCGGCCTACTAACTGATGTCGGTTATACTATAGCCGACGTCGGTTAGGTAACTGATGTCGGGTAAGAAGTCTGGGCTAACAAGATATAAAAGGCTGCTAATTTGATTTTTAACAACGTTTACTACACTTGTCAAATTATTGACCACAGAAGATAGAGTATGAGAAAGAAAACAGAACTAAAAAGAAGCAAGATGCACATGTAAATCCAGAGACTAACCCTAGGGTTAATTTTAATTATCATGGGCTTATGCCTTTAGACATAGAATGATGTCAAAATCCTAAACAAAAGACTTAGGGGAAATGTCAAGTTTGTTTTGGCTTATAAGTTTACCTCAATCAGGGGGAGGAATACCGCGGAAAGGGGGGATGTTTGAGCTGTTGAGTTAATTGTGAAGTGATTCGGTATGTGTTGTGCAGTGAAAGTAAGATTAATTTCCTGTCAATACCATGGATATCACCCCCACGTGTACGACCTGTTACTTAATCTACGTTCACTAGAATTGAAAACAGCAAGCAGGAATGCAATGCACGTGTTTTAAACCCAAATCAAAAATGATATTCGATGAAGCAAATGAGATGACTTTCACTAATGCGAAACTGGGAAAGCAAGACAAATTCTTTACTAAATATATAACAAAAACAACAACAACAAGTATGCTTCCTAAAATGAAAATAAGCAAGAGAAACAGAAACCCGAAATGGGTCCCACCGGGCGTGCCAAAATGTTTCACTCGGAATGTTTCGGCTTCTGGGAATAGAGTTACTTCTATCCTTTCATTCCTTTTAGAAAAAGATAAGGTTAGGGCTAGGAGGAATACCTGTTGAATGTCGAGATGGTGTGCGCGTACCGTAGAGAAAGATCAGGTTGACTGCGAAGAATTCCTTTTTGTCTTGGAAGGACTACCTGCAAATAAGAACACAAGACCACAAGATTTGATTAGACGATAAATGAGGGAACTGCCTTGGGCCCAGGAAATATAGAACTTCCTTTCGAAGGTGGTCAGTTCCCCTGCTAATATGAATTAACACCAAAAACTGTAAAATATCAATTAAATTGCTTCGTCGAGACGGGTAGGGGAAAGGCTAATTTCTGGTTTTGAGTCACAATAATCGATACCAGTTGCTGATAACCGATCTCGGTATGGTCTAGGATCTGTAGGTTGGTTGTTTTATGGGGTGGTTGTGTCGTAGGGTAACGGTGTTATTGGTAAGGCTGGTATATGAGTGATATTAGGTAATGAGATGGTGAGAGGTAAATGAATGATAGTTAGATGCAATGACACGTTGGGTAGTGGATCTAGGAATGGATTTATGGGGACTGTGATTCAAAAAGTCTAAGAAATGTTATTAAAGAGGACATGCAAGATGTAACTTACTGGTTATTGACGAAGATGCAGGTCTAGGAACTCTGATGACAAAGGCAGAACTTAGGTAAGATGGCTTGACACACAGAAGATGAGAGATCTCCATCCTGATGATCAGCTGAGTATCACAGGTTTCTGGCTATTCCGTTGCAGTTTTGGGCTTGATCTCCTTTGCTGCAAACTCTTCTGGTTTCTTCACTCGTCTCTGCTTGGCCAAGTAAAGATCCGGATTCTCTTGATCACTCCTGCTGATCTCTGTTGGTCCAAAAATCCTTTCACCTTTGTTTTTGGTTTGGGGAGCCCATTTACAGGGAATCGATGGCGGTTACGTAAACGACGGCGGTCGAGTAGGAACCGGTATCGGTTAGGAAAAAGCAGGCTATTTTTAGTAAAATCACGCACTTTCCCTACTTTTCTCCCGAGAGATTAGTTGCGGGCTTGGTCAAGTGACTAGAAGGTCGGTTTTGGGTGCGAGAAAGGGTCATTAGTCATGGGTGTAGGTGTGGACCAAGTTATAGGTCTTAATTAGGTTTAGTTTTAGGGTTAGGACTAGGCCATGATGAAGGTGGCAAAATGAGGTGGCAGGTAAGGTGATGTGGATTTATCAATTACAAGGTAATTAAAAAATAATTGTGTAAGGTTTAGGTGATGAGGTTAGGTTGCGAAATGAGATGCGGGTCACAAGGGGTCATAAGACACAAATTTGGTGTCTACAGAGGGGGAGGGAGAGGGAGAGGGAGAGGGAGAGGGAGAAGAGGTGGAAGATGGGGAGAGGTAGAGAGGAAGAGGGGGAGAGAGATGGAAAGGGAGGGGGAGAGAGAGAGAGGTGGAGGGGGAGGGAGAGAGGTGGAGAGAGGGAGCGAGGGAGACAGAGAGGGAGAGAGGGAGCAAAGAAGAGTGAGAGGGAGGGGAGAGGGAGAGGGAGTGAGAGGGAGGAAGAGGGGGGAGAGAGCGAGGTGGAAAGGGAGGGGGAGGGAGAGGTGGTGAGGAGGAGATGAGGGGAGGGAAGAGTGTACTGGGGACGAGAGGAAGGAGAGGGAGAGGGGAGGGGATGGGAGGGGGTGAGTGACGAGGAGAGTAGGGAGCGGAGAGAGAGGGAGAGAGGAAGAGGGGGAGAGAGATGGAAAGGGAGGGGAAGAGAGATGGAAAGGGAAGGGGTGAGAGAGACCCCTGGGTGGAGGGAGGGGAGGGAGAGAAACGACGAGGGAGAGAGGGAGCAGGGAGCTGGGAGAGATGGGAGGGGGGATGAGAGGAAGGGGGAGGGGGGAGAGAGGGAAGGAAAGAGAGGGAGAGAGGGGGAAGTGAGAGGAGCGAGAGAGCGGAGGAATGAGGAGAGAGGGAGAGGAGGAAGGTGGGGAGGGAGAGAGGGAGTGTGAGGGAGAGGGACGGTAGAGGGATGTGGAGAGGGAGAGTGGGAGGGGGAGGAGGGAGAGAGGGAGGGTGGGAGGGGGAGGGGGAAGGAGAGTGAGGGGGAGAGAGGCAGGGTGGGGAGGGAGGGGAGAGGGAGAGTTGGAGGGGGAGAGAGTTAGAGGGAGAGAGAGAGAGAGAGATGGAGATAGGAGAGAGAGAGGGCGGAATAGGGCGAGAGAGAATCTTTTTTTTCTTCGCTTGGGAGGGGGAGGCAGGGGGAAGGAGAGGGAAGGAGGTTGAGGTGGAGAGAGGGAGGGAGAGGGAAGGGTAGGGAGGCAGAGAGTGGGAGGGGGAGGGGAAGGCATAGGGGGAGAGAGAGAGGGAGAGGGAAAAAGAGAGTGGGAGCGGGGAGGTGGAGAGAGGGAGTGAGGGAGAGAGGTGGAGAGAGGGAGAGGGAGGGCGGGGGGAGGGAGAGGGAGGGATGGAAAGGTAGGGTGAGGGAGAGGTGGAGAGGGGGATGGGGAGTGATTCGGAGGGATAGATGGAGAGGGAGAGTGGGAGGGGTTGGAGAGGGGGGAAGGGGAGGGAGGGTAGATTGAGAGTGGGAGGGGGAGAGAAGGGAGGGGTGGAGGGGGAGAGGGAGATGGAGAGTTGGAGGGAGAGAGGGAGGGAGAGATAGAGAGAGGGAGGGGGGAGGGGAACGAGGGGACGAGAGGGAGAGGACGAGGGAGACGGGTAGGGGGCGGGAGGGGGATTTTTGAGAGAGGGAGGGAGAACGAGATGGGAGAGGGAGAGGAGGGGAGAGAGGGGGAGAGAGGGAGCGGGAGGGGGAGGGGGAGACAGAGGGGGAGAGAGAAAGAGAGGGGAGAGGGAGGGAGAGAGGGGGAGGAGAGGGAGGGGTAAGGAGGCGGAGAGAGGGAGCGGGAGGGGGAGGCGTAGGGGGAGAGGGACAGGGGAGAGGGAGAGGTGGGGGGGCTGGGGGGGGAGTTGGAGAGGAGAGGGGGAGATGGAGTGAGAGGGAGAGGGAGAAGTTGAGGGAGAGGGAGAGAGGAATACGGGGAGAGAGAGAGGCCAGATGGGAGAGGGGGACGAGACGGGAGAGGGAGAGGGAGGATGAGAGATGGGAGGCGAGAGGCTGCGAGAAGGAGAGGGAGAGAGAGGTGAGAGGGGGAGGGAAGAGGGAGGGTCTGTGAGAGGGAGAGTGATAGGGAGGGGGAGAGAGGGAGGGGAGGGAGGTGGAGAGAGGGAGCAGGAGGGGTTGGGTGAGGTGTAGGTGTAGAGAGAGAAAGAGAGAGAGGGAGAGGGAGGGAGGGAGAGGGTGAGGTGGAGAGAGAGGGAGAGGGAGAGGGTGAGGTGGAGAGAAAGATAGGGAGAGGGAGGGGGAGGTGTAGGGGGAGGAGTGAAAGAGGGAGAGGGAGGGCGAGGGGGAGAGAGAGAGAGAGGGAGAGGTAGAGGGGGATCTGGACCGGGGGAGGGGAAGGGCGGCGGGAGGAGAGGTGGGGGGGAGGAAGCGAGAGCGGGGGGCGCGAGCGGTGGAGTGGGAGGCGAGCGATGGAGCTGAGGAGAGGGCGAGGGCGAGGGAGAGGTAGCGGGGGAGAGGGAGACGAGAGGAGAGGGGGAGCGAGATAGGGAGGGGCGCGAAGGGAGGAGAGGAGAACGAGAGATGAGAGAGCCGAGAGGAATGGAGGGGGAGGTGGAGAGCAGGAGGGATGAGGGAGAGGGGTTAAGGGAGAGGGAGAGGGAGGGAGAGAGAGTGAGAGAGAGAGGAAGAGGGGGAGGTGGAGAGAGGGAGAGGGAGAGGGAGAGAGGGTAAGGGGAGGGGGAGGTGGAGAGAGAGAGGGAGAGGGAGAGTGGGAGGTGGAGGTGTAGGGGGAGAGGTGGAGTGGGAGGGAGGCAGAGAGAGCGAGAGAGGGAGAGGGAGAGGGAGAGGGAGTGAGAGGGAGAGAGAGGGAGAGAGAGATAGTGAGAGAGAGAGAGAGTGAGAGAGGAAGAGGGGAGAAAGAGAGAGAGGAAGAGGGGGAGAGAGGGGTAGAGAGATGGGGAGAGTGAGGGGGAGAGAGAGGAGAGAGAGGTAGAGGGGGAGTGAGAGAAGGGAAGGAGAGGGAGAGGGAGGGTGAGAGAGAGTTGGAGGGGGAGGGAGAGAGGGGAAGGGGAGGGAGAGAGAGGGAGAGAGAGGGAGAGGGAGAGTGAGGGGGAAGGGAGAGGGAGAGGGAGAGGGAGAGGAAGAGGGATAGGTAGAGGGAGAGGGTGAGATGGAGGGGGGAGAGAGAGGGAAGGAGAGTGAGAGGGAGAGAGAGGGAAAGGGAAGGGGAGAGAGAGGGAGAGGGATGAGAGGGAGAGAGAGCGAGAGGGAGAGGGAGCGAGAGAGAGTGAGAGTGGAAGAGGGGGAGAGAGATGGAAAGGGAGGGGCAGGGAGGGGGAGGGGGGATATATATATATATATATATATATATATATATATATGTCTATTCCTCTTTGTGGAAAAACTCCATGTCAAATCCTCCATGAATATGTTAGGAATCACGAGTAGTGGTGGTAAACATTGTGTGTTTACCACTGTTAGATTCTACCAATAAACCTTAAAACATAATGTGAAGGTTAAAAGGCATTGGTTGACCACCTAACGTCACTTGAAATGTAGTGTTTTCTTTTCAAATTCTACCCATAATTGTGAATAAGATTATACAATTAGAGAGGCTTCTGAAAAAAAAGAACTTATGACACAATCCAAATTATACATGTATTTAAACAAGGTTTTTAATTTTGTATATAATGTAAAAAGATTAAACTTATTTTAATTTACATATTCCCAATGACAATTTCTCATAACTTACCTGTATTAATCAAACGTATGAGGCCATATACCTAGGTGAATTTGTATGGATAATATTGCTATTAGACTTGTGCACTCTCATCCGAAGGAGGATCAATACAAATATAAAAGCAATTCATCTAGCCATAAACATATTATTTATGTGTTGAGGTAAGTGGATGTAATAAATGCACATTGCTTACTACTGCAAAAGATAGCGGTGAGCCATGTTTACCTCTATACCATTGGGAGATAAAACTATAGACTAAAATAGATTAGATATTGACAATTATCTTAGTGATAAGGTTATGCTTTTCTATAATTTCTAAGTTGTTTAAATTCTTAATCATGCAATATTTAAATAAAAAATAACTTTCTAAAGTTTGGATTGCAAAATAATGGTTGCTAGAAGTATTGGGCAATTAGTACTTAATACTCAATATTATTAATACTTAATGCGGTATGAATTTTCACAACCTAACATGTCAGTATTGTTAAAAAGTTGGTTTTGTAAAAGTTTTGCATGTTGTCATGAATTCATTTGATTTTAATAGTTTGCTCTCTAATACATATACTTAGTAAGATGTATGGATGTTAAGACATTTATGAAAATTTCATAGGCCAACACCACAATTTGTATATACTTTTTCTACCATCAACGTATAGGAAGTATGGAAATAAATCATGCAAATTTCAAATGAGAGAAACATGTTGCTATCAAGAAGACAATGGAAACTATTTACAATCATTTTAAACCACATGTTTCGAGGAGACGAACGCAACAGAAACCTTCCCTACCAATTGGGATAAGTTTTGACACATTTTAAAGCCCTAAATCCGCCATCTTGAGGCTGAAAAATTAGGATTTAAGTTGTAGTTCATTTTTTTTCCTATTTTTGGGCATTAGCTAATTTTAGTCTATTAGTTGCATTATGAGTTAGAAAGTTGGCAATTCCTCTAATTTAGGAATGTAGAAGATGCGTGGCAATTTTTGTGCTTGTACGAATAAGCATGCGAACTTACTAAGAATAACAGGTTCTAGTAAACTGCTAAAAATAGTAATTTCCACTACCTAGAGTAGATTTAGGCAAGTTAGTTAGAGTTTGCTTGGCAAAATCAAGTTGGGAGTTGTTTTCCTATTTAGGAAACATTGTAATTCATTATTGAATAACAAAGAAGGAGATCTATTTTCTTTTGGAGTTCATATTATTTGCAGTATATCACATTTGTTCATAATTTGGCTACATTATCTGGTATTAGAGCTGGTTCGAAGTACTTAAAAAAATGGCAGGAAGAGGAAGAGGAAGAGGATGCGGTATTGCCCAGATGAATAGAAATATGCAAGATTTGCAGAGACAAGTTGATGCACTTGCTGTAATGATAACCCAGAGAGGAAATCAAGGTAGAGATGACACAGATGAAGAAGAAGTTTGTGAACAGGAGGAAACACAAGCAATACCATTAGCTTTTGAAGAAAGGATGCTTCGAGCATTAGAAGGAAAGAATGATGGGATAAGAGTTGATGTTTTATAGTATGGTGGTAGTCTAAAACTAGAGGATATGATAGACTAGTTGAATAACATGGGAATTTTTTTTGAGTGGAAGGCTATGTCAGAAGAAAAGAAGGTAAAATTTACATGCACGGAATTGAAAGGTCATGCTATGTTATGGTGGGATCACCTACAGAAAGAGTGGTCAAGAAAGGGGAAAGAAAGAATTAGGACGTGGAGTAAGATGGAGAAGAAGCTAAAAGATAAATTTCTCCCTATGGATTATGCACAAACCCTTTACAGGAGGTTTCAGAATCTTAGACAGAACTTACAAATAGTGTAAGAATACATAGACGAGTTCTATAAGTTGTCCATTCGTGTAGAGCATGAAGAAATTGAGGAAGATGAACAAGACCTGAAAATTCCACCAGATGTTGGAGAAAATCTGATGATCAAGAGGACGATGATTTCTCTAAGAAAGGAGATCAAGGGGGATGCATGGCTATGTACAAATATGTTCAGAACAAGATGCACTTCATGAGGAAAGATATGTAATGTTATTATTGATGGTGGTAGTTGTGAGAACATGGTTTTTCAAAGAGATGG
>CM034152.1:163391345-163474116 GCA_019776745.2 Taxus chinensis | reverse complement strand
AAAAACACCATTTGAAACTACCAACTCTGATTAGAGTCCACTCTGATATTTTTTGATTGACCTCCATGCCCTGTTCCAAAGCTCCGATTTTGCCAAATGCTAAAAGGATGTTGGATAAGTTTGTGGGGTTTGTATTTTTACGTTCATGTTGGATTTGCTTAAACAACTCCAAGGCTTTTTCAGCCAACCCATTTTGTACATACCTCACAATCATCGCAGTCCTTCACCAACAACTTTCCGTAAAATTAAATCTAGAAATGTCTTCATAAAGTGATTAAGAAAAGCATCAATATCCCTGGGAAATCTAGTGGAATTGACCATACTCCTTGATTTGTCTGGTTTGAGTTCTATTAATGCCAATGGTACAAAAAACATGGTGAAGTAGATAATATGTTAAGTTTAGGATCTGCATGCTTTAAGAAGATAATGTTACGAAAAGTGGATAGAGATAGAGGGTAGAACTTCAATTTATGCTTGTGCTTGTTTTTAGAAAACTAATTATAAACACAGATTACAACTCTATCAAAGAGGTTGACATGTAATTACACTCATGCATTGCTTTACTCCCATACAAAGTCTAACAAGAGCCATTGTTTGGTATGTGTCCACTATCCAGTAAAAGACATAAGCTGCAACAATCCATCCACCGCCTCCAAATCCCTTCAATTTCGTTTCACTTTCAAATTCGGGTACCTTTCCTGTCATCTTGTTCTCCTCTCTCACCACCTCCTTTGACTGTTTTTATCTTCAAGTACAAACTATTTATAGCCATTTTTCATGCTTTTATTCATCAAAATCTTATACCCATTTGGCCAATTTATTGCAAGACAAAAGTTGCAGCAATCTACAAGGATCTTGGGATTGTAAGAAAAATATTCCAGTTGGCATTTCTTTACACTAACAAACGGTCCTCTAATCGACACCCCTTATCAACATCAACTATAAAAATAATTACTAACCTTCTAAATCAAATAACATATACCATTCGGTGTTCACATTGCATTGTGCACATGCGATTGCTAGTTACTAATAGTATTAATATATTATAAAATAAATATGTTATACTATTATATAATGAGATAATGTATATTATTATTTGATCTATAGTATATTTTAGTAATTATATATACTACATATTTATAGTATATTAATTATAATTAATAACACATTTCTATGTATATATAAGAATAGAATACTAATAATTATTACAAATATTATTAGAATATATAAAATAAATAATGTATGCACAATAATATTATATTAATTATAACATATTCATTATTATACTAATAATATATTGTTTTTTGATATAAATAAATTTTAATATTTTTAAAATCTTTATATATTAGACATTCTATAAGTTATATGATAATAATGTAGAATTATTATATTAATATTAATTGATATTCTTAATATTATATAATATTTAATATATAATATAAAATAAATATACTATAGTCTATTTCATATATAATTTTAATATACTATCGTCTAATAATACTCCATATTTTATATTATCATATATAATTATATTTTACCAATATATAATATCAAGTTTTTATCAGTATATAAATATTACTTTATATATATATATATATATATATATATATATATATATTATATATATATATATATCATATAATATATCCTAACAAAATTATTTATATACTTAATTTATAACTTCTGCATTATTAATGTACTAATATATTATAGTCTCATACTCCACTCCTTCAAACTTACAAATTACAAATTTTATATTATCATATACAATTATATTTAATAATATACTATATTAATTTATTAATAGTATATACATATTACTTAGTATGATTAATAATATTATTATAATAAAATTAATATAGTATATCAATATATTTAATATTTTAATACAACACATGCTATTTTATTATATATATAATTACTAATAAATATATATGCACTTAATTTATAAATTACACATTATTAATATATTAAATATATTATATTAATGTAATACTCACAATAAAACTTACATATCATTAATATACTTAATATATTGTAGTCTCATATTCCACCCCTTAAAACTTACAAGTTATGAATTATATATACATTATTAATTTAATAAATAATGTACACTAAAAATAAATATTTTATTAATAATTTAAAAATATATATTACATGAACAAAATATAATTTATAAAAAAAAATCCTACTCTTTTTCTCCTTCCATCTTTTCTTTCCCTCCAATTTTGATTCCTTCTTTTACCTCTGATTTTCTAACTTCCATTTTCGACAAATGCATATCATAATTCACATTAAGTATTACTTAACCATAGAAATAAAATATATGCCATAAATCTCATTAATGATATGTCAAACCTTTGTAGTAAAAGAATAAAAGATAAAAACATTGCATTGCATATTACAATAAATAATTAGAAAATAAAAAGACATAACAAGTCTCAAGGATGTCCATGGCCATTGGCCATCCTCGAGGGCTTTGGAGGGCCTTATCAGCCCCCCTATAAATAATATTTTATTTATTAAAAACTATAGTAGTATTTTTTACAATATATACAATGATTCCATGCTATTTAAGAATACAAAAAGTTGACATAAAAAGATACATTTGTGAATGTCTAAACCTACAATAGAATGCATAATAAACATGAATACCAAACCAATGATGGTAATAGCTTGCTACACCCTACACAAATACAAAACATAATCAATTCATAAGTACAAAACAACTAAACTTCTCAAACAAATCATCTTTTAAGATATAAAACAATCACAAGGTAAAATAGAAATCCAAATTACCTATTGCCAATATATCGTGTGCCCAAACTAAATTCTGGCTGTATATGAGGATTAACAGTGAAGTTTTAATAATTTTTTTTGTGAAAACACAAACAACCCATAATTAAAAAATCTAGCTGCTACTACAACTTAAACTTTGACTTTGAAAAAAAAAATAGTTTGGTAAAAAGCATATTTCACAAAAAAATCATGGTTGTTGATTGCACATCTTAAGCCCAGGTCAAAAAAATAACAAAATAATATTGATAAATAAACCCATGTAAAGACACTTTAAAAACAAAATTTGTAGAATGTGTAGCTTATATGAAATAGAACATTAAACTGATATTAAGCACTACTATAAAAAATTAATACATAAACCTTTAATCAAGATGATAAATCAAAATTAAGAGATTCCATTGTCCAACTTGACACCATAGAAATAATCTTCTAAACATGTAAATATCCAATCTCAAACAGAGAAATTTGACATAACAGGAATTGCAATCATCTAATCTCATCACCAAATAATGCAGGAAAAAGAATAGTCCATAGTAGGGGCAAACAAAACAATATGACTGAAATGAATAATAAAAGTATGCAAAGAATGGGCCTCAATATATTACTATGAATGCCTAAACATTAACTCTGTCAAAGCTTACATTGTTTGTTTTTACTACGTTATAAGCTCTTTCATGATAAAATTTGGCGGACAACCATAGCTTGTGGATATTAGGGTTTCTCGCTATGTTTTCAGTTCCCTACTGCAACATGTCTGGTCTGGGGTTGGCAAGAGGTTATCATCTGCAACTGCCGACAATAAGTATTTCAAGTAAAACTAGGAGTCTATTGGCGTAGTTATAAACCATGTTTGCAGCCAAATCTATGTCAATTTCATTATGTACAACGATTCAACATTTGATGATCATTCGACGAAGTGCTTCCAGCTCACATCTAGGAGATGTTGTTGGCAAAAAAAACTAGTAGATGCATCTGTGAGTGACAAGGATTTGGAGATATAAATCTTAATCATTTGCAATTAAATTTGTAATGATATACTAGTTTGATATATCAACAATTTACAGAGGCACAAACATGAATGTTGTTGTTGTTTTTGAGATCTATTAAGCAGCAACTGAAACACTGACCTAACTAACTAATACATTTCTGGTCATCAAAATATTAGTTCTTCAAACTACAGCTAAGGCGGTGCAGTAAGAAATTTGAAAAAGAGGGGTCAGAATTAGTACAGATCATGTATTAGATGAGGGCATGGTGGGTAGGTCTCCATGCAGAAGCAGTGAACAGAGAAAGGTCCTTCCAACCCAATGTGAGAGACCCATTGTCCTCCATAAGAGTATATCCCTCACATGGAAGCATGCCCAACAAAAGAGTGGCCTGAGTTCCATTATTCCCAGCAAGTGAAAACAGATTTGAAGGTCCCTCCAGTTCTCAAACATGACTTCACCTGTCCTCATAGGACACTGCCAATATATTATTTATTTCACGTGAAAGAAGTTGATGTTCAACCACATGCCTTTCATGGCTGTCCTCCAGGTAACTATCACCTAGAGAATCAAACAAGGCATAGTAATAATGAATGGCTTCTACATACCCCTCAAGGAAGGACCCTACATGGCCGTTGCTCCAGCTTGTCAGACTAATGTAGACAGGTAAATAAAGAGAGAATCAAACAAGGCATATTAATAATGAATGGCTTCCACAAACCTCTTAAGGAAGGACCCTGCATGGTAGTTGTTCCAGCTTGCCAGACTAATGTAGAGAGGGGTTTGAACACAGGCCGCCATCATGGCAGTTGCCAAGGCCATGGGGTGTGATAATTCTCGTTTTAAGTATTACTAAGGAACACATATTTTAAAATGGCTGGTAGGGCCTTTCCCCTAATGGTCTCATTATCCATATCCATCCCAGTACTCAGCATTTTACTCTAAACAATACATTATAGAAAAAAAGGGAGTTACAAAACATAAAAAAGGAGAGAAAAATAAGTGTGGCTGCATAATTCTGTAAGTATTAAAAAGGGCCTCTCTGTTAGGAAGGATCTCTAGGGCCCTTCTCCAGGCTGGAAAAATGGAGGATTTGCAAGATGTCATCAAACACAACTAAAACACAAAACTAAAATTAAACCATCCTTGTACACAAAAATATGCAAATCTTTCAATTTTAGATCAATCTAAAAGATATATCAAGCACAGAGTCACTGTTGAGAGATAATAAACAATGACCAATGTTGGCACGAGACAACCACCTTGATTACCACATATTCAGTTTCACCAGATGGGAATCCTTCAGTGGGAAGATAAAATGTGAAATATAGAGCAGAAAATCTGTGAAACGCAACAACTGAATGCCAATTAATCAAAACTTCATCTAAATGTAGAGGTCAGGGTGATAGTGAAAAGACAAAATTAATATGGACAGATGCTGAAAAGACAAAATTAGTTTTCATTTCTAGATTCTTGGGCATCGGTGTTTGGGTATACCCACCTTGTGTGCTCCCTATAGCTCTGGTATTGGTCTGAGCCAAGGCTTAGGCCAGAATAATTTGTCCCTATGGTACTAGGATGTATCCTCAGAGTCCCATTGACCTATTTTGTTAACCCATGAGCATTTATATAATTTCTTCTATTAATGTTTTTTCGCTGATTTGGCTACTCATCTACCTGCTTCTGCTAACATAGTTTTAGATGATTCCAGTGAAATCAGGTAGTTGCGGTGCTAGTCTTACCAAAAATATCGATTACAGTGAAAATAATAATAATCCTAAAAAATTATCTGTTGTACCAATAAAATATTAAAAACCAACTCTGAGTTTGGCTAAAATCATCATTACCCCCTTCGTGGTTTCATAAACATATCTAAATTTTAAAACAATTTATAGTGCCACATCAAAAATCCAATACTCTGTCATGGCATACCTGCAGAAGTGCCTATGAAAGCACTACAATTGGAGTCCATCATGGTAAGCTTAAGTTGGTTTCCATTTTAGTTACCCGATTTTGCGGCGCTTCTTCAGGGTCTTAATTTAGGGCTTCATTTTATTTTTTATTCCTCGTCTCCTTCCCTAAAATACATAACTAAAATTCATTGTAAGAAACAAAAGATTCAAAGATTAACAACTATGAAGCCTACCATCTATTTAAAACCAAATGAAAAAATGCCTGAAAAACCTACCAGGAGGATGCAGACCACATTATTACACAAAAAAAAGGCACAAAAAACCCCCCAAAAATACACAAGTATACAGTTTTCACAAAAATACCCCATGTTCTCTACTCTACTATGCTCGTTCAAACCAAAAATAAATAAAAAATACAAAACACCGCTTAGACCCCACAAGAATACCCATTACATAGCAAGATCAAACTGATTCAACACCAAAAAAGAGAAGCACGACCGGGCAATAAATTAGGAAACCAAATTAAAATGTTGAACCACAAAATTAAAATAGAAAGAAACCATGAAAATGTAGTCCCTTCTCCAAGCAAGCAAAATGGATTTGCAGGATGCCCTTGAAATGCCCCATTTCCAGATCCAGGACTTCATTCTCTTTTTCTTCTTCAACTCCTGACCTGAAACACATAACTGATATTAACCAAAACATAAATAGGAGAACTCTTATCTTACAAAA
The DNA here is from genome assembly GCA_019776745.2 of Taxus chinensis. Taxonomy (NCBI): domain Eukaryota; kingdom Viridiplantae; phylum Streptophyta; class Pinopsida; order Cupressales; family Taxaceae; genus Taxus; species Taxus chinensis. The sequence continues at coordinate 163,467,686 of CM034152.1, read as the reverse complement.
TTAAAGAGATAGTCTATTTTGCTATATAAATATCATTTAACCATATGTCGAAAATGCTTGTAAAGTCTTACTAGGAAGACGCATTATCTTCTTTGCTCTGCGTGTTCAAACCAGAATTTAGAAAATAACACAAAAGTACAAAAAAATGCTCAGACCACATTGTTTCAGACCTCACAAGAAAAACCATTACAGACTGAAATCAAAACGATTCATAAGAAAAAAAACGGGGAGCACGACCGTGCGAAAATCATGCTACAAAAAATAATGCAGAGCTAAAAAACAATTCAAAACAAAAAACAAATAGAAAGAAAACATGGAATTGTAGTCCGACACAGGGCTTTATAGTTTTTTTCCTTTAACGGCTCCAAAAATTGAACCTTCATCCCCATCCGCTACCCCTTTTCTCCATGAATCTTCTAGAAACAATCTCCATTGCCCTGTCTTAGGAGGCCGCTAATTTTGTCTTATACTATAGTTATTTGACACTTACAAAGGTCGTGTACCTTTAATTAAATAGCAAAAATAAACTAGAACAATAAAAAATGTACCTTTGATTGAAAATAAAAAATTAACCTTTTTTTGGTTTACCTAACGCATATTGTAAACCTTTGTTAAGGAAGCTTAAATATCACTTTTATCGGCATAACTATATGCATTATGGTATAATTTTGAAAATATGTATGATATGACTATGATATTTGCTTAGTTTCCCATTTTATTTACATCCAAAGTGTTGTATAAGTTGGAATGCATTTTTCCTCTATTTATATTTCAATCGCTCTAAACACACAAATTTCCTCGCATTTGAAATTAATTTAATTAAAATTGATAAATATACCTCATCACTTCTTTAACTTCCCCCTCAATAAATTATTTTTGATGGCCTATTTGTCATGGTATCTATGATAATTATGGCTCTTGACAAAAAAATTTCCCTATCTCATTCAAACCCTTGTCTTTTGCATTGTCCTAAGCCTTGGGCTTGGTTGGCCATTTTTTTTTCAACTGAGCCTTCACTTTTCGTGGAGAAGATCCAAATCCATGGCCTTGGCCTGGTTTTTTATTGCTCCTCTGAGGAGACTTGGATTTTGATATTGCAGGAGGTCGATAAACTATGTCTACAAAACCATCGTGGTGACTTTTCTGATAAGCACTTGGAAAAGGAGCACGGTCGTGCAATAAATCATGCTACAAAAAAAAATGTAGAGCAAAAAATCAAAACAAAAAACAAAAACAAAAGGAAACCATGGAATTGCAGTCCAACATAGGGTTTTATAGTTTTTTTCCTTTAACAACTCACTACTTTTTTTTAAACAGCTCCCTGTTTTTTTCTAATGGCTCGAGCTATTTAACCTTCATCCTCATCTGCTACCCCTATTTCTCTATGAATCTTCTAGATATAATGATTCTCCCATTGCCATGTCTGTGTGAAGCCACTAATTTGTGTAAGGTTGCACCTAAAAAATAAAAAACTAACTCCAATTAAAAAAAGGAAACTTACCTTTAATTAAAAAGTAAAAACTACCTTCAATTTAAAATGTACTTTTTAATTGAAAATCAAAGTTGTTAGTACCTAATTTTGTTTCGGTGTTGGCAAATAATTTGGTTTTGTGCCTTGGAAAAATTTGTAATTTTATACATTTTTGGGAATACATGATTGTTTGATTATGCATATGGTTTATTTTTCTCAGTTTTATTGGTTGGGATCACTATTTCTCTCATTGCTCCTCTAAATTTTACGGGGAAATTTTTGTTTTGATTGGTTTTTCTTTCGGCGCCTATTGTTGTGTTGTGTGGTAGACTCCTACCTTTTTGTATGGCCATTATGTGAACGAGTGTGATTGGAGAGTTCAGGAAGAAAAGCAGAGGAGTAGACTGGCAGAGGTTGCGCTTGCGGCAGGTGTGGATTATACGACAATGCTTAGGCAAGGTTTTCTCCTTGCCTTGTTTTGTTTTATGTTTTGTATTTGTTTTGGATGTGGTTCCTATTTTTTATTCTTCTGTATGTTGGGATTAGGTTGACCCAGATAGAGATAGGGGCCCTCGACCCACCTCACCCAATATCAAATCCAAAATAGACATGCATGCAAATCAAGGGTGCAAGAGGTGAGGATGTGCACATGATTAGGATTAGATTAGGTTAAATGATGTGATTAGGATAATTAATGATGAGATTTGATGGAAAGGCTAGGTGTAGGGATGTGTAGGGTAGGTGGTAGGTGAGATGTAGGAATATTAAATTCCTATAAATGTTAATGAATGATTAAATATGATAGCATGATATAATAATGAAATAAAAGGGATTAAGGATGAAAATGGGATTTTAGATGAAATAAAAGGATTAATGATAAATGATGAATGATGGTAAAATGGATTAATAATAATAATTAATCTCACGATCAATTATTATATGGTTGATGTATGAATAATAATTATGGATTAAAATAGATTAAAATGGATTGGTAACGGATAAATGGTGATGAAGCTAAAATGCGGGACATAATTAATGTTAATTAGCCATGTAGAAATTTTAGGTGTCTACATTTTGCCCCTCTTTGAAGTGTTATTGCGGAGAAATGATCATTCAAAGAATTTAAGTATAAGATGATAGGATGGTAATATGAAGCCCCCTAGAGTGGGTAGGTGGGGAGGAACAAGGTAGATAGCCACTCAAAAAGAGAGGAGATGCCCCAGTGAGAAGACGAAGTGGTTGTGGGTGAGAGGATTAGAAGATGATAACTATAGGAGGACCTAGTCATCGATATATGACAAGGGTACAGGATGTTTTGATTTTGGATGCCCCAGTAAAGGGGTTGATGTTTGGATATTGGATGTTGTTGGATTTTGGATGTTTGGATGTTGTTGGATTTTGGATGTTAAATCACATGATGTCAGGATTTTGGATTGTTGGATGCCCCAGCCATGGGGGGGTAATAATTAGATAAGATCTTGGATTGATGATGTTATTGATGTTAGATTTTTTTTTGTCCCTTGTCAGGGGGTAGAATTAGATAGGATCTTGGATTTTGATTATTTGGAGTTTGGATGCCCCAATTAAGGGGTAAGGATTTTGATTTTGGATGTTGGATGTGAAGATGTTTGTATGGTAGGACTAGATAGGATTGATTGAAGATATTAGATAGATTGATTTGATAAATAAGATTTGATGATTGGATGTTAGAGGATTGATGAAGGGTTGGTTGGATAAGGTGATGATGATTAGGCTAAGTGATTATGTAAAGGGGTGGTGTTATTGTAAAGTGCCCACAATTATCATCATTAGCAAGTGTGATTGATATGGCATAAAGCAAGATGCACTAAGGTATAAATACCATGATGACTGAATTACCAAATTCTCGTGTCCTCATATCATTGGACAAATTAATTAAAAAGGTGGTCCTCATATCATTGGACCAAAAAGTGGCCTCATATCATCTTCCAAGTGCTAAAAGAAAAGAAAATTTGGCCTCATATCATTACCCAAGTGCTAGAAGAAAAAGAAATAAAAGAGGCCTCATATTATTGGCCAAAATATGATGCAAATGCAAGAAAAATATAAACAAGCAAAAAATCACACACACACAAATGCATGCAAAAGTGTTTTAAAATTTATGTGCGTTTTTAATTTTGTATGGATTTTAAAGATTTTTTTGGATTTTTTGTATTTTTAAGATAATTTAGATGTGGTGGGATGAATATTTGATAAGGATGGGTGGGGTTGAAAGGAGGTGACTTTCTCCTATAATTCCCAAGGGATATGTAAATAGGGATTAAGGCTAAAGGATGGTTTTGGATAGGATAAGGGATGCGGGGTAAAGGGATGATTGTGGATAACATAAAGGAGGTTTAATAGGATGATGGATGTGATGGGGTAGGGTAAAGGATTTGGGATAGGATAAGGTATGAGGCGAGATGATTGAGTAAGATATTCCCCCAAGTAAAGTATGGGATGATTGATGTAGGTGTAGTGTGTTGTGCACCCAATTATAAGTAAGAAGAAAAAGTAAGGGATCTGCCCCTAGCGGATTATAAAGTTACCCCAGTCATAATGATGACAAGTTAAAGGAAGAAAAAAGGGGGGAAACAGAGGGGTGGATAGAATAAAGTAATATGATCATCGATTGCCCACAGATGATGGATGCAAAAGGATTTGGATGTAAATGATGGATGGTTTGTAATGGATCATGATGAATAAAAGATGAGCTTAAAAGCACATGTTGTAAAATAAAAGTAAGCCTAGAACAAAAATGTGACCAATGTCTAAGAAATACTTGGCAACATACAAGCACCATGTCTCTTTGAGATCGAAGTGTGTGCAAAAGTGATAGTTAATTACCACTTGAAGTGAAGCCTCAGTGGGTAGGATGTAAAAACAAGCTAGATATTGTATAGGGAGTGATTAAGTGAAGTAGGCTGATGTATGGTGAACAGAAGGTTAAGCCATGAATTTCTCTATTTCCAACCAAGCATCCATAGCTCCAACAAAGATACATCTGTTTATCATCACAACATTTATCTACTGCCATCCAAGTGTTCATAGCCCCGGTAGAGTTGCTGGAAACACCCCTAGAGAGAGTCTTGACATGGATTTTATTTGATATTTTGAATTTTCATATGATTTTTTTGTTGATATTTTTCTTTTTAATATTTTATATTTTGATCCACTCTCTTAAGACCTATAGGGGTTAAGAATCACAAGTGGCTTGATGGGGGGGATGGAGATGAGTGTGGTGATGATATTGGCTAGAGTGTCATAAGATGCACCCAAGGGTCTTCACCACAAGTTTATTAAGACATGTGACTAAGTGATTGGATCTCTAAGATACAATCGTTCTTATATGTTGATAGTAAGGGTAGCCCAAGGTCACAAAAGTGTAATAGGTACTAATGACTTACATCATGCGATATTAATTCAATTAAGTACTTGTGAAGATGGATTAGATTGGAATGGGGATGGAAGGATGATGAAAGACGATCAATGTGCAAAGGATAACCTAAATGCTCAATTTGATTTTAGGTGTTTGGGATGTGTAAGGGGATTATAATATTGGGGATTGGTAGATGGATTGATGGGTGGATCAAGGGAGTTGGTAGGATTGGGTTGTGATTGGGTATTGTTAGTGTGAGGTTTATAGCCTAAGTTTGATTGTCCTTGTTCATGGAAAACATATTTTTTGCTATAGGCGATGAGGTGGATGGAGAGGATGATGTCATGTGATCATCATGAGATCGTGGGGTTATAAATTTGTCATCTGTTAAGAGGCCGGATTTAATGAAGGATGGGGGGTGAATTTTTTTGTTGGTTTTAGTTGATGAAGGATGTTTAGATTGATGATTATATTTTTAATTTTTGGTTTATGAGGGATCTTTGGATTAATAATTAGATTTGGATGAATGATGGTTTTTGGATGTTGAGTGGGATTTTGATGATGGAGGATGGTTGGGGATAGGGTTAGGATGGAAGGGTGGGGGATAGAGAGGTATAAGGATAAGAAGTCCTCGGTTAATGAGATTTTGGACATAAGACTTAAATTGTATGCAACGATTGGTCAAATGTCCATGGGTGTGATGGAAGTCACAATAATAGTTGTCCCTATACCAAGATGGTTTGGAAAGGTTTTGATTACGTGATTTGATGGGAGGATGGATGATCAAGTTGAATGTTTTTAGACAATGGAAGATGGTAGTCAAGGATTCACTAAAGGAGGCGAAGGCGATTGGGGTTCGTAGGAGAGATGGTGTGGGTAATAAGAGTGGTTTAGGTAGGATATGTGTAGGAGTGGGTAGGATGGGATAGGATTGAATGGATTTAGATGTAGGTTTATGATGTGGATTAGATGGTTGGGATTTGGATGGAAGATTGGCTTTGGGGGCTTTAGAAGGTTGGTTTGGTTTTGTATTGGTTTGAGTATGTGGTTTTGAGGGAGATGAATTTTACTTAGGATTAGATTGCTTAGGATTAGTAGATGTAGATGAAGGGGGTGGGGTAGATGCTATGATACTTGTTTGATGGTTAAATATTTCACTTGAGATTTAGGTGATGTTGGGATGAAGGAGATTTGGGAGATGGGTGTGGTATAGGAACCACACTAGATTTGGTTGATTTTGGGGATAAAGTAGATGAAGGTGGCATAGGTGCCTCATTAGATTGGGTAGGAGATTGGGTGGGGAGAGGATTGGTATTGTATGTGTTAGGTTTAATATTTTGTGGCTTAGGATTCGTGTTATATGTTTTAGGATTGGGGGATGGTGGATTTGAGATATGATTTAAGGATGGGATAGTGTTAGGTTTAGGTGATGAAGGGGATGGATTAGGATTATATGTGGATGAAGGGGATGAGGGTGGCATAGAAGCCACATTATATGGTTTAGGATTAGAGATAGAAAATGAGGAGGGTGACTTAGAAGTCATAGTAGATGAAATAGTTTTAGTAGGATTGGATGTAGGTGATGGAGAGGATGCAATAGGCTTAGGGGATAAATTTGATGGTGGATTAGTGATTGTGGGACAATCTAGGAGAAATTCCAGGGGATGAGGTTGGGATGATGAGGATTTAGAATTAAGGTGTGATGTAGGGGATGAAGATAGTTGTTTGGTTTGGTCTTGATTGGATGTGATTGGGTATGTATAAGGTACGTTATGATATGTTTTGATGGGAGGTATTTGGGGATTAGGTTGGTTGATGGGGGATCTATATGTGGATAATGGTGATGAAGGATTATGTTTGGATAATAGATTAGCAAATTCTAAAATAAGGTCATTAGATGTTGGTGGTGATTTAGGTTTTGACTATGGTGTAGATTTTAGTTTAGATTTGGATTTGGAAATGGGTGTGGTGGATGAATCATAATTGATTAAAGTTTGAAAATAATATCTTTATTGGTAGAAGGGGATGATTGGAGTTGATCAAAATTGATGTATTTAGTTGATGGTGAGGATGGAGGATGGTTAAAGATGTTGGATGATGTGGATTGGGGATTAAGTGTGATTGAATGTGTGGATGGGGGATTATCTTCGTCGATGTCAACAAGGTCCTCATCATCATAAGTGGATGTGAGGGGGGATGGTTGAGAAGATGTTTGGTTAAGGTTTGATTTGAGGTCAATAATTTGTTTGTTGAGATTTTGGATGGTTGTGAGGATGGTGGGATTGACGTGGGATGGGTTAGGAGATTGTTGGATAAAGGATGTGAGTCCAATAATTTGGTTTTTTAGAGATTGGATAGTAATAGTGATGTTTTGATCAAAGTGGGAGGGTAAAGGTTGATGAGTGGGGGATTTGACTTTGATGGGAGACATGATGAGGGTGGGGGTTTATATAATATTTTAGGAATAGAATTGGGTATGGATAGGATGTAGGTAGGATAAGGACTAAGATGGAGGGATTAGATGTGGATGGGATGGATTAGGAAAGGGGATAAGACTGGGGTAATTAGATGGATGGATTGGGTATGATTATGTTTGGATAGGGGGGTTCGATTTGATTATTTGATTAATGTTTTATTGGTTGATTAATGTGTGGTCAAAATGATATGTAAGAAAACAACACACATGTAAAAACACAACCTAGCTAGTCAAGTGGGTGTGCAACACAAGCTATAGCCCCATTTTAGTACCACACATGACAGTGGCACTCACTGAGCTGGCCCACCTTTACGTCGATGTGTTATTGACTAGCAAGTAATCTTCGGTGGTTCCTGTTATCACCAAATCATAGCATAGACTTATGTTTACACAAGTTCATATACTTGAGCTCGTGGTGTGATTGGATAACATGGGTACTATCTCCAAGTTGTGGGACTTGCTACTTGAGATAGAAGTCCAAAGAAAGTTGGTTCTTGCTCCTGAACTACATGCCACAATCTACTCTAATGTAGGCAAAACTAACTGTCATAATCTAACTTTCTAAGGGACCAAGGAGATAGAATGCATAAAAAAATGAAAGCCTACACTACAACGGTGATACACCAGAAAAGGAGGGGTGTGAGAGTAGTTTTCCATCATGTGAAAAATAGAAGTAAAATGAATAGTAGAAGGGGTGATAACAGTTCTCCACAATCTAGAAAATGCATTAACAACAATATTTCATACATGCACAATAATAATGAGTCCTTGCAAGAGCATAAGAATAGACACAATATTCTTGTAATGGAGGTTGAAAGGGAAATAAGAGTGCAAACAAACACAACAGGGGAAGATGCATCCACAAACTTGTATTTTATTGCTTCATGATATGCACAGTTCAATCTATTACAAGATAAGGGCCTAGATCACCATGCAAGGAGTCCACTACAAGGGCGTGTAGCACATTGGATTCACAAAGCAATTTTGATAGAGCTTTGTTACTAAAAAACTACCTCCCTTTACAATGAGCCCAACACTTCAATTTATAGAAAAATAAGAAGAGAGAGAGGGAAAATGGAAATCCCGAAATATGTACTTCAACCACTAATAAGAGGTATTAAATGGAGTGAAATGATGTTCTATTGCTTTAAAAAGGCTCCCCACACTATCTCATGACTTGCAACAGTGAAAGAATGATAACCATGCCTCTTAATTACACTCCTAACCACCAAATAAAACACTGTTCTGAACCCAGCCATGTTTTTCTACAAAATATCTATCTATCCTTCATCAAATCTAGATTTTATTGATTTTTGTGTGTTAGGCTTGGATCCATGATTCCAAGGGTACCAATTTTTTGTGATTTTGCTGAGAAATGCAAAAGTTATGGCCTTCTGAGTGTGAGTGGCTATTTTGGGCCTGCCAGACATCTTCTGTCATTCGACAAGAATGAGCATTAATTGACTGGAGCTGAATACGTTTATTTTATTTTAATGTAACTACCCTCATCAAAATTAAGAAATCTAGTTGTTGCGATGCAAAGGATGTTGTGCTTGTTCCAAAAAGATGTACCATGACTTGTGCGGGACTGAAGAACTTGATGCATGTTATCAAATTTACATCAAGGGGTGAATTTTGGATAACAATTTTGGCAACTCAACAGGGTTATCTACCTTCTAGATGAAGTATGGCCAACTACCTATAGCAATCCATTGGGCATGGAGTCTGTCTGATAATATCTCATTTGATTTGAAGTTTGAAAACTTGCATCCTTGAGCCATTGAAACATTGGTTGATCTGATTCTCCTGTGGCTGCAAATTCTTTTCCGGGAGCTTGATGAACTGTAAACATGCACACACTAGAAGTAATAGGACATGTGCGCCAGTGCTTAGGGAAATGAAAAAGATTCTAACAACAGTACAATGTGCATAAGCACTTGGAGGGATGGAAATTCTAAATTAATATTTACAAGGGTGAGAAATTATCCTTCTAGTAGCAACGTTTGAGATAGATTCCATTGACCAGAATCTGTAACTCTTCACCATTCAACTTAGCCAGCCGAAAGGCATTTCTACCTTTGTATTCAATGATCATGTATGGACCACTCCATATGGCATCAAACTTGGAATGTTTTCATGGCTTTGCACGATCAACATCCCACTTCAGTACCAAATCTCCAGCTTGTAATACCCTGGCCTTATCTTTCTTGTCAAAACTCTTTTTGATCAATGCTTGATCTTTCTCCATGGTCTACATTGCATGTTATCTTGTTTCTTCTAATTCCATCAGCTCTGCAAACCTGATTTCCATAGGCTCAAAATCAGCTAGTTCCAATTGTTTCATAAGTTCTAATGTTGGTAACTCGAGTGATATAGGTAGAACTGCTTCTTTCCCATATACAAGCTTGTATGGAGAGCTTCATGTAGACCTATTAGGTGTGATCCTATCAGCCCATAGAGCTTATTTGAGCTTTGCGTGCCAAGTTCTCTGATTCTCATCAATAGTTCTTCTGATGATTTTTAGTAGGTTCTTGTTCATAGACTCTGCTTGACCATTATCCTGAGGGTAATAATTTGATGAAGTGTTGAGATACACACAATTCTTGATAGCCCATTCAGTGATCTTTGTGCCAAGGAATGCCAATGCACTGTCTGATATGATAGTGGTAGGGACACCAAACCTCGTGACTATCCCTTCATAGAAATCCAAGATGTTGGATTCATTTGCATCTTGAGTGCCACCGCTTTAGTCCACTTGGTGAAATAGACTGTTTTTGTAAGTATCCACTTATGGCCTTGAATTGAATTTGGATTGATAACCCTAATGAAGTCCAATCCCCATTGCATGAATGGTTGATTTACTAAAATCAGACAAAGGGGCAGTGCTGCTAACCTTTCTTTCCCTATGAAGAATGCACATCTCTTGCATTTCTTGACCCATGAGTAACAATCATTGAACATCGTAGGCCAATAGTAACCAACCTTCATGTTTTTGAGAGCTGTTACTTGTGGAGTGAAGTGGCCTCCCGCTTCCCCGTTGTTGGTGCTAATTCTCAGTTTGCATAATGTGCTATAGTGTTCCATGCCCAAATCTACTCAAAAACATTTTATTTTTCGATTTTGGTGGTCTTCAGTTCATCTTCCCCAATTGAATGCTTCAAAGATGCCCAAGATATTATTGTATTGCCCTAATTTGAAACAATTCTACAAGTTTTCCCCTTTTCGTGCTCTAGGTTTTCCATATGGTCGGGCTATGTTGTTTTTCCTTTGTCAAATCATGCAAAAACTCAAAATTGATTGAATCTGAGTTGTTTACAATTAAAATCCCAATCCCCAAGTTGAAAACAACGTCAAATCAAGTTTCAATTGATCTATCATCCTTGTTAAAAAAATTGATAACTAGGGCATCCTCTATATTTTTGACATTTTAACGGTCATACGGGTTTCATCTACCCATGAAATTCATCATTGCAACATTATTGCAATGTGGCGGGTTCCTATTGGCCAGGGGGGGTCGGGAAATGTTTTCTAACTTGTCATTTTTGAAATTTTGGCTTGAGGAAAAATTTTGGTTTGTGGCTCCGCTTCTCATAAAGGGTGCCTATGTGGCACATGCTAATTGGTCGAGGAGTGGCGGGTGGTGGATTTACCTTAGGAATTTTGGCTTTCATTTTGCAAAATTCTCAAAGTCAATTCTTGGCCCAAAAGCCCGCAGCAAATGGGGAGAGGACACATGGCTCGGGGGACATGCGGGTGGCGGAAGGAGTTGGTGTTTTTTGACTCAAAGTGTCAAGGGAATTTTTTGACCCGAAGGCCCTCATCCAATAACAGGTGGACACGTGTCTAGGAAAATTCAGTATGGGAGGGCAGAGGTTTTGATGAATTTGAAGTTTTTTAAATTCAAAACTTTGATGTCAAATTTTTACCTGAAGGTCCACAACCAATAAGAAGTGGACATGTGTCCAGAAATACAAAAAATCAAGCAAGGGGGCCGAAGGAAAATTTTGTGAATGTTTTTCCGCTTTAATCCAGAGCCAACACATGTCCCAAAAGGCGAGGGGGCGGAGGTTCGGGCCTCAGAGAAACTTTTGGAAATTTTACAAATTTTGGCAAAGGGAGCTAAAGTAAAAATTGAAGGTATGCCTCCGCAGCCAATCTATGGAGGGCACGTGGCATTTTTCAAAGGAGTCAAATGGAGAGTGCGGGCCCGAGGAGAGTTTTGAAACTTTGTAATTTTGGAGGGTAGAATTGGAAGCTTGGACCCGCAGAGCACCATGTGGCGAGGAACAAAGCGGGTGTTCGGGCCTGTGGAGAATTTTGAGCAAAATTTCCTTTTTTCAAAAATGGAGCAAAATGGATAGAATTGGCCTACAATTTAAAAGGGGCCCATATATGGACACGTGGCAGGCACAGGAGGCAAGCGGGGAAATTTTGTAAAATTTTCCAAAATTTAAAAGGGTCGCAAATGTAATTTTAAAGATGGTGACCCGATCCAATCATGTTTTGACACGTGTCCCACCTTGTCCAGAGTCAAAAAGGGTATTTTGAGCCTATTCGCGGATCTCATCTACCACGTGGAGGGCAGACATTTAACGTCGATACAAAATCGATGATTACTGTGCATTCACCCTTTTGGCCACCATGGGAGCTCCAAGAAGCTTGGATTCATCATTTCTTCATCAAATCGCATCAAAATTTATATGATTTCACATCGTCTCGGCCTTCTGAGTGTAATGGCACAATTTTCGTGACCTAATTCGGTGATCTATGATGTTTTTGATACATTTTTTGTTCAGGCCCGATAAAAATGTGAAAAGTGAAAATCAAAAGTTGCAAAGGTGAAATGATAAGGGTAAAAGGGTGAAAAATGACTAGTAAAAGATACTTGCATGCCTAAATGGTAAAAACGTGACCCTGGGATGGATAAGGATCCAAATTTGTGTAATAATTAAAAAAATTTATACATCCTTGGCAGCCTGCGAGTTGTTTTCCAGTTTGATGTCATTTTCATGAAATCATGAGGAGTTGTTGTAACAAATTTGATCCCGTAAGCATATTCTTTGCTTGGGAAGGAAGAATCCAAGATGGCATAGAGTATATATCATATTTTTGGAGAATTATAAGAGAGAGAGGAGAAAAAAGAATTTAGAATTTCACGGGAAAACTTGAAGAAGCCCATTTCTTTGAGAAAACCGCTTGAGAGCCATTTTCAATTCCATTTTGCATCAGATTTTATCGTGTTGGGTTGGTTTCAAGTTGTAAAGCCATCAACAAGCTCTGAGATTGTTCTCATGACATTCCCCTGCTAATATATTTGATCATTTTCTTGATCATCTGGTTGATTCTCTTGGCAAAGTTTGCATATACTTATGTTTCAGAATGTTTTCAATTTGTGTTTCATGCTCATGTTGCAATCTTGTGTTTAGGATCTCTTTGATCATACATGGTCTCATTCCTTGTTGATGGTTTGATGACATCTGCAATCTTATATCCAGAAGAGCCTTCATCTAATAGAAGATAAACATATTTAAAATGATTTTACTGTCCTTGAATCTTGAGATTTTTTGTAAACCTTTGGGGGTACCTTAGGTCATGATCAAATAGGGATTTCTGGATACTTTATTGGTATATTTGCTTCAAGCTTTTGTAGCAGGTTTTCAAATATTGTGTGGAAGAGTGTAGATCTAGGCCTCCATTTGTGCACATATCCTGGTTGAAGGAGTATTTTAAACCTTTTGAAGCATTTCTACTGTTTAAGTGTTACAAATTTCTTGCAAAGGTCCTCAAAGAGTTTGGTAACCTCTGGTTGGTCTAGTCTAACATCTCCCAAAAAAATTTCATTCAAAATAATTAACCCTACCCTATACTACCCCTGCATTGCATTGTGTTAACAAGAGAATACAATCTATTTACAAAAATGCACAAAGCAAATCAGGATAATACTATGTCTCTAGCAACCTCTGCCTTTTTTTGAAAACATTTCCATCATTTAGTAGTGACAACTCTTTTGAGTTTGAATAATGGAGAATTGATCATGTTTTCCCAAGGATCCTTCCATACAATATGCAGAAATACAAGGATATCTCCACCTCCTTCACCAAAAAAAGGCTGTAATATAGGTTCTCTTGCCTTGGTTGATAGGCACAACCTAAAATAGTGAGGATCAAATAAAAATCCTTCTGAGGTACTACCCACTCCTTAAAATATTGAGTGCTAACAGGTAAAATAGATGTCTCCCAGGCTAAAAATGACATACAAATCATTTATCTGCCTCTGAGTGTCTTGTGTAAATCCATGATGTTGCTTGAGTTATGAAGGAGATTAAGTTTGGGTACCAACACCCCAGTGGCACCGTTGCTGGGGAGTTCTAGGGATTTGTTGGTGTTTTAAGGTGTTTGAGAATTTGTGTATTCAAGTATTTGAGCTGCTGCATTGTCAAGATATCATCCTATGTTTCAGATCTGCAGGTTTTAAAGCAAAGTTTTCAAGCTCAGCCTGCCCTTTTTCCATATACTAGCAGTTCATACACTTTGTTGCATTATGTTTGGTTGATTTAACAAGAAGAAAGTCTGGTTTATAAAGCATTTGATAGAATTATTTTAGTGCATTCTTGCACAACTGAGGTGAAATTCCTTAGTGGCGAATCCATGCCGATTTAAATTTACAAAGACCAGTGTCTTGAGATTTCTATCATTTATTTTTGTGCTGTTGATCTCTGCAAAACTGGAGGGAAGAAGATCTCTCTTCCTTAAAGACTCTGCTAAGAAATTGTTCTCAGATTTAAGAAATTCAGAGTTGGAAGGGAGAAGAGTTTGGAAAGTGGTTAAAGGTCAAACATCAGGCAAAGATATAGCCATTGGGTAGAGAGATCAGCCTTTGGTAGAGGAATATCATTCTCCTTCAAGTGATTCTGATTCAAGCAATCCTCTCATAAACTTGTTTGCCTCAGCTAGTGAAGGTCCTTCTGCTGCACCTGGTAAGTTCCTTCTCCAATCTGCACCTCTGTGTTTTAATTCGAGTAAAAATTTCCAAGAAAATCAGCACTTAGAGGATATTAGTCTTATGAATCACATTCTTGAACCCAAAAGACATAACACTCCTCATCAGCTTGTTTCACCTCTAAGATCACCTCCACCAAACAATATGGCTTAACCTAGACCTCCTTTTGTTGTTAACACCTTTGGTCCTATAAATTTTAGAGGAATGGATGGTTACCGAAATGTTGTCCCACAAGATGTCAGAAATAGGTTGCCAAAATTCCAGGGTAACAATGCTATTACTGGTGATCAACATCTCAAACTTTTTGATAATATGATGGAAGATTTGTAGATAGAGTTTGAGGATGTGTATTGATCTGTTTATTCATACACTTGAAGAAGATGCTAGGGATTGGTACACATCTCTACCTGATAACTCTATTGATTCATGGACTGAAATGAAAAATGTAATTAGGTTGCAATATGGTGACATGACTGATCCTAGGTTTCTTTTGTCTGAGTTTTAAAATATCAATAAGAACCCTAATGAATTAGTCCATGAATTTAACACAAGGTTTAACAAAACTTTGAGAAGTCTGCCTATTGGTTTGAGGCCTTGTGATGAATTATGTTTCTCCCCCCCCCCCTCATGATCTATACAAGTTTGATGTAAAGTGAAAGCTAAATTCCTAACAATGACTTTGAATACTTGAGAGATTTGATGATCAAGAAGTATGATGGTGGTATCCCTTTAAGAGGAAGATAGAAAATTGTTGATGAATGTTGTTGTAGCTCAAGAAAAGGACTATAACACTAGAAGCAAGGTTGTTAAGGGAGTTGGGCCTCAAGCCAAAACTAAAACACCCTTGCCCACAAGCATTACAAAGGATGCTCCTAGGAAAGAAACACTTACTAGAGGCTCTGCTGTCCTGAGCAAAAATTACAGTCCTCATCATTCCCAGGTTGCCAAGAATCCTTTGCCATCTGAAGAATCTTCTTATATCCCTTCCATTTCTATTTTGCCAAAGAGTTTCCCCTATGACACAACCCAGGTATTGAGCCAAATTAAAGTGAGTGTTCCAATCATTGAATTGCTTAGAATTCTTGAGCATAAGAAGAGAGCATTTGAGTACTTGGGATTGAAAGAAGAGAAGATCACCCCAAGTAGAAATGTAAATGTTGTTGAGACTCCTCTTCAAATTATTGTCTGGCCTTGAAACACCACCAGCAGTGGAAGATCTTGGAGAGGCCTGAGGTATATTTGGGGACATCCTTGGTTGAGTCCCAATTGAATGTTGATCCATTCTTCACAACTTTGCTCATAAAAGATAGGCTACTTCACAATTGCATGTTTGATTCCGGTAATTCATGTAATGTCATGCCTCTAGAAGTTGTGAATGAGTTGGATATCAAAGTGACAACAACCTATGGGAAGTGTACTGCCATGGATTCAAGGGAAGTGCCGGTTGTTGGTTTTGTGAAGGGTTTAGTAGTGCAACTTGCAGCCTACCCGGGTAAGAATTTGAAACTTGATGTTGTAATTGTTGACTACCCTGCCAAATGGGGTATGATTTTGTCAAGAAAATGGGCTGCAAGTGTTGGTGGTAGTGTTCATATGGACATGTCTTTTGCTACTATTCCCATTGAGGGCAGCTTGGTCAAACTCTATGGTTAAAAGAAAATGTTGCACTTGATTGAAGATCCCAACAATGCTTCCTATTAAGTGTTGTTTGCTGATGTAGATGCTGAGAATTTCATTGGTTTTGTTGATGGAAAAGAACACAAGATGAATAGATCAAAGTGCCTTGATATGCTAGGTTCTCCTTGGACCTTGCTATTTGATGGAGCTTTCTCCAAAATTGGAAATGGCGCTGGTATATTTCTACTTTCTCCTAGTTTAGAAGAGTTTGGTTTTTCCTTCAAACTTAATTTTGAATGCACTAACAACATTGCTGAGTATGAGGCAATGCTATTGGGGTTAATAATTGCATGGAAGTATGGAGTGAAGGATATTGTTGCTAAAGGAGACTCATAGCTAGTTTTCAAACAAATAAGAAAATTGTATGCTACAAAAAATCAGCGTATGAAACAGTATAAGCATGCAGTTTGGGATCTAATTGAAATGTTTGATTCCTTTAACATTGTTTACCATGATAGAGGTCTTAATGTTTTGCTAATAAGTTGGTAGTGCTGGGTTCTAGATTTGAAAATTTCACCATTTCACCTTATTGTGAATACAACATTGAAGTCCTGACTAGGCCAGTTGTCCCTGATAATGTGAAACATTGGCAAAGTGTTTAACAATGATGCTCAAGTGCTCAGGTTCTTGCAAAACCAAGGTGAGTTTGTAAATCAGAATATTGATTGGGAACCAATGGTGTGTATGACTTGAAGGAAGAGAAACTTTGTTTGGAAAAGATATTATCCAATTGAAAACAAACACCATTCCTAGAGGTCTTGTTGCACTTGAGGCAAATTTTAACAATGTTGATTGCATCATAAATAGAAAGATGTCTGCTTCAAGGGATGTGGAAGAGCATGACTTGGGAACAAAGGAAAAACCAAGGAAGGTTTGGTTGGGCAGTAATTTAAGTAAGGAAGAAAAATAGTCCTATGCCCAACTCTTGAAAAAATATCAAGACTGCCTTGCTTGGTCCTATTCAGAGCTGAAAGCATATAGAGAAGATTTATTTCAGCATGAGATCCCTCTTGAAGCAAATGCCAAACCATTCAGATAGAGGCAAAGGCCAATTAATCCACTTCTCTCCATGAAAATGCAAGAGGAATTAAAGAAGTTGAGGGATGGAGGTATTATTCAGCCCACTAGATATTCATCTTGGGTTGCAAACCTTGTGCCAGTTAGAAAGAAGAATGGAGACATCAGACTTTGTGTGGATTTTAGAAATCTAAATAAAGCATCCATGAAGGACAACTATCCCTTGCCAAATATGGAGAATATGTTGCAGCTTGTGACAGGATCAGAATTGCTCTCTACTTTGGATGGTTTCTCCGGATACAATCAAGTAGTTGTCAAAGAATCAGAAAGACTTAAGACAACCTTCACTACTCCATGGGGGACTTATGTTTTTGTAAGGATGCCCTTTGGATTGATGAATGTTGGTGCCACTTTTCAAAGGGCAATGGATGTTGATTTTACTTGTTACATCAATAAATTTATTGTAGTTTACCAAGATGATGTGACTGTGTTTTCAAGGTAGTGAGGTGACCATTTGCAACATTTGGAGAAGATGTTGATCAGATGTAGGGAGTATGGAATTTCTCTTAATCCAAAGAAGTGTCATTTTGGCATGCAAAAGGCCAAGTTTCTGGGACATATTGTATCTAAAGATGGTGTTATGATAGACCCTGAGAGAGTGGAAGCAATCAACAAAGTACCTATCCCAAGAACCAAGAAAGGCATCCAGTCTTTCTTTGGCCAAATCAATTTTATTAGAAGGTTTGTTTCCAATTTTGTTGAGCTAACTCTTCCAATCACAAGCATGTTAAAAAAGGATCAAGTTATCAGGTGGGAGGAGGCTGCCATTCAAGATTTTGAAGGAATAAAGGATGCACTTAAGCATGCACCTGTTTTAGCAGCTCCAAACTATAAGAGGCCTTTCCAAATATTTTCCTTTGCCTCTGAATATACCATTGCTTCTGTTTTGTTACAAAAGGATGAGAATGGGGCTGAGAGGCCTATTTCCTTCTTTAGCAAGGCTTTACAAGCAGCTGAGTTGAAGTATACAATCATGGAGAAACAAGCATTTTCCTTGGTGAAAGCAACAAAAGTTTTTAGGCCTTATATATTGAGTTCAAAAGTTGTTGCTTATGTTCCCCACACCATGGTGAAAGACATCTTATCAGAAATGGAGATCTCAAGTAAAATATGTAGGTGGGTCAACAAACTATAGGAGTATGATATGGATATCCAAACCACAAAGTTAGTAAGAGGTTTGGGTCTTGCTAAGCTCATGGCTGAGAGCAACTTGCAAAATGTAGAAGTGAATCAGCTAGAGGAAGAAAGGGTAGATCTTCTTGAGAAATTGATGAGTTCTGAATGGTACAAAGATGTGATCTTCTACCTCAGGCACCTATGCTGTCCTAGTCACTTGAATAAAAATCAGAAAAGAGCCCTCAAGCTGGCTTCTCAAAAATATATCATAACAGACCTTGGGCTGGCTTGGAAGAACCCTGAGGGTGTCCTCTTGAAATGCATAACTGAAGATGAAGCTCCCAAGATAGTTGCTGATTTCCATGGGGGAGTTTGTGGAGGACACTTTGCTAGGAGGGTGACAACACATAAGATTTTGAGAGCTGGTTATTGGTGGCCTACTCTTTTTAAAGATGCAACCCAGCTGGTTAGAAAGTGTGATAGTTGCCAACATTTCTCTGGAAGACTGAAAGCTTCAGGCTCCCTTCCTTTGCAGCCTATATCAATTGAAGCCCCTTTCAAACAATGGGGAATGGACTTCATTGGTGAGATTTCAGATCCTTCTAGTGCTGGTCATAAATGGATTCTTGTAGCCACTGATTATTTTACAAAGTGGGTTGAAGCAATTCCATCTAAGAAGGCAACACACCAAGTGGTAATGGATTTCTTGTTGAATCATATCATATGCAGATTTGGAGTTCCAGTTAAGATTGTATCTGATAATGCCATGTGCTTTAGAGCCAAACCTTTAATGGCAATGTGCAATGAATATGGGATAAATCTGACTTATTCTTCAAACTACAATCCACAAGGGAATGGACAAGCTGAGTCCAGTAATAAGAACTTTCTCAAGATCATTAGAAGGACCTTGGAAATGAACAAGAAGAAGTGGGGAGAACAATTGAAGTTTGCAGTTTGGGCTGATAGAATAACTCCTAAAAGAGCAACTGGTAAAAGCCCATTTGAATTGGTGTATGGAACTCAGGCTTTGCTGCCCTTACACCTGCAATTATCTTCATTTCAGTTTTCCCAACAGTTGGAAGATCAAGAGCATGGCCCATATGAATCAAGGATTAATCAGATCATTGAGTTAGATGAAGAGAGAAGAGTTTCCCATCAAAGGCATGTCAGATTTAGAGAGAAATTGAAGAGGTTGTTTGATAAGAAGGTCACTCCTAGAGCCTTCAATGTTGGAGATCTGGTTTTGCTGTGGGATAGTAGGCATGAAGACAAGGGAAAGCATGGCAAGTTTGATGCTTTATGGATGGGCCCTTATGCCATTGATATAAGAATTGGTGAACATACCTTTTTTCTCAAAGATTTAGATGGGGAATTGCTGGAGCTGCCTGTTAATGGCAGACATTTAAAACATTTCTTGGATTAAATCCCCAAATTGAGGTATGCACAAATTGTATATTTGTATAGTCCTTGTTCTTGCTTTGTTTTTGGCTGTTTGTTGGTGTGTGGTCTGCCCTTTTGTCCTTGGTAGCCATTCTGGTTGTCTTTTCGGTTTGTTTTTGGTGGTTGTTCTGGTTTTTTGGGCTGCCTTGCATTTTTGACTCCTTGCCCAATGGATTTTTGGCACTTGGTCTATGTTTTGTCCTTGTGGCACTCACTGGGAGTGCCCATCCCCAAGCAGGAGCCAATGTTGGTGCTAATTCTCAGTTTGCATAATGTGCCCTAATGTTCCATGCCCAAATCTGCTCACAAACATTTTATTTTTTGATTTGGTGGTCTATAGTTCATCTTCCCCAATTGAATGCTTCGAAGATGCCCAAGATATTATTGTATTGCCATAATTTCAAACGACAATCCAAGTTTCCCCCTTTTTGTGCCCTAGCTTTTTCAAATGGTCGGGTTGTGTCATTTTTCCTTTGTCAAATCATGTAAAAACTCAAAATTGATCGAATCTGAATGTTTGCAATTAAAATCCCAATCCCCAGGTCAAAACAATGATGTCAAATCATGTTTCAATTGATTTAAAACCAAGAAATCTGCCATCCTTGTTAAAAAATTTGATTTCTAGGGCATCCTCTGTATTTTTGACGTTTTGACGGTCATACGGGTGTCATCTGCCCGTCAAATTCATCATCGCAACATTATTGCAACGTGGCGGGTTCCTATTGGCCGGGGGTGGTCGGGAAATGTTTTCTAACTTGTCATTTTTGAAATTTTGGCTAAAGGGAAAATTTTGGTCTGTGGCTCCGCTTCTTACAAAGGTGCCTACGTGGCACACTCTGAATGGTCAGAGGATGGCGGTGGGGTTTTCCTTAAGAATTTTGGCTTTCATTTTGCAAAATTCTCAAAGTCAATTCTTGGCCCGAAATCCCTTAGTGAATGGGAAGAGGACACGTGGCTCGGGGGACATGCGGGTGGCGGAAGGAGTTGGTGAATTTTTGTGTTTTTTGGCTCAAAGTGTCAAGGGAAATTTTTGACCCGAAGGCCCTCATCCAATAGCAGGTGGACACGTGTCCAGGAAAATTCAGCATGGGAGGGCAGAGGTTTTGATGAATTTGAAGTTTTTTAACTTCAAAACTTTAATGTCAAATTTTGGGCCGAAGCTCCGGGACCAATCAGAAGTGGACACGTGTCCAGAAATAAAAAAGTCAAAAGGGGGCCGAAGGAAAGTTTTATACATTTTTTCCTTTGTTTTTGCAAGGTAAAAAAATGAAAGATGGTCCCACAACCAATCTATGGAGGACATGTGGCATGTCATAAGCAGTCAAAAGGGGAGTGCGGGCCCAGGGAGAATTTTGAAATTTTGTAAATTTGGCAGGGAGGTCTGAAGGAAGAATTAGAGGCCTGGGCGAATGGGAGAGCACCACGTGGCGAGGAAGAGAGCAGGTGTTCGGGCCCGTGGAGAATTTTGAGCAAAATTTCCTTTTTTCAAAAAAATGTCAAAATTGATAGAATTGGCCCGTAATTTCAATGGGGCCCACATATGGACACGTGGCAGGTCCAGGGGAGAAGCGGGGAAATTTTGCAAAATTTTCCAAAATTAAAAAAGGTCACAAATGCAATTTTAAAGATGGGATCGTGATCCAATCATGTTGTGACATGTGTTCCACCTTATCCAAAGGTCAAAAAGGGGTATTTTTGAGCTTATTCAAGGATCTCATCTGCCACGTGGAGGGCTGACATTTAAAGTTATCTAAAATCGATGGTTACTGTACATTCACCCTTTTGGCCATGGGAGCTCCAAGAAGCTTGGAAATCATCATTTCTTCATCAAATTTCTTCAAACCTTATATGATTTTGCATCGTCTCGGCCTTCTGAGTGCAATGGCACCATTTTTATGACCTAATTCGGTGATCTATGATGTTTTTGATACATTTTTTGCTCAGGCCCGATAAAAAATGTGAAAAGTGAAAATCAAAAGTTGCAGAGGTGAAATGATGAGGGGAAAAGGGTGAAAAATGATTAGTAAAAGATGCTTGCATGCCTAAATGGTAAAAACGTGACCCTGGGATGGATAATGATCCAAATTTGTGTAATGATTTAATTTTTGTGCATACCTGGCAACCTGCGAGTTGTTTTTCTGTTTGGTCACTATTTTAAATCATGAAGTTTTTGTAACAAATTTGATCCCATAAGCATATTCTTTTCTTGGGAAGCAAGACTCCAAGCTGGCATAGAGGTATATATCATATTTTTGGAGAATTTGAGAGAGAGGAGAAAAAGGAATTTAGAATTTCAAGGGAAAACTGAAGAAGCCCATTTCTCTGAGAAAACCACCTGAGAGCCATTTTAAATTCTATTTTGCATCAGATTTTATCATGTTGAGTTGGTTTCAAGTTGTAAAGCCATCAACAAGCTCTGAGATTGTTCTCATGACATTCCCCTACTGATATATTTGATCATTTTTTGGATCATCTGGTTTATTCTCTTGGCAAAGTTTGTATATACTTATGTTTCAGAATGTTTTCGATTTGTGTTTCATGCTCATGTTGCAATCTTGTGTTTAGGATCTCTTTGATCATACATGGTCTCGTTCCTTGTTGATGGTTTGATGACATCTACAATCTTATATTCAGAAGAGCCTTCATCTGATAGAAGATAAACAGATTTAAAATCATTTTACTGTCCTTGAATCTTGAGATTATTTGTAAACCTTTGGGGGTACCTTAGGTCATGATCAAATAGGGATTTCTGGATACTTTGTTGGTATATTTGCTTCAAGATTTTGTAGCAGGTTGTCAAATATTGTGTGGAAGAGTGCAGATCTGGGCCTCCATTTGTGCACATATCCTGGTTGAAGGGGTATTTTAAACCTTTTGAAGCATTCCTACTGTTTAAGTGTTACAAATTTCTTGCAAAGGTCCTCAAAGAGTTTGGTAATTTCTGGTTGGTCTTGTCTAACATCTCCCAACAAAATTTCATTCAAAATAATTAACCCTACCCTATACTACCCCTGCATTGCATTGTGTGTTAACAAGAGAATACAATCCATTTACAAAAATGCACAAAGCAAATCAGGATAATACTATGTCTCTAGCAGCCTCTGCCTTGTTTTGAAAACATTTCCATCATTTAGTAGTGACAACTCTTTTGAGTTTGAATAATGGAGAATTGATCATGTTTTCCCAAGGCCCCTTCCATACAATATGCAAAATACAAGGATATCTCCACCTCCTTCACCAAACAAAGGCTGCAATATAGGTTCTCTTGCCTTGGTTGATAGGCACAACCTAAAATAGTGAGGATCAGATCAAAATCCTTCTGAGGTGCTACCCACTCCTTCAAATCTTGAGTGCTAACAAGTCAGATAGATGTCTCCCTAGCTACAAATGACATACAAATCATTTATCTGCCTCTGAGTGTCTTGTGCAAATCCATGATGTTGCTTGAGTTGTGAAGGAGATTAAGTTTGGGTACCAACACCAGAGTGGCACCATTGCCGGGGACTTCTTGGAATTTCTTGGTGTTTTGAAGTATTTGAAGGGTTTGAGGTGTATTCAAGTATTTGAGCTGCTGCATTGTCAAGATATCATCCTATGTTTCAGATCTGCAAGTTTTAAAGCAAAGGTTTCAAGCTCAGCCTGCCCTTTTTCATTTCCCAGCAGTTTAGACACTTTTTGTTGCATTATGTTTGGTTGATTTAAGAAGAAGAAGGTCTGGTTTATAAAGCCTTGCAAAGTTGTCAGTACTAGCAAACATTTGACAAAATTATTTTAGTGCATTCTTGCACAACTGAGGTGAAATTCCTTAGTGGTGACTCCATGCTGATTTGAATTTAGAAATACCAGTGTCTTGAGCTTTCTGTCATTTATTTTTGTGTTGTTGATCTCTGCAAAACTGGAGGGAAGAAGATCTCTCTTCCTTAAAGACTCTGCTAAGAAATTGTTCTCAGATTTAAGAAATTCAGAGTTGGAAGGGAGAAGAGTTTGGAAAGTGGTTAAAGGTCAGACATCAGGCAAAGATATAGCCATTGGTGAGAGAGATCAGCCTTTGGTAGAGGACTATCACTCTTCTTCAAGTGATTCTGATTCAAGAAATCCTCTCATAAACTTGTTTTCCTCAGCTAGTGAAGGTCCTTCTACTGTACCTGGTAAGTTCCTTCTCCAATCTGCACCTCTGTGTTTTAATTCAAGTAAAACTTTCCAAGAAAATTAGCACTTAGAGGATACCAGTCTTGTGAATCACATTCTTGAGCCCCAAGGACATAGCACTCCTCATCAGCTTGTTTCACCTCCAAGATCACCCCCACCAAACAATATGGCTCAGCCTAGACCTCCATTTGTTGTTAACACCTTTGGTCCTATAAATTTTAGAGGAATGGATGGTTACCCAAATGTTGTCCCACAAGATGTCAGAAATAGGTTGCCAAAATTCCAGGGTAACAATGCTATTACTGGTGATCAGCATCTCAAACTTTTTGATAATATGATGGAAGATTTTGAGATAGAGTTTGAGGATGTGTATATTAAGTTGTTTATTCATACACTTGAGAAGAAGATGCTAGGGATTGGTACAAGGATCTACTTGATAACTCTATTGATTCATGGACTGAAATGAAAAATGCATTTAGGTTGCAATATGGTGACAGGACTGATCCTAGATTTCTTTTGTCTGAGTTTGAGAATATCAAGAAGAACCCTAATGAATCAGTCCATGACTTCAACACAAGGTTTAACAAAACTTTGAGAAGGTTTCCTGTTGGTTTGAGGCCTTGTGATGAATCTTGTTTAATCAAATATATAGATGCATTTGATAAAAAGGTAGCCTACTACCTAAGAGATAAGAACCCAACCAATATAAGACAAGCTTTCACCATGGCACTTCAAATTGAGAACAATATCAAGGCTGTTGGGAAACCTCTTAAGAGAGATGGTGTAAAATTGATAAACCCTGAAAAACCTCAAGCTAGCAAAGGTGCTGATTTAGAAGAGGTTGTGAAGACTTTGGCAGGGGCTGTCAAAGAAATCTCATACAAGTTGGCAAGAGCTGAGAAGGGAATTGGGAAGACTTCACAAGGTCAGCCTAGGCAGCAGGCACAAGATAGATTTGGAAATCACCATAGGAATGAGCAGAGGTTTGATGACAAGGGTAAAGGGCCTGTTGGATCTGCAAATAGACAACCCCAAACACGTGAAAATAGATTGGTTCCTGACCCTCTAACTGTCAGGGTTGCTGCTGTTGATGAAGTGGCTGATATGGATTGGTGTGATAGATGTTTTCTTCCTCATCCTCCATGTGAAGTGGACCAACAAGTTGATGAAGCTGATAATAAGGATGGAACTAATGATGATATTTGCATGATGGGTTGTTCTTCAATCTCACAAGGAGGAGCAACATCTACTGAAGTAATAAGTGCTAGGACTGTTGCAACCTTTTGGGATTGCATCAAGTGGGTACAAGTCTTTCTCCCCCCTCATGCTCTTGAAGTTGATGTAGTGCAAGCTTTTGAAATTCCTAGTAATGACTTTGAATATCTAAGAGCTTTGATGATCAAGAAGTATGATGGTGGTATCCCTTCGGAGGAAGATAGACAATTGTTGATGAATGCTATTGTAGCTCAAGAAAAGGACTATAACACTAGAAGAAAGTTGTTAAGGGAGTTGGGCCTCAAGCCAAAACTAAAACACCCTTGCTCACAAGCATTCCAAAGGATGCTCCTAGGAAAGAAACACTTGCTAAAGGTTCTGCTGTCCCAAACAAAAATTACAGTCCTTCTCATGCCCAGGCTGCTAGGAATACTTCTCCATCTGATGAACCTTCTTGTTTCCCTTCCAATGTTGTCTTACCAAAGAATGTTCCATATGATATAGCCCAAGTATTGAGCCAAATTAAAGTGAGTGTTCCAATTATTGAGTTGCTTAGAATTCCTGAGCATAAGAAGAGAGCATTTGAGTACTTGGGATTGAAAGAAGAGAAGATCACCCCAAGCAGAAATGTAAATGTTGTTGAGACTCCTCTTCAAATCATTGCTGGCCTTGAAACACCACCAGTAGTGGAAGATCTTGGAGAGGCACCTGAGGTATATTTGGGGACATCCTTGGTTGATTCCCAATTGAATGTTGATCCATTCTTTACAACTTTTCTCATAAAAGATAGACTACTTCACAATTGTATGTTTGATTCTGGTGCATCATGTAATGTCATGCCTCTAGAAGTCATGAATGAGTTGGATATCAAGGTGACAACTACCTATGGGAAGTGTACTACCATGGATTCAAGGGAAGTGCCGGTTGTTGGTTGTGTGAAGGGTTTAGTAGTGCAACTTGCAGCCTATCTGGGTAAGAACTTGAAACTTGATGTTGTAATTGTTGACTGCCCTGCCAAATGGGGTATGCTTTTGTCAAGAAAATGGGCTGCAAGTGTTGGTGGTAGTGTTCAGATGGACATGTATTTTTCCACCATTCCCATTGAGGGCAGCCTTGTCAAACTCTATGGTGAAAAGAAAATGTTGCACTTGATTGAAGATCCCAACAATGCTTCCTATGAAGTGTTATTTGCTGATGTAGATGCTGACAATTTCATTGGCTTTGCTGATGGAAAAGAACACAAGATGGACAGATCAAAGTGCCTTGATATGGTAGGTTCTCCTTGGACCTTGCTATTTGATGGAGCTTGCTCCAAATTTGGAAATGGTGCTGGTATAGTTCTGCTTTCTCCTAGTTTAGAAGAGTTTGCTTTTTCCTTCAAACTTAATTTTGAATGCACTAACAACATTTGCTGAGTATGAGGCATTGTTGTTGGGGTTAAGAATTGCATGGAAGTATGGAGTGAGAGATATTGTTGCAAAAGGAGACTCAGAGCTGGTTGTCAGACAAATAAGAAAACTGTATGCTACAAAAAATCAGCGTATGAAACAGTATAAGCATGTAGTTTGGGATCTAATTGAAATGTTTGATTCCTTTAACATTGTTTACCATGATAGAGGTCTTAATGCTGCTGCTGATAAGTTGGTAGTGCTGGGTTCTAGATTTGAAAATTGCACCATTTCACCTTATTGTGAATACAACATTGAAGTCCTGACTAGGCCAGTTGTCCCTGATAATGTGAAACATTGGCAAGTCTTTAACAATGATGCTCAAGTGCTCAGGTTCTTGCAAAACCAAGGTGAGTTTGTAAATCAGAATATTGATTGGGAACCAATGGTGTGTATGACTGAAGGAAGAGAAACTTTTTTTGGAAAAGATATCATCCAATTGAAAACAAACACCATTCCTAGAGGTCTTGTGGCACTTGAGGCAAATTTTAACAATGTTGATTGCATCATAAATAGAAAGATGTCTGCTTCAAGGGATGTGGAAGAGCATGACTTGGGAACAAAGGACAAACCAAGGAAGGTTTGGTTGGGCAAAAATTTAAGTAAAGAAGAAAAACAGTTGAAAAAATATCAAGACTGCCTTGCTTGGTCCTATTCAGAGCTGAAAGCATATAGAGAAGATTTATTTCAGCATGAGATCCCTCTTGAAGAAAATGCCAAACCATTCAGATAGAGGCAAAGGCCAATTAATCCACTTCTCTCCATGAAAATGCAAGAAGAGTTAAAGAAGTTGAGAGATGGAGGTATTATTCAGCCCACTAGATATTCATCTTGGGTTGCAAACCTTGTGCCAGTTAGAAAGAAGAATGGAGACATCAGACTTTGTGTGGATTTTAGAAATCTAAATAAAGCATCCATGAAGGACAACTATCCCTTGCCAAATATGGAAAATATGTTGCAGCTTGTGACAGGATCAGAATTGCTTTCTACATTGGATGGTTTCTCCGGATACAATCAAGTAGTTGTCAAAGAATCAGAAAGACTTAAGATAACCTTCACTACTCCTTGGGGGACTTATGTTTTTGTAAGGATGCCCTTTGGATTGATGAATGCTGGTGCCACTTTTCAAAGGGAAATGGATGTTGCTTTTGCTGGTTACATCAATGAGTTCATTGCAGTTTACCAAGATGATGTGACTGTGTTTTCAAGGCAGCGAGGTGACCATTTGCAACATTTGGAGAAGATGCTGATCAGATGTAGGGAGTATGGAATTTCTCTTAATCCAAAGAAGTGTCATTTTGGCATGCAAAAGGCCAAGTTTCTGGGACATATTGTATCTAAAGATGGTGTTATGATAGACCCTAAGAGAGTGGATGCAATCAGCAAAGTACCTATCCCAAGAACCAAGAAAGGCATCCAATCTTTCTTTGGCCAAATCAATTTTATTAGAAGGTTTGTTTCCAATTTTGCTGAGCTGACTCTTCCAATCACAAGCATGTTAAAAAAGGATCAAGTTATCAGGTGGGAGGAGGCTGCCATTCAAGCTTTTGAAGGAATAAAGGATGCACTTAAGCATGCACCTGTTTTAGCAGCTCCAAACTATAAGAGGCCTTTCCAAATCTTTTCCTTTGCCTCTGAATATACCATTGCTTCTGTTTTGTTACAAAAGGATGAGAATGGGGCTGAGAGGCCTATTGCCTTCTTTAGCAAGGCTTTACAAGCAGCTGAATTGAAGTATACAATCATGGAGAAACAAGCATTTGCCTTGGTGAAAGCAACAAAAGTTTTCAGGCCTTATATATTGAGTTCAAAAGTTGTTGCTTATGTTCCCCACACCATGGTGAAAGACATCTTATCAGAAATGGAGATCTCAAGTAAAATATGTAGATGGGTGAACAAACTGCAAGAGTATGATATGGATATCCAAACCACAAAGTTAGTAATAGGTTTGGGTCTTGCTAAGCTCATGGCTGAGAGCAACTTGCAAAATGTAGAAGTGAATCAGCTAGAGGAAGAAAGGGCAGATCTTCTTGAGAAATTGATGAGTTCTGAATGGTACAAAGATGTGATCTTCTACCTCAGGCACCTATGCTGTCCTAGTCACTTGAATAAAAATCAGAAAAGATCCCTCAAGCTGGCTTCTCAAAAATATATCATAACAGACCTTGGGCTGGCTTGGAAGAACCCTGAGGGTGTCCTCTTGAAATGCATAACTGAAGATGAAGCTCCCAAGATAGTTGTTGATTTCCATGGGGGAGTTTGTGGAGGACACTTTGCTGGGAGGGTGACAACACATAAGATTTTGAGAGCTGGTTATTGGTGGCCTACTCTTTTTAAAGATGCAACCCAGCTGGTTAGAAAGTGTGATAGTTGCCAACATTTCTCTAGAAGACTGAAAGCTTCAGGCTCCCTTCCTTTGCAGCCTGTATCAATTGAAGCCCCTTTCAAACAATGGGGAATGGACTTCATTGGTGAGATTTCAGATCCTTCTAGTGCTGGTCATAAGTGGATTCTTGTAGCCACTGATTATTTTACAAAGTGGGTTGAAGCAATTCCATCTAAGAAGGCAACACACCAAGTGGTAATGGATTTCTTGTTGGATCATATCATATGCAGATTTGGAGTTCCAGTTAAGATTGTATCTGATAATGCCATGTGCTTTAGAGCCAAACCTTTAATGGCAATGTGCAATGAATATGGGATAAATCTGACTTATTCTTCAAACTACAATCCACAAGGGAATGGACAAGCTGAGTCCAGTAATAAGAACTTGCTCAAGATCATTAGGAGGACCTTGGAAATGAACAAGAAGAAGTGGGGAGAACAATTGAAGTTTGCAGTTTGGGCTGATAGAATAACTCCTAAAAGAGCAACTGGTAAAAGCCCATTTGAATTGGTGTATGGAACTCAGGCTTTGCTGCCCTTACACCTGCAATTATCCTCATTTCAGTTTACCCAACAGTTGGAAGATCAAGAGCATGGCCCATATGAATCAAGGATTAATCAGATCATTGAGTTAGATGAAGAGAGAAGAGCATCCCATCAAAGGCATATCAGATTTAGAGAGAAATTGAAGAGATTGTTTGATAAGAAGGTCACTCCTAGAGCCTTCAATGTTGGAGATTTGGTTTTGCTGTGGGATAGTAGGCATGAAGACAAGGGAAAGCATGGCAAGTTTGATGCATTATGGATGGGCCCTTATGCCATTGATATCAGAATTGGTGAACATACCTTTTTTCTCAAAGATCTAGATGGGGAATTGCTGGAGCTGCCTGTTAATGGCAGACATTTAAAACATTTCTTGGATTAAATCCCCAAATTGAGGTATGCACAAATTGTACATTTGTATAGTCCTTGTTCTTGCTTTGTTTTTTGTTGTTTGTTGGTGTGTGGTTTGCCCTTTTGTCCTTGGCAGCCATTCTGGTTGGTTTTCTTGGTCTGTTTTTGGTGGTAATTCTAAATTTTTGGGCTGCCCTATGTTTTGACTCCTTGCCCAATGGATTTTTGGCACTTGGTCTACGTTTTGATCTTGTGGCACTCACTGGGAGTGCCCATCCCCAAGCAAGAGCCAATGTTGGTCCCATTTCTGAGTTTGCATAATGTGCCCTAATTTTTCATGCCCAAATCTACTCAAAAATGTTTTATTTTTCAATTTGGTGATCTGCAATTCATCTTCCCCAGTTGAATGCTTCGAAGATGCCCAAGATATTATTGTTTTTCCCTAATTTGAAATGATAATCCAAATTTCCCCCTTTTGTGCCCTAGTTTTTTCAAATGGTCGGGCTGTGTCATTTTTTCCTTTGTCAAATCATGTAAAATCTCAAAATTGATCGAATCCGAGTTGTTTGCAATTAAAATCCCAATCCCTAGGTTGAAAACAATGTCAAATCATGTTTCAATTGATTTAAAACCAAGAAATCTGCCATCCTTGTTAAAAAATTTGATTTCTAGGGCATCCTCTATATTTTTGACGTTTTGACGGTCATACGGGTGTCATCTTCCCGTCAAATTCATCATCACAACATTATTGCAACGTGGTGGGTTCCTATTGGCCGGGGGTGGTCGAGGAAATGTTTTCTAACTTGTCATTTTTGAAATTTTGGCTAAAGGGAAAATTTTGACCCATGGCTCCGCTTTTACAAAGGGTGCCTACGTGGCACATTCTGATTGGTCAGAGGATTGGCAGGTTTCCTTAAGAATTTTGGCTTTCATTTTGCAAAATTCTCAAAGTCAATTCTTGGCCCGAAAGCCCGCAACGAATGGGAAGAGGACACGTGGCTTGAGGAACATGCGGGTGGTGGAAGGAGTTGGTGAATTTTTGTGTTTTTTGGCTCAAAGTGTCAAGGGAAATTTTTGACCCGAAGGCCCTCATCCAATAGCAGGTGGACACGTGTCCAGGAAAAGTCAGCATGGGAGGGCAGAGGTTTTGATGAATTTGAAGTTTTTTAACTTCAAAACTTTAATGTCAAATTTTGGGCCGAAGCTACGGGACCAATAAGAAATGGACAATTTTGTGTCCAAAAATAGAGCCAAAATGGTGGAAAAGGCGAAAAATGGGAAGCGAAGGAAAGTTTTTGAATTTTTTCCTTTGTTGTTTGCAAGGTAAAAAATCAAAATTTGTCCGAAGCCTCTGA
This sequence comes from Taxus chinensis, assembly GCA_019776745.2. Taxonomy (NCBI): domain Eukaryota; kingdom Viridiplantae; phylum Streptophyta; class Pinopsida; order Cupressales; family Taxaceae; genus Taxus; species Taxus chinensis. The sequence continues at coordinate 163,436,587 of CM034152.1, read as the reverse complement.
CAACCAATAATATGGAGGACACGTGGCATTTCCTAAGGCAGGAGCGTGGGCCCGAGGGAGAATTTTGAAATTTTGCAAATTTGGTAGGGAGGTCTGTAGGAAGAATTGGAGGCCTGGACCCGCAGCGAATGGGAGAGCGCCACGTGGCGAGGAAGAGAGCGGGTGTTCGGGCCCATGGAGAATTTTGAGAAAAATTTCCTTTTTTCAAAAAAGGAGTAAAATGGATAGAATTGGCCCGCAATTTCAAAGGGGCCCACATATGGACACGTGGCAGGTCCAGGGGAGAAGCGGGGAAATTTTGCAAAATTTTCCAAAATTTAAAAAGGTCGCAAATGTAATTTTAAAGATGGGACCCGATCCAATCATGTTTTGACACGTGTCCCACCTTATCCAGAGTCAAAAAGGGTATTTTTGAGCCTATTCATGGATCTCATCTGCCACGTGGAGGGCTGGCATTTAAAGTTATCAAAATCGACGGTTACTGTACATTCACCCTTTTGGCCGCCATGGGAGCTCCAAGAAGCTTGGAAATCATTTCTTCATCAAATCACATCAAATTTTATATGATTTTGCATCGTCTTGGCCTTTTGAGTGCTATGGCACAATTTTCGTGACCTAATTTGATGATCTATGATGTTTTTGATACATTTTTTGCTCAGGCACGATAAAAACGTGAAAAGTGAAAATCAAAAGTTGCAGAGGTGAAATGATAAGGGTAAAAGGGTGAAAAATGATTAGTAAAAGATACTTGCATGCCTAAATGGTAAAAATGTGACCCTGGGATGGATAAGGATCTGAATTTGTGTAATGATTTAATTTTTGTGCATACCTGGCAACCTGCGAGTTGTTTTTCTGTTTGGTGTCACTATCTTTAAATCATGAAGTTTTGTAACAAATTTGATCCCATAAGCATATTCTTTTCTTGGGAAGCAAGACTCCAAGCTGGCATAGAGTATATATCATATTTTTGGAGAATTTGAAGGGAGAGAGGAGAAAAATGAATTTAGAATTTCACGGGAAAACTTGAAAAAGCCCATTTCTCTGAGAAAACTGCCTGAGAGCCATTTTCAATTCTATTTTGCATCAGATTTTATCATGTTGAGTTGGTTTCAAGTTGTAAAGCCATCAACAAGCTCTGAGATTGTTCTCATGACATTCCCCTACTGATATATTTGATCATTTTCTTGGATTATCTGGTTTATTCTCTTGGAAAAGTTTGCATATACTTATGTTTCAGAATGTTTTCAATTTGTGTTTCTTGCTCATGTTGCAATCTTGTGTTTAGGATCTCTTTGATCATACATGGTCTCATTTCTTGTTGATGGTTTGATGACATCTACAATCTTATATTCAGAAGAGCCTTCATCTGATAGAAGATAAACAAATTTAAAATCATTTTACTGTCCTTGAATCTTGAGATTATTTGTAAACCTTTGGGGGTACCTTAGGTCATGATCAAATAGGGATTTCTGGATACTTTGTTGGTATATTTGCTTCAAGATTTTGTAGTAGGTTGTCAAATATTGTGTGGAAGAGTGCAGATCTGGGCCTCCATTTGTGCACATATCCTGGTTGAAGGAGTATTTTAAACCTTTTGAAGCATTCCTACTGTTTAAGTGTTACAAATTTCTTGCAAAGGTCCTCAAAGAGTTTGGTAATCTCTAGTTGGTCTTGTCTAACATCTCCCAACAAAATTTCATTCAAAATAACTAACCCTACCCTATACTACCCCTGCATTGCATTGTGTGTTAACAAGAGAATACAATCCATTTACAAAAATGCACAAAGCAAATCAGGATAATACTATGTCTCTAGCAGCCTCAGCCTTGTTTTGAAAACATTTCCATCATTTAGTAGTGACAACTCTTTTGAGTTTGAATAATGGAGAATTGATCATGTTTTCCCAAGGCCCCTTCCATACAATATGCAAAATACAAGGATATCTCCACCTCCTTCACCAAACAAAGGCTGCAATATAGGTTCTCTTGCCTTGGTTGATAGGCACAATCTAAAATAGTGAGGATCACATCAAAATCCTTCTGAGGTGCTACCCACTCCTTCAAATCTTGAGTGCTAACAAGTCAGATAGATGTCTCCCCAGCTACAAATGACATACAAATCATTTATCTTCCTCTGAGTGTCTTGTGCAAATCCATGATGTTGCTTGAGTTGTGAAGGAGATTAAATTTGGGTACCAAAACCCGTCATGGAACTCGTGTAATATCTTCTTAACTTGACCTGTTCCAATGCATCTCAATAGAACACCATTGATATCCTTCTTGAACAAGATGCCATTAATGAGTACATACAAGATGGCTTGTAATCTAAAGTATCTCCTCTTAGCTTTGTTCCACTCTAGAGGGCACAAACCTATTTAGAGATAATGCACCAAGTCTTGAGTCCAACATGGATTGGGTGTATCATCAGTTGGTTGTTCTTGATCATTCTGTAATAACAGGACAACATCTTCTTCACCTTTTAACCCATCAGGTTGTTTAGAAGCAAGTTGCTCACACAAACCCTTGCCATGAACCAGTTTGGTCACTTTGATTTCAATGTCGTATTCCATTACTCGAGTGATCTAACCTACTCTCTTCTCGTTCAAATTTGTTTAGGAGAAAGTCCTTAACACCAGCATGAGACACCAACAGTTGAATCTTATTGTTCGAGACCAAGTGTCTAAACTTCTTCAAACTCCTGATGACAGCAAGGACATGCTTTTCAATGAAAGAATACTTTACTTTGTAATCTTCCAGGATTTGACTGAAGAATGCTATGGGTTGTTCTGAACCTTCTCTATTTAGCTATGTCAAGATAGCTGAGATTGTATCTGATCCTCCAAAAGCATACAACATGAAGTCCTTTGAAAATTCTGGGTTGATAAGAGTTGGAGCTCGTGATATTGCATGCTTGATGTTCTCAAAACTCTCTTTTCCCTCTGTTGTCCACTTGAATGCAAGACTCTTCTTCAACATCATTGTTAAAGGATTCACAAGAGTGGTAAAATTAGGCACAAATCTGTGGACAAAGTTTATCCTTCCCAAGAATCTTTGGAGTGATTTCTTGTGGTGTGGCAATGGAAGTGTTCAGATGGCTTCAACCCTTTTAGGATAAATTGTCAACCCTTACCTTGAGACAATGTGGCCCAACAATTTACCCTCATGTGCTAAGAATACACACTTCTTTAGATTCAATGACACTCCGAACCTTCTACACCTTTGAAACACTTGCCTGAGGTGAAAGAGATGGTTTGATGCATTCTTTGAGAAGATAGTGATATCATCTAGGTATACCAGCACTATCTTATTGATTAAGCCTTTGAACACCATATACATAGCTCGTTGAAATGTTTCTCTGACATTTGACAATCCAAATGGCATTTTTCTGTAGGCGTAGGTGCCCCATTTGGTGGTGAAGGTTGTTTTGAATCGATCATCTTCCTTCACCATGATATGATTGTATCCCGAATAACCATCTAGGAGAGAGAATCTTTCCGACCCAGACACTACTTCCAAGATCTGCTCCATTAAAGGGAGTGGGCAGTGATCTTTGAGGGAGGCTCTGTTCAAATCTCTGAAGTTAACACACAACTTGATTTCTCCATTTTTCTTTCTGACTAGGACCAGGTTTGCAACCCAACTTGAGTGTTTGATTGGAAATATGATACTCACCTCTATCAGCTTGTTCAGCTCTTTCTTCATCAGAGGCTCAATATGTGGGTTGATTGGTCTCTGCTTCTGCCTGATGGGTTGAGTAGCTGGATCTAGTTTGATTGTGTGTTGTGCTAGTTTTGGATTGAACCCTCTTCGGTCCTCATAACTCCAAGAAAACACATCAGTAAATTCTTGGCAAAGTTGTATGGATTCATACCTTTCTTGCCCAGTGGCCACTTTACCAATTTGAAGTGTTTTGTCTTCTCCAACTAAGATTGACTCTGAATCTTCTCCTTTGATCTGTATCTTAGCCTTATCCTTTCTACAGTGATCATTAGGGATGAAAATAGATTCCAGTGTCACTAAGCCTTTGGGAAGTTTGTTTGTATGCAGTTGTACGACCTACTTCCCATATTACTGCTCTAGTATGCTTTGGTTTCTAGCTGAGAACTCAGCTTCTTCTTGTAAAAAGTTAATGATTTGTTGATCATTCTTAAACACCTACCAGCATGTATTATTATCTGGCACTATTGGCCTCATAACCAATGGATATGTGGTTGTTATCTGTCCCTCTTGATGTTGTCAACCACATCAAACGTTGCTCCAACTATTGCAAGTCTACCAACAACTTCATTCTCCTTCCTGGGTATGGACATAATACTAAAGGCCTCAAAATCCTCCATGAGGTTCCATACCCTACTCTTGTAGTTCTTGAGCAAGTAATTTTTGACAGTATTAAGTCCTCTGACTTGATTGCCAACCAGTTCACTGTCACCAAACACTTGCAAGTTCTTGATCCCCAGCTTCCTTGCCCAATGAAGACCTTAGACCAAAGCCTCATATTCATCAGTGTTATTTGAGAAAGCAAACTAGAATCTGAAGGTGGAATAATATTTCATACCTTTGGGGGACACAACCATAGCTCCTCCCCCAGCTCCTTATCTACTCCTTGAGCCAACAAAAAACAATTGTCATACCTCATTGTCATCCTTGCATTCTGGCTTAATTAGGTCAGGAAGAGGATGATTTTCTTCATATAGGTAGTAAACTCCTAGCTCATATTCCTCCATCTCTTTGTATGGATCAAATGTGTGTCTTTTGTTGGCCCACTCATTGAGAGTCAAGTCTGGGATACACCCCACCTTAGTATTTTCTTCGGGAGTTCTTAGAAGGTCTTCTTGATCAAAAGCTGAGCAGTTTACATTATTTGGGCTTGGAACATAAGATTCAATGTGGTAGTCTGCAATGGGTTCATATCTTATTGTGGCCTTTGCCCCATACCTTGTCCTAAAGAGCATATGTGACCAATAACTAGACAAGTAGCCTCCAATTTTGGCAGTGAAGTCCCTAGACAGACACAAAGAAAAATGTGGTGGCAAATCTATGATGGACACGTTTTGCAAAATAGTCACATTGGGGCAGGAATGCAGAGTAAGGCTCAGATCCTTGATGATTCCAACAGTTGTCACTGCTATCCCATCTAATTGCACTACCCCTCTAGAGATGACTTCATATTGGAGACCCAGTTGATCAGCTATTTTCTTGGGCATCACAGAACTACTAGCCCCAAAATCAATCATACAATTGTGTACTAATTTGTCTCCAATAATAAACATGAGATTCATAGATCCCTCTGGGAGGCCAGGTCTCATAGTGAAATTTTACACTTGTCCTGTTCATCTACTCAATAATTTTGAATGAGCCATCTTTTTGCCTTCCCAGACACATTTCTTTCTTGACATGGGCTGTTACAACTGGTGCTTGACTGGGTTTGGGAGGTGGCTTACTTGGTTTCTGTATGCTTAGGTTGCAAACACCAAGACCTTGGGAGTGATGGAATTTGAGGGTCACCTGAATTTAGTGGCCAATACTTCTCTTTTTGACCCTGTATTGGCAGCTACACTTTGAGAAGGGAACTAATTCATCCCACAGAAGTCTTTGGCCTACCAGTTGGTAAGCATAGTCTCCCACCTAGTTGTTTATTTTCACACTTGTCCAATTTCTTGCATCATACTCACCATCAAGGCCTATTTATAGCACCATGAAAGCCATTGATTGGTTTGTGGCTGATCTGGAAAACACCAATCATATCCCAGTGCACATGTTCTTTCTTGGGACCAATGCTCTTGATGTTGAAGTTGTTAGGATCATACGGCTTGAAAGGTCTAACAATTGGGGCTTCCTTGGTTCTGGCTCTAGTTTACAGTCTGGCTGGTGGCCTATTCTGTCATGATACTGGGGTTTAGCTTGATATTGAGCACTGAGGAACATGGCCAGGAACTCTGAGCTTGTTGTCTTTTGATGGTGACTGGAATTCCCAAAGTTGAGGTTACTTCATCACTGCTTCCTAAAACTCTTTAGAGGTATTAGATGATGAAGTGGAAGCTTCAGCTGAGCTTTGACTCCTAGTGGGTATTGGAGCTAAGCTAGGCACTTGGCTAGTATTTGGGCTTCCTAACTCAAGGAACAAAGGCATGGATGGCCTAGGAATGATTTTTCCAGGTCAAATGGTTCTCAATGGAGAGGCTATAGGTTGCAGGTAATGTAGTGGCCCCCATTGACTGAATCATCAGAGAAATATCAGAATTTAAAGCCCTAAGAAAGTATAAGAAGGCACCTTCATTAGTGGGCTTTACTGTTGTTGGAATTCTATCCCAGGACCAGTAGAATCTAAGGTTGAAGTCTATCAGCTACTTGTTTGGGGCTCTCTTGATTGTTGTTAATTGCTCCAATAAAGACAAGTTATCACCTTTTTCCCCAAACTAATCGTGAAGAGCCATGCACAGCTAGTTCCAGTTGTGGATAGAGCCTATTGTAAGACTTCTGAACCATTGTGAAGCTTTCCCTTTATATGAAGAGGTGAGCAGCTTGATTACAATGTCCATCTCATGGATCTCGTGGATTGTACAGACATTTGTAATATCTTAGACATTGTCACCAAGAGAAGTTTGATTTTCCCCAGTGAAATATGGGATGCTCTTTAATGATGCAATCAAAACTGAGTTTTGTGCAATCAAGGTGAGTGGACTACTACTAGTGAAGTTGACATATGGATTTGGTTGTGCCATTCTGATTGGCCTAAGAATCCTTGCAGACTGAAAGAAATGCCTTGCAAGTGGAGGTGTTAACAAGGTTCGTCTTGGTGGAAATGGAGACCTCTGAATTCTTCTTGGTGGAGATGGAGACCTTTGAATTCTTCTTCCTCTCCTTTCTCTGCCTGGGGATAGACACAAGTATTCAAATATACCTTCTTTCCTTGCTCTAGACCGGGTTTTTCTCATGAATCTTCCAAGCTTAGGCTATTAAAACCAGTAGATTTATTTCTTTTAGAGTCACCATATGTATAATTTTAAGGCTTCTTAAAAGCCAGAATCACAACAACTGTACATCAATTCCTACCTTAATAAGATGGAGACTTCTTGGTCCCACTTGGCATGCCAGAACTGTTATCATCGAATCACAACACCCTTATGTTTACACAAGTGCATATACTTGAGCTCACGGTGTGATTGGATAACATGGGTACTATCTCCAAGTTGTGGGACTTGCTACTTGAGATAGACCTCCAGAGAAAGATGGTTCTTGCTCCTAAACTACCTGCCACAATCTACTCTAAAGCAGGTAAAACTAACTATCCTAATCTAACTTTCCAAGGGACCAAGGAGAGAGAATGCATAAAAAATGAAAGCCTACACTACAACAGTGATACACCAGAAAAGGAGGGGTGTGAGATTAGTCTTCCAACGTGTGAAAAATAGAAGTAAAATGCATACTAGAAGGGGTGATAACAGTTCTCCACAATCTGGAAAAATGCATTCACAACAATATTTCATACATGCATAATAATAATGAGTCCTTGCAAGAGCATAAGAATAGACACAATGTTCTTGTAATGAAGGTTGAAAGGGAAAGAAGAGTGCAAACAAACATAGCAGGGGAAGATGCATCCACAAACTTGTATTTTATTGCTTCATGATATGCACAGTTCAATATATTACAATAAAAGGGTTAGATCACCATGCAAGGAGTCCACTACAAGGGCCTACAACACATTGGTTTCACAAAGCAATTTTGACAGAGCTCTACTACTACAAAACTACCTCCCTCTACAATGAGCCCAACACTCCAATTTATAGAAAAATAAGAAGAGAGAGAGAGGGGGAAAATGGAAATCACAAAATCTATCCTTCAACCACTAGTAAGAAGTATTAAATGGAGTGAAATGATGTTATGTTACTTGCAAAAGGCTCCCCATACTGTCCCATGACTTGCAGCAGTGAAAGAATGATAACTATGCCTCTTAATTGCACTCCTAACCACCAAATAAAACATTGTTCAAAACATGGCTAGGTTTTTCTACAAAATATATGTCTATCCTTCATCAAATCTGGAGTTTCTTGATTTTTTTGTGTCATGATCGGAGGCACAATTCCAACGGTACCAATTTTGTGTGATTTTGCTAAGAAATGCAAAAATTATGGCCTTTTGAGTGCGAGCGGCTATTTTGGGCCTACCAGGCATCTTTTGTCATTTGACGGGAATGAACATTAATTGACTAGAGCTGAATATGTTTCTTTTATTTTAATGTATCTACCCTCATCAAAATTAAGAAATCTAGTTTTTGTGATGTAGAGGACGTCATGCTCGTTCAAGAAAGATGTCCCATGACTTGCGCGGGACTGAAGAACTTGATGCATGTTATCAAATTTACCTCAAGGGATGAATTTTGGATAACAGTTCCTTCCCCTGCATTATAGCATGATTACGGCCAAAGGCTACCTATGCTAGGATACATAAGGATAACTAAGGGAGTCCTCTATATACCTTTCGATACGTGAGCACCGAATCCGTGTTGCAAGAATGTTGTCTGAGGCTTGGGTATTGGGACATGGAAGCCCCTCACTTCACATCACACTTAAAACACATAGATGCTTAGCTAATAACGTCATTGATCCAAAACCGAGGGGTTTCAGACTTAAGGAACAGATTAACAAATGTGCCAAATGAATTGCAAAACAACTCTCTGAAAAGAGATGTTAATTACTCAAAGACTTCGAAATACATCAATTATCTCTGCCAAGAGATGTCTATCTCTTCTTCCGGTTACATATGTATTTATAATACTTTATAAATACGAAAGGACACCTAGAAAGATGTGGAAGGTCACCAGTCTCGAGGGAGATGAGGTGTTTCATCTTCCAAGACTTACATGTGCACTAATTTTGCGAAACATACTATTTTTAGAATTTACCATTTTTAGACAGTAGTACAAAAATCACAATTTGGGCCCCTTAAACGCGGATTTCGGGGGTCAAACATTGTCGAACGAAGTTCGCACCTTCTCATCATATTCTACACATTCCAAGCTTTCTGTTTCCTTTTGAACAGAGTCAATCGGAGCTACGGTGCAAAAGTTATGGTCTCTGGAAGTTGCGCCACTAGAATTGCTGCCTGGATCAGTCATCTCTCCAAGGATTTATATACCTTGCTGGAACACGAGGTGTGTCTATGTGCGTGGAGATGAAGCCCACGGTCACAAGACCCCTAGGACTATGACAAGTGCATGATGATGAAATCCACGTCACGATGCCCCTAAAAATGAAAATGGAAGAAGGTGAACCACTGTTGATCCTCAAGATCGTCCAACGACGCGAGAGGAGAGCATACACGAAATCTAACCTTCGGGTTTAACAAAAAAACATGCAAAAGATGAAAGATGTAAGATAGAAAGATTTTTATTTTTCTTATTTTAAATGATAAAAAGATGATTTAAAAAAATGTAAAAGGGGTCTTCAAGAGGAGGCCCTATAAAACAAAGATTAGTAGTTTGATTATAACCCCAAATCTCTTGGACCAAAAGAGCTACAAAACAAAAATGGTTAGTAGTTTTAGATTGATTAATATTTGGTAAGCGTAGGAAGATGCACACAAAGTGTTAGTAGTTTGGAACAAGAAAACAAAACTCAAAGTGTAGTTAAAATGAAAATATTTAGTAAAATAAAAACTATAAATAAATTATACAATAAAATTTTAAATTAACACCTTCATTGTATATATCTTTTCAATACCTTTCTAGGGAAAAAAAATGGAGTCGTTTCGAGTTAAGGGTCAAAAGTTATGGCTCTTAGAAGGTACGCAAAGTAAAAGCAAAACAAATGCGCCAAAACAGAACAAATGTGCCATTTAAGGACATATGCGCCAAAATATAGTTCATATGTGATGTTTCGTGTTGGAAACAGATTTTGACCTCAAACTTTTGAATTTTGAAGGTGTAAATGATAATGAAAATTCTTGAAACTTTGACAGCCTATTCTAGGGATATAATAAGATTGGAAATGATGAAAAATGGGGGGTAAGCCCCACGGTGGGTGCCAAAATGTAGATGTTAAAAATATTAGAATGAAAATGCAAGAAAAAAAATAAATTAGTCTTGCTACTCTAATCTTCCTAGCAAATACATCAGATATAGCAATGGAAGGAAAGAGATGAGAGATTCAATACCTGGACTTACCTACAAGATTGCAAACTCCTCCTTTGATGCTTTTTATTTTCTCTTGGATTCTTGATTGAACTTGGATGCTTGATATTTTGTTGTGGATGCACTTGGACAACACCTCCCCTTTGATGATTGCTTGATTGTTGATGAAGATGGTGAAGGATTGCTTGATTTTAGATGGGTGATTGATAGACTGGACTGATTGATTAAAGAAAAAAAGATCAGAATTTTGTTATGGATTTCTAATTTGTTGTTCTCATGGAGGATGAGAGCTAAATTTATAGTTGAGTGGAGGATTCAATGGTTAAGATCTTTCCATGGTGGATTTGAATTAATGGTGGAGAATTGATGAGAGGATTGGAGGATTCTAGCATGCAGAATTCTAGATTTTGTGTGAAGATTTTATTAAATTTTTAATTTAATAGAAGAGTGTAGAATATTTGAATATTTAAAAATGAGAGGGAAAGATGGAGAAGCTTCTAGATTTATAAGCCTTTAGATTTAGAGGTGAGGATGTGGACACAATTAGGATTAGATTAGGTTAAATGATGTGATTAGGATAATTAATGATGAGATTTGATGGAAAGGCTATGTGTAGGGTAGGTGGTAGGTGAGATGTAGGAATATTAAATTCCTATAAATGTTAATGAAGGATTAAAGAGGATAACATGATATAATAATGAAATAAAAGGGATTAAGGATGAAAATGGGATATTAGATGAAATAAAAAGATTAATGATAAATGATGAATGGTCGTAAAATGGATTAATAATAATAATTAATCTTATGATTAATTATTATGTGCTTGATGTATGAATAATAATGATGGATTAAAATGGATTAAAATGGATTGGTAATGGATAAATGGTGATGAAGATAAAATGCGGGACATGATTAATGTTAATTAGTCATGTAGACATTTTAGGCGTCTACATCTACCTCTTCTTCTTCTTGAGTAGGAGTTTCCTTGCACCTTATCTTTGTAATTCCCACTATTTACTTCTTCTGTGGGGGTTTTGGAAGATGAATATCTTATGCGTTTAGGTAATTTCCATCCTTCAAATTGGGCCTGACATAGATATACACTATAAACACATGCTTACCCACTATCACAATTGTGGGGTTCAGTTCCATATTTTCATACTCCACTGTCTCTACAAATGTTGACCTGGATGGGTATACATTGGTCTGGCGCAAGGTATAATAGTTGGAGTCAACACTATCTACATTGAAATTCAACTTGCACATCCTTTATTTTGTTCACCAAAGCCTAAAAATACTTTGTCGTGAAGGAAAAATTTATTTCACATCATAGGCCCGTCTCTCCATTATTAAGTACAAACCTACCAAGGAAAAAGTGTCGATGTACAAAAAACTCTTCCTTCTTATCCAGTAGTGAGGGAAGCTCCCTAGGTACATGTCATTTATTTCTAAAGGCATCACACAACCTCTTATACCATTTATCCATGTGCATTTTGTAAGGGATTGTAATTTCTCAATCACAGGTGAAGTCTGTAGATTTCTACATGGGAGACTTGTTCTCCAACGGATGAATGAACACATATCTTGTTTTTTGGGGCATGAGGTACCCATATCTCCCAAATTACTATCAAGAGTAAGATTACACCCCAAGTTATTTTTTCCCCTTTGCTTACCTAGAACTTCACCACCTCGACTATCGCTTCAACAATATAAATCATGATGTTATAAAGGGTCTTCTGTGTCATCTTGTGCACGATATGCAACCACTTCTTATTAACCTCAGACCAACGTTTAGACATGCCCAATTTTTAACTCACAAGGTGTGTTGCTACCCTTACCTGTATCAGTGATACTTGTGATTGTGAAGGCACGCTTCTCTCTGATAATTGAATTATGTAGTTTTTTCATCTACTAGTGCGTCATCCTCCAAATCTAGCCCAATTTTTGTGTTAGTGTCACTCAAGCCAATCATTTTTTGAATCAATTGCAGCATTATGTGCATTCTTCTTCATGTAAAGTAGAATAATTCCTCATGAAACTCCGACATAAGTCATTGGTATAATCATTTTGGTTTCCCAAAGTATGGTAGTTCATACAGCTCGAGGACTCCTACGCTCTCGAGGTCCTTTTTCACCTTGTAATCAATAATAAGTTGCCCTTCTGCATCCTCTCAGTCAGCTCTTTCATGACATCCTTTCTCATCTCTCCTTCATGGGCCTTTTTAGGAAATAAGGGATAAAAATTACGCGGAAATTCCCACAAAATCACAACAGTAGAAACTAAAATGTAGGATATATTACATATATGAAATTAAAGGTGTAAAAAATAAAAGAACACAACTCAGAGACAATATTTAATGTGGTTCACCAATATCTGGGCTACATCCACAAAATAGCCAGTCTTTTTATATTTCATCCAGTAAAATACAAGAACATATACACCCTACAAAAAATCTGATGTAACTTCCTCTTCTCTCTATCACAATCTCCTCGCGATTACAACAAAAATTATGAATACCAAAGAGCCACACCTCACAACCCTTTTAGGGTAGAAAATAAAAAACAACCCTAACTTATATCGTTATATTTGTGACCCAATAATGAATTGCCCCAATTTTACAATGAATAAATACATATAAAACGTGTCCTTCGAGGGCGCTGCAGCCCCCAAGATATGAGTGTTAACGAATAAGATTATGCTCCACAACCAACATGCCTCTATGCGATGGTTGTTATTTCTTATTCTACATTTTGTCAAGTGTGACACCCATGGCTGCCCTACTACCACTTCAAGAGGGTATTGCATTTCAGAATACCATTCCTCAGGTGCTTCCTCCAATTTCTTGTTCTTTTTCTTGGGAGATTTCTTAACCATAGGGAGCCTCTATTTGGTTTCATTGCTTAATTTTTCAAATGATCAACCTTTGAATTTTTAGAAAATATGTGCCCTAGGTACAGAATGAACTTACTTGATTAATCCTTCTACATGCGAGGTCAAATTATAATCATCTTTCTCAACCCTAACTCTTATTTGCTTCAATCTTGTGTCCTAGTTCTGCAACTTCAAGATCTGTAAACTCACACCCTTCAACCCTTGCTCGCAAACCCTTGCTCATTATTGATTTCACACCTTCCCTAGCTTCCACTTCCACTAAAGGAGCTCTCAGATCCAAGGCCATGTACACTTTTTTGCATAGCTCTAGTTTTCTCTAAGCACTAATACTTGGTTGCACTTAGTCACAATTTCGCTCTTCAATCACATAAGTTCATCAAAGACAAGATAAGAATCAACTCGCTCACACACTATTTATATATTTCCCAATTTTATCCACATTTATTGCTCCTCACCTACTATTATATTTTTCTTTAAAGCACTTTTATTTTTCTTTCTCTTTTCTCTTTTGCACGTGATAGTCATAACCTTCAGGTGCACCACTACTTCTCAGGCTACAAACCTCCTTACGTGTACCTTCCTGCACCACATACCTTCTTCCTATGTTTCAATTGCTAACTATCCTACCTTGTTGTTGTCTCCCTCATGTTATACTGTGCGGACATATCTTTCCATGTGGTTTCTAATCTAAGTAATTTATTTTAAGCATAATCACATCAAGCACCTTTACACCAAATCCATCCATTCATTGCACCATATTATGTGTACCAATTTCTTTTTTATCATGCATCATCCTTTCACACCATCATGCACACCAATACATTCCTTTAGCATGCACCTGTGTTTATCCCAATGCACATGTCAACCCTTCTTCCGCACACGTTTTTCTCATACCGACATGCACTCACTCATCAACTTCTCAAGCAGTATTGTAATGCCCATTTGATGTTACCCTAGTTCTGCTTCATTGACCTGTTGCTAAATGCGTGGAATGGTTGTGTGTGTGCTTATGTTAAATATTATTTGTCTTCAACTTTGTCCCATAGGAATGATTAACATCCTCCCTCTCTGTCTGGTATCCCCGCTTCCTTGTCGATGCTTCTAGTGGAGGGCCTTCGCAGTGCCCTTTTTACGATTACGCTATTGAAGGTAAATCGTGATCTTGAATCCAAAGGGGTGGCTTGGATGTTGTTTGGTGTTGTTAGGGCGTGTCCAGCTAAAAGTAATATCTATATAATGATAATAATTTTTTTTTTAATTGTCGATCCTTAATTATTATCATTATTTTTTCGAGTTGTCTATCAGTTAGTATCACTACAGTTAATAATTATTTTGATCAAAATAAATAAATAATATTATTATTATTATTATTATTATTTTAATTGTTGACTGACGATTAATTCTATTATTATTCTATTGTCTATTGTTATCAATGTTAGCATTAATTATTATCGTTAAGTATTTTTAATGGTTTTGTTGGTCTCTTCCGCAAACTGAGCCTTGATTCACGCAAATGAAGAGGATTTCTTCCCCATCGTGGTGCCATGTTTGGTCGTGGTTCTGTGTTTGCATTTGATACTCTAACCTCCAGTTCTTCTTTCCCCCTTTGGCTCCACGCAAGCTTTGAAATTTATGGCAATTTATTCTTGTTTGGCGTGAGATCTTTGGACTCCTTTTCTCCTTTGTCTCCTGGCAAGTGGATGCATGGAGGTGCCTTGGAAGTGGGACACCTACCTCCCTTTTCTTTTCTTTATGCCATTTAATTTGCATACTTTGCGTGAATTTATGGGAGACATTATTTTATATTTTCTTTTACTCCTTGTTTGGTGGATGTTGAATGCCTTTCCCAGGTAAAATTAAAATTTCCCCTCACCATTATGTTTTCCCCTGCTGGTCGCATACTAGCTTTGGTGGTTTATTTTTCTGCTCTGATTTATTTTTCCTTGGTGCCTAAGGATGTTGTTTTGTCCTGGCCATGTGAGTAGAGAGTAGTTTTCAGATTGGTTTGGGGGGGAGAGAAGCCATTGAAAAACATTCCTGTCAATGCGTTTTGCATAATATTTCCTCCCTGGGCATGTTCAATGGGAATGAGGACAAAGTTTTCTTTTTTCCCTTTTGTTAGGTGGACGTCCTAATCTACTTCAAGATTTATTTTGGGCGGTGGCTGTGTTTAGGTTGAGAAAAGGTGATGGGAAGTTTTGTCACCTATTGGTTTCTTAGGGTGAAGAGGGACTATTTTTTTAAGGCTTTGTTTGTGCTTACCCTGCAATCATGGCATCCCTGAGACCTCATCTCCTTGAGGTGTTTTGTAAAGCAGGTTACCTGCCTTGTGGTTTCTTACACATTTTTGTTTTCATGTGTGGCCTCTTATGCTTCTGCTTCCACATCTATTTTAAAAAATTGGTTTCCCTTGTGCTCCAATGGATGTTCTTGCCCTGCTTTAACTGTCCCGTTTTTTATGCAGGCTAGGGGTTAGTTTGTAAGGTTGTGGGGTTTGAATTTTTCCCTTTCTCCCACATGTTCCTGAGCCTTTCCATTATTTACATTTTTGTTTTTTTACTGATGTCATGACATTCCTTGAGATATTTGTCCCTTCAAGAAGATGCAACTCATGGTTTTGGGGGGGATCCCTACCTATCCAACGCGAGAACGAGTGGTGTTTTAGCACCAACATGGATGTGGATGGAGATTCGACCTGAAGAATGCTGCTGCAAGCTTAAGAGTGGTGTTGGCTACTTGCTGAAGTTGGAGAAATAGACAAGATAATTCTATTCATTGCTACTTTTTCTAGATTTAAAAATATCACGGAATTGGACCACCCTTTTCCCTGGAATTGTTTTGTCACTTCTACTTTGTTGTGGGTTGGACGCCTTGTGAGAAAATTCCTCCTTTCCTCTTGAAATCTTCGTGTTTTATTTTATAGTTTCTAGTGTTAAGTGGTCAACTAAGATGTATTTTTTTCCCTTCTTTGGCTGTTATGTTTTCTTGCTCAAGTGATCGCCCTTCAACCTTTTTGTTTGTTTTTCTTTGTTTAAGTATCAAGGTTATTATGTTGTTTTTAGCTAGTAATTTTTGTTGAGCAAGCAATCCTGCGGTATCTATGTACCTCTTGTTTTCACGAGCGTATCATCCT
Source organism: Taxus chinensis (assembly GCA_019776745.2). NCBI lineage: Eukaryota > Viridiplantae > Streptophyta > Pinopsida > Cupressales > Taxaceae > Taxus > Taxus chinensis. Next base: position 163,420,431 of record CM034152.1, on the reverse strand, counting down.
TATGTTGTACTTTGATGACTCACTCTCAAACCCCATTTCGATAACCATTTGATTTTGGGAAAGAAGGGTTGTTGGGGTGGAGTGACCAATACTTGGGCTAAGTCAGGTTAGAGATTTGGTTTTAAAACTTTTAGAATGTAGAAGTCAAGTGCAACATATTCAGATCTTGTTGTGTTTAATCCCCGTTCATCATCAAAATTTCTCCTAGACTTGTAAAGTCTTCCTTATGAGATACCTTGACTGTCCTCCTCAAGATTGAACTCTAACTAGTTTTGAATCACCTATGTTCGATGTTACACTTGTACAATTCCAGTACCCAGTTATTACTAGAATTATGTTGGCTTACTTCTCTTTCGGGAATAATTTTGGGTGGCATATTCTACTTTTTATCTCGTTGCTCTCTCTTTTATAATGTTAATGTTGTTAATTAATTGGTCAGATTATATGTATTTAAATACCTTAATGGTTCACGATGGAAATTGATATGAAGTTTATTAACATTGGGGGAAAACTATTTATGCATCAAAAATCTTATTATTTTATAATGGAAGATTTTGGTTGGATAAAGACTTTTAGTAATATATGTTAATACCTTTGTTAGAACGATTTGATTTTGTTATCGAGGGATGCTTTAAAAGATTTTGTGTTGAGAAAGATAATATTCTTTTAATTAAACCAAACCTTAGACATATTGTGGAGGTTTGTAAATCCTTAGTGTTATAACAACTTGGATGATGCTTTGAATGCTTCTTGTTTAATGAAATTCCCTTTTTCACTCGCTTGTTGTTACTAGCTTATAAGGGCAATGACCTCTTCCTGAATGATTGTGGAGTACCTTGGAGTCAATGTCTGAAACTAGCAGTTTATTTGCTTCCCTTTTTAATCAATGTTGAGCGGTGGTTGAGTATTAGATTTCAATCATGTAATCTATCTTATTGCATGATTGAAATTTTAATACACTTGAATTTTCGTGTTGACCTATGAATTCTGTGTTACCTCCTGGATTGATTGTTCAATTTTATCATTTTTTAGAAATCTAGTATAGTATCCTATTTCTTGTGGTATCTTTTGATAAGTTTAGATTGTTGGTTTGAATATCAATTTTCAGTCTTATGACTTTTTATTTTTATTCGATAGGAACCATGTTCCACTAGGTTGGTTGTTTCTAGCTTATAGGGCTAGTGACCCTTCTCGAATGATTGTTAAACTTTCCTTGCTTTTGAAACAATGTTCATAATTGAAGTATAAGGTTTTTCTCCTTTGATTGGCATGATGGGAATTTCCTTATTAACTTAAGGAGTTATTGTATTTAGAGTTTTGATCCAATCCTTGGAATAGAATGATTCCTTTCTTGATATTGTCAGATAGTAGCTTTTTGTTGCTTTGTGTAGTCTTATCTTGCTCAGTTCTTGTGGACTGACTCAAGTTATTAACTGTTGCAGATGGCTTGCGGGTAAATGAGGGAGTGACATGTAAATCATTACATCAATCTTGGTTATAAAGCTCTTTCGTATGATACTTTTTATGTTGTAAAATCTGGAAAGGGGCCCTATGGGAAATTTTAGAAGAGGGCCCATGTCGTTGTTTAATGTTTTGTGGAGTTTTGTTGTCGTGATTTTTGAAACTTTGGTTTGTATTGGTTATCATGGAAAAGATAAAAGTTGATTACCGCATGGTTATGGGTGATTCTATGTTTTATATAAATCCTAAGAATAGTAGCGTGGCATGACCGATGTTATTACTTTCTTGTTCCCTAGTCATGGTTCCATAGAGTTGATATGTCCCTTTGGGTTGTGTGTCATGTTAGAAAGAATTTATGTAACCTTGTTTTGTTTTCGCAAACGACTACTGTTAAACTTTTCTCTTGAGATAAAATGTTGAGTTGTAAATATTTCTAAGACATAGTAACAATGTGCCTATAAGCAAAATAAAATGGGTTGGATAACCCTTATAAAAGTTAAAATAAAATTTATATACAAATAAATTAATGTAGAGGTGACCTACTTGATAACAATCAATTCCATAAGTGATCAAAGAGAAAACTATCCTTTGTAAAGTAAAAATTATATAACTTGTTATCCTTAGCTAAACTAGCAAACATTATCCTTTTATGGTGAATTCTTAAACGATCTTAAGGGAAATCAATGGTTAGTTTTTAGAAGATAATAAGATTTAATAAGTAGGAGGAAATAGTTTAGAAACCACACAATCTATCTCTCAGCCGTTTGAAAGGTAAATTTTTTTCTTTTGTAAAACTCATCCAGTGAAGCCTAAGTGAAACCTTTTATCAGTCTGGATAAATTCCCAAGCTTCAATAAAGTCCTGGTTATAACTAATGAGATCTTCAAATATGAATTCAACTCGACCTTCTTCCTCTAACTTTTTCCAAGGTGCTTTGTAATCTTCTCTTAAGTGTGTTGAACTCGAACCCATGTTGTAATAGGGGTATGAACGAGTTTTAGTAGCGTAAGTGTGGATAGATGGCCTTATGGAATTAAATTACCTCCTTTATTAAATAAATGAATTAAACAAATAATTGTGATATTAGAGAAGACTTTAAGCTAATTATTCTACAGTGTAAAAGGAAGAAACTTAGTTTTGTAATATGAATTGTACGAATCATATCCAGAATCTCCTAGAACGTAAGTTAAGAATTGAAGGATTTTTTATTAAAATAAATAACCTTCAATAATTTCTCACCGTGGTATGTCCTAATGTTAAGTGTGTTTTGTGGTTGGACTTCTATGTTGTCTTGTCAAAATAAAAGAGAAAAGTGAATTGTTTGCGCTGGTTGTCATTTATGTGGTCAATGTGTGTCAAGCTTATCATGAGCTGTCACCTTTTCTCTTACGCACACTTGTACCTGATTCATCCCACACTAAATGTATGCTTGGTCCTTTACACATCAACCAAACAGATAGTAATCAGCTCTCGCACGCGAATTTTATTATTACCACAAAACACAAAAAAACAAAACAAAAATAGAAATTTAATCTAAGATGACAATGCTCCCTTATTACAAATACAAAAGAAACTTATTTATAGTAGGGATTCAACCTACTCCCATTGAAGTGACCAAGAAACATGGTGCCATTTAGCGCATGTAACTAGCATGCACGTGATTTGAGTATCTTAGTTACTACAAAGGGTCCCAATCAGTGTACCTTCAGTTTTCCAGGATGGCACGTGAACTTAGAGTCATACAAGAGCACCATATTTCCCATAGCAAAAGACTTGTTTTTGATATGCCTGTAATGTAAAGCCTTCTGTTTAGTTTTCTTTGTCTTCTAACTCTAACGCACAATGAAATGGATCTCATCCAACTGCATCAATTTATAATTGTTCACATCTACTACTTTTTCATCATCTAAACCTCATGTGCATGCAATACACAATGAGGGTAACATAAATTTAACAGGTAGATCAGCCTCTGCGCCAAACACCAACTGAAAATGTGTGGCTTTAGTCAACCTTTTATAAGTTGTTTTGTATGCTCATAGTGTTGAACCATGATTGTCATTAAACCAAAACCCACAGGCATTAATATCTGCTACAATTTCCAGTGTTAGGATCCACGAGAGGCGATTAGTCCATGCCACGAAACTTATGGGGAGTGTTACTAGGTGAGTTTTGAACTTGAGACCTGTCGCTATGATGCCATTTGTTGAACCATGATTTCCGTTAAACCAAAACCCGCATGCGTTAATCTCCGCTACAATTTCCAGAGTTAGTATCCACGAGAGGCGGTTAGTCCATGTCACGAAACTCACGGGGAGTGTTGGATACACATGCCAACACATATAACGGATGATACCTTATCATCTCAATCCTTTATTCCAACATCACATATCTTAGTCAAGGTCTGCCCCAAGATCTTATTAAAATCCTCAGCAGTACTATTATCTTATAGGGGATACGGTGTGGTCTTATTATGTGCCACCATAAAATATTTTAGTATAATTCTAATAATCTCATTTAGAAAATGAGTCCTCTATCACTTGTAAGGCTCAATGGAAATCCATACCTATTTATGATAATCTCCCATAGAAATATAACTATCGTTGTTGTAGTGCAATCCTTCGTAGGCATGACCTCTGCCCACCTTATCAAGTACTGTGTATATGTGATAATATAGTGTGTGCTTGTATTGCACACATGTGTATAATAGGTCCTACAAATTCAATTGCCCATTTTTCAAATGGCTCTGCACTTGCTATGGGCCTTAATGAAATCTAGTCTCTAATTTTTTTATTCAAAATAAAACCCGTATGATACGTGTTATGTCGAGAGATGCTTCAAGTGAACATGTCTTCAAACAAGACATCAACAATTATAGTTTGTAGCTCGTGCAATCCATTCATATAAGTCATTCTCATGAACTTGTTCTTGATCATAATATTCTTTTTGACCTCGACATTTTTTACAAAGGACTTGTGTCAAACTAAACTAGAAAAACTCTCCTTCTAGTTGGGTTCATGATTTATAATGAAAAGAATTGATTGTAAAGATCATATAAGCTATGTATTCTCTCATTCATGACCTTCTTACCTTTCACATAGATCTTTCAATCTAAGAAACAAAGTTTTTAGTTGCCTTCTTGCACATGTGCAAGAAATGTCAACAATCACTTCAAAAATATTTTTCAGAAAAGCAACATAAATTTCCTTGATTATGTCAAACAAAGTTCATCAATTCAGGATTCCTCTAACGGTAAGGATATTGGTAAGAAGAAAATAAATGGCAAGGCATTTGTAGCAGTTGCATATTAGGCTTCCACATGGGTGATTTATTTCGATGTTTCACATCACATGACTTCATCAGAATACCCTTTGTCACCCTTCGATCCATGTTTTATGCCCTTTTTATGGGTGATGACACTTGCGTAGAATTTTATGGAAGAAAATCTATTGAAGTGAGTGATATAATATACAAGGATGTTTTTTGTTCCCTCACCATCAATTCCCCTATCTATTTATCAAATCACTCACATAGGTTATGTAAAGATAATTGAGTTTACTCTAAAATCTATAGTTATTAGGGAGTTGCACGGCAATTTAATAGTGGTAGTGGAAAGAGTATATGGTGTTTTGTGTTCCCTCACTATTAATTAATCTCCAATTTATTTATCAGATCACTCATGTAGGTTCTATCAATATAATTGATTAATTTGAATTTTGTGGTTATTAAGGAGATGCACAATGATTCTATAATGGTAATGGGGAGAGAAGATCACTAGTCATGGTTATACACCTCACGTTTTGTTGATGATAAGGATTATTTTTCCAGTTTAAATGATGAAAAAAGTGATAGGTATTCACATCCTTCCTCTCCCAATCACTTTTTAGAGGTAAAATAATCTCTAACTTGAAGTCCTCTTTGGTCAAGATAAACATTACAATGTGTAAGTGATTGGGTTGGAGGTCCATTATATACCAAAGGAACACATTAAAAATTTCAAGGTGTTCCACATGTCGCATTTGCTTCCACTTCTTATCCATAAATTTTACATGAAGCATTTGGAACTCCTAAGTGGGATGCATTTATCCATGAGTATAGTTTTTTGATAAATAACCCACACTTAGGATTTAGTAAACCTTTAAAAAGGAAGCTTGTTTGATGTAGATGGATATGGATCTATTTGAAAAAAAATGCACCAAATGGGTTCATGGATAAATTCAAAACAAGATTGGTAGCAAAATAATTATCATAGTTTCTTGGTAGTGAATATATCCATACCTTTGAAGCAGTTTCCAAAATGAACTATATCTGACATTCTTACCATTGTCACAACTCCTCGGTAATTTTATCATTTGGATTTCAAGTGTGTATTTCTTCATAGTGGCCTTGAGTATACCTCTCTATTATGAAGACTTTAAAAATCTATCTATAGCCTCAAACAAGCCTCTCAAGCTTGGTATGCCAAGATGGATTTCTTCTCACAATTTAGGTTCACTAGATACTATTCTAATATGAATGTTTGCATTTTATAATGTGATGATTCTAGTTCTATACGTTGGTGACCTATTAATCACATAGAGTTCATCCTCCATTGTAGTTGTGAAAAATTCTCTATGTGACTAATTCTCCATGACTGACTTGGATTTATTGAACTACTTCCTTAGGATTGAGATTTCAAAATCTAACTAAAATATCACCGTGGCACACTCCACGTATGTTTTTTATTTTCTCACGCAACTTTTTATGACCAACTCTAAGATAAATTCAACATTGTTTCTTATTGGAGTTAAGATTTAGGCTAAGTGTTCTTCTTCATTAACTGATAACTACCTTGTATTGACAACTTGTTAGTAGTCTGAATATATTAAATTCACACTATATTCAATAGTTTATATATTATGGGCATGATATCTAGGTTCAATTAAGAGACTCATGAGTTGTAGTAGACAACAGCCTAGTGAATTCTCCCTTACATTCAAACTACTCACAAATTTGAGATTCACTATGGAGAAAGTATTGATGTTGACTTAGATGGGTATATAGACTCAAATTGGATTGGCAATATTCAACATCACAAATCCACTTCAAAATAGTCTCTTATTACATCTAATTATTTGATCTATAAGAAGCAAAATATTATTGTTATTTCATCCACTGATGATAAGTAGACTTGAGTTATTAATAATCTACAGATAATATTTGGCTTTGGGGTATTCTCACTGAGTTTGATATTCAATTTAAATGGCCCACACTCATCTTATGCGATAAATAACAACACCATCCAAATTTACAACAATATAATCCAACATCAACAAATCAAGCACATCAAGATTCATATGCACTTCGTTAGAAATCTCATTCATGGAAAATTTGTTTATTTCAAATTTTGTTAGACTACAGAATAAATAGGCCATATATTCACCAAACCCTTAAATAAGAACAAATATTTTCATTTGCAAACTCATATAAGGGTATGGGAAGCCTTATTCAGATGTGAGAATCTTCAACTTCATCTTCTAGGGGGGCTAATCATTTATTCTTCTTCTTTTTCTCTCTACTTTTAATGAGAACTTCTCTCCATTCTTCTCAGAGGATGTTTTATGTGCTTGAATACCTTTTCAAGATTTGTTATTGTGACACAATTCCTATAACCACCTAAATTATGCTATAGGGGTGTTAATTTGTAAAAAATATTTCCTCATAAGTTTTCTTACACGCGTCCTTAGGTTGTTAAAGATTCATTAGAATTGATATGAGTTGCTTATGCATTTTACATTCGGGATGCATACTTTATTTTAAAGACAATCATGCATCCTCTTATCTATGTATAAATTTTCAAGGTATTTTACCGTTTTGAAAATAAATTAGTGATTTATAAGAATAAATATTTTCATTTTCCACTTCTTCTATGGGTACGGGGACAACCTTCTTAGGATGTGAGAATCTTCAACTTCATCTTCTAGAGGGACAAAATATTTTATTTTTCTTCTTTTTCTCTACTTTTAATAAGGGCTTCTCTTCATTCTTATTTATATATTTTTATGTACTTGAATACCTTATCAAGCTTTGTTGTTGGGACCCAATTCTTATAACCACCTAAATTATGCTACATGATTTGTTAATTTGTAAAAAAAAAAATTGCTCTTATAATGTTTCTTACACGTGTCCTTAGATTGCTAAAGGTCATTGGAATTGATATGAGTTGCTTCTACATTTTAATTTTGTGATGCATGCTTCACTTTAAAGACAGTCATGCATCTTCTTTTCTATATTTAACTTTTTAAGATGTATTATCATTTTGAATATAAATTAGTGATTTTACTTGTAGTTAGTTCCTATATCTCACACGAGAACTTTGAATAAAATATTTCACTTGATAAGAGTTTAATGGTTGAATCCTCAACAATCCTCAATCATGGTCCACTCTCATAACTATGAAATTTATTGAGCCCTTACATCCATTCTAACACCTTACATCTCTCATCAAGTACTATGCTCAACCTTCCATTTTGTTGTCTCCTGAAAATAGCTCTACGTTTTCATAGCCAAATTTAATTTTTTTGAGCTCATGCCCTTTGTTGGTGTTTAAGCCAAGTTAGAGATTCAAGAAAATAGCAAAAGTAGTGCCCTAGAGCTGTTTAAACCTCTGTTTTGCTCATTTTAAGAAATTTTCCATTTCCTGGTCTGTGCACGTAATATCCTCTTTACAACCTCCATTTTTGATCAAAATTGTTCACTTGTTCTATGGCCTGGGTCATCAAATCATTGTTTTGCCTCCATGCCTCTGGTTCATGAAGGAAATTCAAAAATTGGACTCAAAATGACGAAGTTCTCTTCCTCTGTGTATTTTTCCCATAGTCGGGAATGATGGGCATTTCTTTCCCTGTCAAATTTTGCCTCAGCATCCCCGAGTGATATGTGGGTCTCTCTGATTGGATGTGGTTCGGTCATACTTCAAAATCCAACAGAAGGCTCCACGTGTCGCAACGACACAACTCCAGGGGCAAGGTCCAAAGGATAGTCTTCAATTAAGCGCAGGCTTTCCACGTGTCCCAGGTACAAAATGAAGGGAAAATTGGCTAAGTATGGAAGGCTCAGCGAATGGCTCCACATGTCGTAATGGTGCAATTTCAGAAGGTGGGGCAGCGGGCCATCGGGGGGATTTGAATTACCAAAAAAGGTGAAAATTTAAAAAGTAACCCGCGGCCCCGATCAAGCTATAAGGTAAAATTCAAAGTTGAAGAGGGAAAAATTCAAAGGTGAAGCCCATCATTGAAAATTCAAAGCGGGGGAGCGGGCTGGTAGAGAAAATTGAGTTTTTGAGCCTCTTAGGGAAAAAGGTGAAAAGTTAAAAAATGACCTGTAGCCCTGATCAGATTATCAAGGAAAAAGTCAAAGCTTAAGCCCACAGGGAAAAAGTCAAAGATTAAGCCCACCGTGGAAAAGTCAAAGCGGACAAGCAGGCCATTGGGGCACTTGAGTTTTTGAAATTTTTCCAAAAAATTTAAAAAGTGAAGTAAAAGCCATGAATGCTTCGTGGCTTCGCAACTAGAGGTGCTCGGTGCCCTAGTCAAATCAAAGCAGCGGAGTGGGCCGACGGAGGAATTTGAGTTTTTGAGCCTTTTTCCAAAAAAGGTTAAAATATTGAGAAAAGGGCCGTGACCCCATTTCTAATTAGAAGCAGCCACGTTTCTAAGTTGAAAAGTCAAAGCAGGGGTGCGGGCCAATTTGTTCCAAATTGCCAAATCTCTAAAAAATCACAAAATGCAAAGGGCTTCCCCCGTAACCGCTCCAATCCCTTCCTACCATGTGGACGGCCCGATTTTAGAGTTAGAGGAGCAAATCAAATGGTCTATATTTAAACTGGAAAATCAAATGTAACGGTTGCTTTGCAAGATCTGGTTTTTAACCTGCCATGAGCGTTTTCTTCACAACAGAGGAATTTGAAAAGGCGTTGAGGATTTGTGAAGTTGTAACAATTTCTTGTAAAGAATATAATGGCTTCTTGACATCATTCTAGGGGCTAGTGATTGATTTTCAAAAGACAAGAGTGCTATGTACCTGGAAAAGACAGAAAATGCCATTTTTATTTTATTTTCTCTTCTTCCTCAAATTTCTTCCATTCTCAAGCTATGTACAAAATCTGCTCGAGCTTCAATAATAAAAGAAGGAATTTTTTCCTCTTTGATTGAGGAATTAATTGGTACTTTGTACGACCAATGAGTTTCATTCGGTCTTGTAGCTTCTCTTGGATTTGTTTTTCTTCTGACTATAAATGCATGTAAATGAAATTTCTAATTAATGTGTGTGGGCATCTGATATTCTACTCGCAACATTAGTTTCTCCTACCTCCATTCTCACTCCCTTTCCCCTTCTCAGACAAAGTTCTTCTCTAGTGAGAAATTGCTAGCTTTGCCACAGGGTCAATGGAGTGCCCCTGTTGGATCTCTCGCCAAAAGGCCACCATTGAAATCTACTTTTTCACTCATGCACATACATAAGCTGTATCATTCAAGTAGAGGGACTTAGATTCTTATAGCGTTGGCTTGAAACCCATCAATTTGTCCACAAGACAAATTTTCTCGCCAATATTTTTTGGCACCCACCGTGGGACATATTTTGTAGCATCTGCACCTAAAAATGACATCAGGGTCATAAAATACAAAAAAAATATTCTACAAGGAAAGTTTTTGGAGATTGAATAATAACACAAACTTCATTGATGTAAATCGTATCTATTCTGGGAGATCCTCCTGTTGAGAGACCTGATTTACTCTTTCACATCCAAGAAGACATTGCTTCCGATCTAAGAGAAGCTATTTGGTGTAAGAGACAAAGTGTCAATCAATACTTCATTGCCATAAGGATTGTGGACCTGGAAGAGGAACGTGCTATCGAACTAGAAAGGCAGAGACAAATTCCAGCACCCCAGAGAAGAGCGTAAACTTTCAAGTTGGCTGATAGAAGATACACCCGACAACAGAGACAAGGAGGACAAACCGACCCCATTTTTGAAGAGCTTCAAAGAAGACAAGAGCTACTTTGAATTCAGGGGCCTCCCCTTCGTCAAGCAACTGGTCACGTTGAGAACCTGAGTGTTGCTAATCCTTTGGATGGTGAATTTCATTACATCAACGAGAACCTTGATGATTTCACTGACGTAGAAATTGAAGAAGAAGTTAGAGAAAGAGAAGCAAGAGTGGAAGAGGAAATAAGGGCTCAACTTGAAGAAATCAAAAGGCTTCAAGCCAAGTAGATGAGAGAGCAACAATAGAAGTCACAACTTTAGCAAGGTGGGAAGCTAGAAACAAAAATAGAATGGGGGATCGTGAGCGTGATCATGATCGTGAGGCCCTTAGGCCTAATGTACCATGGGGAGGAAATAATGGTCCACTTGCTCTTCTACAACCACTTCATGAGCTCCTAAGAGGCTCAAGAAAGAACTTCCCAAACTTCAAAGGGGATAGTTCTCATCTCCTCGAAGAACATGTAGCAGCATTCATCACTACTTGTGGAGTGTTGGGAGTTGAAGATGAAGATGTTTCAGTTAGGCTCTTTGTGGAGTCACTCCAAGAAAAAGTTGTTGAATGGTTCTACATGTTGCCCCCAAGATCTGTCACATGCTGGGAAGATATAAGAAGTGCATTTGAACATAGGTTCAAGAGTACATAAGATTGTCAGGATTTACTGGTCCAATTGGTTCAGATGAAGAAGGAGACCTCCAAATCAATGAGAGATTTTGTAGCAAGGTATGATAGGTTGGAAAGAAGGATCCCAGAAGATGTGGTCCCCTCTGAAAACAACTTGAAAAGGTTCTTCATCAGTGCTTTGCCATCAAAAGTTGGTTTCTTCCTCAGAAGAGCCCAACCAAGAACATTGAGGGAAGCTAAAGACTTTGCAATTGAGACTGATGATGATCTAATTCTTTCTGGAAAAGTGAAAGGACCAAATGGGAAGCAAAAAGGTCAGAGTTCAAATTCAGTCACCACTGATCCAATGTTCCAAAAATGGCAAATGACCTAGTTGCTTTGAAGAAGCAACTGTCAAAAATCATAATGAGGAATGCTCCAAGGAGACCAAATCCTCCTGATAGACCAAGAATTGCTCCACCTCCTCGTAGGCTTGCTCTTAAAGCACCACCAGTCAATGCCATCTAATGACACTAAGGAATTAGAAGAAGGAACAAACATTGAGGAAACTGAAGAAGAAAGCATGGATGACTATGAAAACTATCTTGAAATTGAAGAGGTTGGTATGCACAATGGCCTGATTGAATACATTGATGATGAGGAGGAAGGTGATGAAGAAGCTCCAAGTTTTTCATGTGTTTTTTCACTCGTGCACAATCCAAGAATGGTGTTTCAGCCTCAGCAGTTGCAGCAGATGATAGGAAGAACAAAGAAGATTGCTCTCCAAAGCTTCCACAAAACAAGATCATCAGCAGAGGATCACCATTACCATCTTCCATGGAATCAGCCAAAGAGAAATCAAATTCACTAGTTGCCAAGGATCATGCTGCTATGCCAAGTAAGTTATCTGATTCTTCTCCCAACTCAAAAGCTGTTAAGAGCAATTCTCTTCTAAATGCTAGTTTTGCAAAAACATCTAAATTTCAATCAAAGGCTATACCCTCACCTCCTTCCAAGCCAATTATTACATTTGAAAAGGAGAAACCAACACCAAAAGTAACAAAACCCTGCCATTTAAATCCTCTCCCACTGCTGGAACCTCTTCCTCATCTACCATAACTTCATTTGACTTTGTGGAGCATGCAAGCAAAACCAAAGTTCAGCTCTCTGAGATTGAATACCTACAAACACATCCTGCCCAATTTGATAGATTCATCAAGGCAGTTCGTGGTAGTAACCCTTTTTCTTCAAGCCCAATCTCTAAAGGCCTATTACCCACACCATCCATACCACCTTCTCAAAACATGTTAGCCCTCAGTGCCTCCAACACCAACAGAGTTGAGCCTTTCTACCTGTCACTTCTCATCAAAGGTTTCCAGATGAACAATTGTATCATAGACTCTAGAGCCTCAGATAATGTGATGCCAACAAAAGTTGTAAATGCTCTTGGCCTCACTTTGACCCGAGTAAATGGCACATGCTATTCAATGGAATCCAAGCAAGTTCCATTGGTGGGAATGATTAAGGATGCTCAGGTTGCACTAGTTGATTACCCTGAAAAGAAGATACTCTTGACCATTTTGGTGGCAGACATCCCAACATCTTTTGGTATGTTGTTGAGTAGAAGTTTTTGCAGAGATCTAGGTGGAGAAATAAAAATGGATTGGTCATCTGCAACTATCCCAGTGAAAGGAGAAATGAAGAAGTTGTTGCCAGTCAGGAAAATGAAATTCACAGTAAGGAAATCCAAGAGCTAACATCCTCTTTCAAGATTGTGGGCTAGGAAACTACTTCCTTACATCATAAAAGGAAGAGAACTTGTCACTCCTCATGGAGGAAGAAGAAGATCAGATTTGGACAATGGAGTTTGATGGCAGTCATTCCAGAGTAGGTTCAGGAGCTGGTGTAGTATTATACTCTCCCTCCAATGAGGTATATCCTTTTGCCTACAAGCTGTAATTTGACAATACAAACAATACTGCAGAGTATGAAGCATTACTCTTAGGCATGAATGTAATAGAGGACATGGGAATCAAGAAGCTGAGATGCAAAGGTGATGCAGAGATTGTGGTGAAGCAGGTCCACCAACAATATCAGGTGAAAAATCCAAGGCTTAGGCACTATAGAAATAGAGTGTGGGACTGCATTGAATCCTTTGATGCATTCTCCATTGAAGCTATCCCTAGGGAGTAGAATGAAAAGGCTGATTCTCTAGCAGTGTCAGCTTCCTTAGTGACACCTCATCCTTCTTTTGGCAAGGATAAAGTGACCATTGAGATGGTGTTCAGACCCAACATACCAGACAATGCAAATCACTGACAGGTCTTCAATGATGACAATCAGATCCTAACCTTCTTAGAACAAAGGGATAACTTCAATAATCTGTTCTTTGAAGGAAGTGAAAACCCACACCGTGAATCAGTCCCCAAAGAAGAGAAGGAAGGAATTGAGGGAATTGATGAAGAGGGAGTAATCAAACTGAAAGGAAACAAAATCCCCAAAGGCCTAGTTTCTTTGGAAGACCTCTTTGACAAGCATGACAGGTTCATCCAAGAGAAAGAAAAATAGTCTTCTCGGTGTCCATCTGATTTTGATCAAGAAAACATTGGCACTTCAGAGAATCCAAGGATGGTTAACATTGGTAAATGCTGCTCACCAGAAGAGAAGAGAAAGTTTGTTGCTCTGCTAAAAAAGTACTCAGATGTCCTGGCCTATTCCTATGATGAACTCAAATATTTTCAGCCAAAGGAAATGCATCACTCCATTCCTTTGAAGCAAGGAGCTAAGCCCTTCAGGAAAAAACAAAGGCCCTATAATCCAAAGATTAACTATGTTATCAAAGAAGAGGTGACAAAGATGCTCAATGCTAGAATCATCTTCCCCATCCACCATTCAACATGGGTGGCTAACATTGTGCTAGTAAGGAAGAAGAATGGGGAAATAAGGATTTGTGTAGACTTCTAAAATCTGAATCAGGCATCTCTCAAGGACAACTACCCTCTTCCAATCATGGATCATATTTTGCAAGAAGTCACTGGATCTGAAATGCTCTCTTTGCTTGATGGATTCTCAGGGTACAACCAAATCAAGGTGGCAGAAGAGGATTGCAACAAAACAACCTTCACAACACCTTGGGGAACTTTTTCCTACAACAGAATGCCTTTTGGCTTGATCAATGCTGGAGCCACTTTCCAGAGAGCAATGGACTTGGCCTTCAAAGATTTGAAACATTGCATTTTCATTTACCTTGATGACCTCACAGTTTTTTCAAAGAGGAGGGGAGATCATATCAATCATTTGGAGCAAGTCCTTGCAAGGTGTAGGAAACATGGCATTTCTCTAAATCCAAAGAAGTGCATTTTTGGAGTCACAGAAGGTAAGTTTCTGGGACACATTGTGAACAAACATGGAGCACACATTGATCCTGAGAGGGTCAAAGCTATCCAAGCACTAGCCTTACCAACCAGTAAGAAGGGAGTTCATTCATTCTTTGGAAAGGTAAACTTCATTCATTGTTTTGTGCCTGATTTTTCTGAACTAACTAAGCATATAACTTCCATGATGAAGCCTCAAGAAGTTTCAAGTGGAATAAGGAAGGAAAAACAACATTTGAGGAGATCAAGAAAGCCATTGCCAAAGCTCCAACTCTTGTATCTCCAAATTTCAACAAGGAGTTCATCATGTATTGCTATGCATTAGAACATACACTCTCTGTTGTCCTTGTTCAGAAAAATGATGAAGGTTTGGAAGCACCCATTGCTTTCATGAGTTGTCCTTTGAAAAATCATGAGCTAAAGTACAACCAATTGGAGAAACATGCCTACGTAGTGGTCAAAGCTATTAAAAGTTTCAGATTCTACATTCTCAATTCCCATACAGTGGTGATGGTCCCTGGAAGTGCAATCAAGTCCATTTTGACTCAACAAGATCCTGGGGCTAAGAGAGGAAGTTGGATTGCAAAGACCCAAGAGTATGACTTGGAGATTAGACCCTCTAATCTGGTAAGAGGAAATGGTTTGTGTAAGCTGATTGCTGAAGATGAAGCTCTCAAAGGTCAGCAGGGAAAAAAATATGGTGTTTGCTCAACCTGTTCAGGAGATAGTCCACATGCACTCTTTGTCACCACTACTGATGAGTGGTATGCTGACATTGCTTACTATCTCACTTATGGAGAATGCCCTCCTCATCTTGATTACAAAAAAAGAAGGACACTCAAGCTAAAGGCAGCCAAGTTTGTGATCTGGAATCATGCACTTTACAAGAGAGGCCTAGATGGTTGTTTCCTCAGGTGTGTAGATAAGGAGCAGCAAGAAAAGTTGCTCAGGGCATATCATGATCAAGCTTGTGGTGGACATTTCTCAGCAATGGTCACCGCACATAAGATCCTCAGAGGGAGATATTATTGGCCCTCCATCTTTGCAGACACTCAAGATTGGGTTTCCAAATGCAAAGCATGCCAACAATTTGTTGGAAAGCCACAACTAGTTGCATTGCCACTCTAGGCCTGTGGTGATTGAAGAACCATTTCAGCAATGGGGGCTAGATTTTATTGGTGTTCTAAATCCTCATTCTAGTGCAGGCATACTTATGTACTCACTGCAACTAATTACTTCACTAAATGGGTGGAAGCCATCCCAACCAAGCAAGCCAACTCTGAAACAGTCTGCAACTTCATCAAGGAGAATATCATTGTTCGTTTTGGAGTACCATAAAAGATTGTTGTTGACAATGCCACCTATTTCTCTTCAAAGGAGCTCACAGAGTTTTGTTATGGCTTTGGAATCTCCTTATCTCACTCTTCTGACTACTATCCATAGGGAAATGGGCAAGCTGAGTCAAGCAACAAGAACATTGTGACCATTGTTCGCAAGCTGGTAGATGAGAATCAAAGGAACTGGCACAAGAAGTTATATGATGCATTGTGGGCCGATAGGATCACTCCTAAGAAGGCAATAGGTATGTCACCTTTCCAAATGTTGTATGGAGTTGAGGCAGAGATTCCCCTCACAATTGAGATGTCAGCTCTCAAGTTGCTGCAAGAAATAGAAGATGGTCAATACAAAGACTCCATTGACAAGAGGATCCTCTTCCTGGAGAAGCTGGAAGAAAGCAGATGCCAAGTGGTGGATAGAATTAAAGAACACCAATTGAAAGTGAAGAAGATATTTGACAAGAGGGAAAAGGAAAGAGAATTCAAGGTTGGAGACTTTTTCCTGCTATGGGACAAGAGAAGAGAACCAAAGGGCAGCCATGGAAATTTTGATTCATTATGGCTCGGCCCATTCCAAATTCATGGAGCTTGTGGTGAGAATGTTTTTCTCCTCTCATACTTGGATGGAATGCCATTGGAATTGCCTCGAAGTGGGAAATACTTGAAACTGTATCATCAGTGAAAGTGGGTTGTCCCCCGCCTTGTACCATAGGTGATTTGCGTAGGTGTGTTTTTCCCTTTTCTGTTGTGTGGTTTTGGTTTAAGTTTTGTTTGGTTTTTGTTGTGTGTGGTTTGGCTTGTGTGTTTCCTCTTCTTCCATTCTTTCTCAGAATTGTACATGAATTTGCAAGGCCCAATGGATAAGGCACTAGTCAACGTAATATGTTTTGAAACTTGATATTTTGGATCCTCATGTCAAGCCCTAGCCATGCCCAGTTCACGCCATGTCCCCAAGCTAGAGCCAGTTGTTGTCTCCTAAAAAATGCTCTATGTTTCCATAGCCAAATTCATTTTTTTGAGCTCATGCCCTTCATTGGTGTTTAAGCCAAGTTAGAGATTCAAGAAATTAGCAAAAGTCATGCCCTAGAGCTGTTTAAACTTCTGTTTTGCTCATTTTTAGAAATCCTCCATTTCCTGGTATGTGCACGTAATATCCTCTTTGCAACCTCCATTTTTGATCGAAATTGTTCACTTGTTCTATGGCCTGGGTCATCAAATCATTGTTTTACCTCCATGCCTCTGGTTCATGAAGGAAATTCAAAAATTGGACTCAAAATGACGAAGTTCTCTTCCTCTGTGTATTTTTCCTGTAGTCGGGAACGATGGGCATTTCTTCCCCATCAAATTTTGCCTCAGCATCCCCGAGTGATACGTGGGTCTCTCTGATTGGATGCGGTTCAGTCATACTTTAAAATCCAGCAGAAGCAGCCACGTGTCACAATGACATAACTCCAAGGGCAGGGTCCAAAGGATAATCTTCAATTAAGTGCAGGCTTTCCGCATGTCCCAGGTACAAAATGAAGGTAAAATCAGCTAAGTATGGAAGGCTCAGAGGATGTCTCCATGTGTCGCAACGACGCAACTTCAGAAGGTGCGGACGATTCAACAGGCCATCAGGGGGATTTCAATATGTTTGAGCCTCATTGTAAAAATGGAAAAAAGTTAAATCACCACGATTAGGCTAAAAGGTAAAAGTCAAAGTTGAAGCCCATAGGGAAAAATTCAAGGTGAAGCCCGCTGTTGAAAATTCAAAGTGGGAGAGCGGGCCAGTGGAGAAAATTGAGTTTTTGAGCCTCTTAGGGAAAAAGGTGAAAAGTTAAAAAGTAACCTACAGCCCCGATCAGGCTATCAAGGAAAAAGTCAAAGCTTGAGCCCGCAGGGATAAAGTCAAAGATTAAGCCCACCATGGAAAATTCAAAGTGGATGAGCAGGCCATCGGGGAACTTTTAGAAATTTAACCAAATTTCCAAAAGCAAAGTAAAATTTCTAGAATGCTCCGCGGCTCCGCCAAGGTCTCGGGCCCACCGTTGAAAAGTCAAAGCGGAAGAGCATGCCGGCGGAGGAATTTGAGTTTTTGAGCCTTTTTCCAAAAAAGGTTAAAATGTTGAGAAAAGGGCCATGACCCCATTTCCAATCAGAAGCAGCTACGTGTCTAAGTTGAAAAGTCAAAGCGGGGGTGCGGGCCAATTTGTTCCAAATTGCCAAATCTCTGAAAAATCACAAAATGTAAAGGCTTCCCCCGTAACCACTCCAATCCCTTCCTTCCACGTGGACGACCCGATTTCAGAGTTAGAGGAGCAAATCAAATGGTCTATATTTAAACTGGCAAATCAAATGTAACGTTGCTTTGCAAGATTTGGTTTTTAACCCACCATGAGTGTTTTCTTCACAACAGAGGAATTTGAAAAGGTGTTAAGGATTTGTGAAGTTGTAATGGTTTCTTGCAAAGAATATAATGGCTTCTTAGAGTCATTCCAAGGGTGGTGATTGATTTTCAAAAAGACCAGAGTGCTTTGTACCTGGAAAAGACAGAAAATGCCATTCTTCTTCTATTTTCTCTTCTTCCTCAAATTTCTTCCATTCTCAAGCTATGTACAAACTCTACTCGAGCTTCAATAATAAAAGAAGGAATTTTTTCCTCTTTGATTGAGGAATTAATTGGTACTTTGCGACCAATGAGTTTCATTCGGTCTTGTAGCTTCTCCTGCGGATTTGTTTTTCTTCTAACTATAAATGCATGTAAATGAAATTTCTAATTAATGTGTGTGGGCATCTGATATTCTACTCACAACATTAGTTTCTCCTACCTCCATTCTCACTCCCTTTCCCCTTCTCAGACAAAGTTTCTTCTCTAGTGAGAAATTGCTAGCTTTGCCACAGGGTCAGTGGAGTGCCCCTGTTGGATCTCTGGTCGAAAGGCCACCATTGAAATCCACTTTTTCATGCATGCACATATTGAAGCTGCACCGTTCAAGTAGAGGGACTTAGATTCCCATAGCGTTGGCTTGAAACCCATCAATTTGTCCACAAGACAAATTTTCTCGCCAACACATTTATAGATTTTTTCTTTTTTATATACTTACATATGTTTATCATAAATTTTTATATTTGCATATTTTTTATTAATAACATCTTAAACTTCCTCTTGTTGTTTTTCATGTATATCTTACTCTCCTTTTTTAAATTTGTTTACATTTCAATTTAAAATTTGTTTCATATTTAAAAGAGTATTAGTTTGGTTAAACCCTCACATATATTCAAACACGTAACATTCTTTATGATACCAACAAATTTTTTAGCTTGGCATTTTCTAGCCTTTCACATTCTATATTTATAGGACTAGGTGATTGGTTAGAAAATACTATACCATACGACTAGGTGATTGGTTAAAGAATAATATACAATCACTTTACATCTATTTAATCCTTCATTTTTCTTATAAAAAAATTATTTTAACAATTTTTGGCAACTACAATATATATTAGTCTAATTTATACCAACGTTTTATATACTACATTTTTATACCTCTACCTTTGTGATGCGGGAACATAACTTCAAGAGACCATAAATTTTGATAAGATCATCTTGAAATTTTCTAGGGAGTTAGATTTTGATTAATAATATGTCATGAAGAAATTTTACATAAATTTTTGGTGCCATTTCGACATATTTTTGTGCCAAATTCCTCCTAGTTGTCTAAAACTGACGCAGAACATTTTTTTAATTTGTCTATAACTTAGAGTTTTAATATTTTTTTCTTCACTTTATGGAATAAGCCAATATTTGGCATACGCCTTAATTTTTGAAATTATATTTTGTTCGCAAAAGTTAGGGCCCATCTTATGTGCTTATCAACTTGCATTGAAAGCATAAGGAAAACACACGAGGAGTAATTTTAGAAGAGGAGTGAAGAGAGGAACATTATCATCTCTAGTGAGAGGGAGAGGTAGATTTGATACCTAAAAGATCAATCCTCTAATATAGAAGGGCAACAAGAATCTAGTCATGGTTATGTTAATTACCAAAGAGGTAGGGGGTTTCAGAGAGGAAGAGGATAGATATGATGGACGGTGTTAGAATAGCCTCCAAAGGTAGTATACATGTTACCGATGTGGTGAAGAAGGTCACAGATATTTTGAGTGTCTGCACTATCCTACACATGATATATGGCAAGTGGAACAACCGCGAATAAACATGGTTGAACCTAAAGAAGAAAATGAAATGGAGGTTGTTGCAAACTTGGGTGAAACCCTCATGATAAAGAGGACGATGATCATCTCTAGGAAGGGGAAAGTAAAAGATGGTGTCGATGGTGATTCTTGGATGTAGATAAATATATTTTGAACATGATGCACCTCTAGAAGGAAGGTATGTAAAATTATTATTAATGGTGGTAGTTGTGACAATATGGTTTGTCGACATTAAAATTTTCCTCCGTAATTTCTATTTTATTAATGTATGTATTAGGAATAGGATGTTGTTAAGTATAATTAGTAGTGGCATCCAATAGAAGATAACGTTGCCGTCAGTACGATGCCGCCAATAAAGTAGAGTATGGTAACAGTCAAAGTATAAAAGGAATGTTGTGGTAAAACGTAAATATTTGTCGTAAGTGGTCCGGTAATGTTAAAATGTCAAAGTGAGGGTAAGTAGAGAAATCGGGTCTACATGATTAGGAATTAGAAATATTATATTTGTAATAAGGACAAGGAGTGATGTCATAAATATTTTGTGTATTTTATTGGTAGAAAAATCTAAAAAGGTGGAACCCATGTGAGATGATAAGGATTATCTTATCTTAGAAGATAAGCCTACATGTAAAGGCAAGAGTTTAGGCATGGAATATGATTGGCCGGAAGAGATTTCCTATCCTATCTTAGAGATAGGGTGGATAAGCCTGAATTCTTATAAATAAAGAGGCCACCCCCCCTCATTTAGCATAGAAGGAAGTAGTGAGAAATATTGTATGAGTAAGCCATCATTTTGAAGGTGTGTTAAAGAAGCCATTAAGAGGTGTAATTGTGAAGTTTCTCCCATAGTTATTGCTGGAAGGCAAGTGAAGTCAGTAACACTTGAAGTACCTCATGGGTGAGATTGTAACAATTTCATGTTGATATTATAATTTACACCCATATTTTTAGATTTTTCATCATTCCTTCGTATCATAGTCTATGGTATTCTTGTGTTATGTTTGTTGTTGTGTTTCCAGATTACATCCACCAAACTAAAGGTTGTGCATTAGTAAATAATCATAGCACGAGGAGTTCCCGGTGGTGAATTATCATAGTGCCGGATTGGTGATGACAGGTCTCAAATGTGATGGTTGATAAACTCACTTTGAAATGTGAGAAACACCCGTATCCCTATCACATATCATGGTTCAAGAAATAAAGTGAGGTAACCAAAAATAAAAGATGCTTGATAATTTTTTTGATTGGGAATACCTATAAGGAAGAGTTGTGGTGCGATCTTATTCGAAGGGATGCACATCATATATTACTGGGGAAGCCTTGGAAATATGATAAAAATGTTACACATGATTGAATGAAGAATACTTATAGTTTTTGGAAGGATGGTATAAAGGTAGTTTTGTTATTCTTCAAGGAAGAAGAGAAGATGGCTTGTTAGCTACAAAGGAGTTTGTTGCATGAATGGAAGTTGGTTGGTGTTATGTTTTGATGGAAAAGCAGGTGGAAATAGATGCCTTTGGAATATCCATTACAACAACAAAGGTACTACAAGAATACACACATGTCATACCCGATGAGTTGTCATATGTGTTACCTCTGAAGAGTGATATACAACACCATATTGAATTGATCCTAGGATCAGCCTTTCTGACTCGAGA
Source organism: Taxus chinensis (assembly GCA_019776745.2). Lineage (NCBI taxonomy): Eukaryota > Viridiplantae > Streptophyta > Pinopsida > Cupressales > Taxaceae > Taxus > Taxus chinensis. The sequence continues at coordinate 163,398,785 of CM034152.1, read as the reverse complement.
AACCTATGGGATGATCCTGACACAGAGTGAGGAGTTAAACAGGAAATGGAAAAATCTTGTAAAGATTGGACTATATGATGGATGTGCTAGTAGGATCCCAATATTTGAGTAATATTGATATGTGGAGTGGGTACTACTAGATCCATATCCATCAAGGGGTTGAATGAAATATAGCTTTCAAAACAATAGGTGGGTTATACGAGTGGATGGTGATGCCATTTGGGTTATCTAATGCACCTAGTACATTCATGAGGTTGATGAATAGATTGGTAAGTTTTTGGTTGTATATTTTGATGATATTTTGAAGAAAACTTGTTGTATTTGACATTTGTGTTAGAATTATTACAAAAAGAGAGTTTTTATAAAAACCTTAAAGAAGTGTAGATTTAAAAAAATTCTAGTATTTTCGAGGTTCGTCGTCTCAAAGGATGGGATGAGGATGGATGAGAAAAAAGTGAAGGCAATTTTGGAATGGCATATGCTAAGGAATGTGACAGATATTCAATGTTTTCATGGCTTGAATTTTTTTTATAAGAAGTTCATCAACAATTTCAGTAGCATTGTTGCACTCATAATGGAGTGCATAAAGGGAAAGAAGTTTGTATGGCCAAATGTATTAACAAATAGTTTTAAATTATTAAAGAAGAAAGTGTCAGAGCCACTTGTCTTGATATTGTTGGGCTTTAGAAAGGCCTTTGAGGTTGATTTTGATGTCTCACATGTCAAGATTTGAACAGTATTGAGTCAAGGCTGTGAAAAGTTGAATGAGGTCATGAAGAAATATTCTACACATGTGAAATTTTATGATATTGTTCAAGCATTGAGGCATTGAAGACATTATTTGGTAGCTAAGGAATTTATACTCTTTACTTACCATGAAGCATTAAGGTATGCAAACACACATTGAAAACTAAATAGTATGTATACAAAGTGGGTTTCATTTTTACAAGAATATAATTATGTCGTAAAAGCATAAATCAGGTAAGAAAGATCAAGTTGTTAATGCCTTGAGTAGATGTGTAACACTATTTATAACAATGGAAAATGAAGTCGTAAGATTTGAGGTAGATAACGAATTATATGAAAGTGATCCAAGTTTTGGTGATGTTGCGAGACAATGTAAGGACCCTGCAGTGGGTAGTGGTTCTTGTGATTATTTGATGCATGATGGTTATTTATTTAAAGGAAAGAAATTGTGCATCCCTATTGATTAAATGAGAAAAATATATTATAAGAGAAGTACACAGTGGGGGTTTGGCTAGACACATTGGTATAAGACAATTGCTCTTGTGGTAGAGAAGTATTATTGGCTGAAGGTAAAAAGAGTCACAAGTAGGATCATATCAAGATGTAGAGTGCCAAATGGCTAAGAGTTGTGCATAAAATATTGGGTTATATATGCCATTACATGTCCGTATAGGGCCATGTGTTCATTTGAAATTGGATTTCATGTTAAGACTTCCTAACACACACCGAGAAAATGTTTATATATTTATTGTGGTGGATAGATTATCTAAAATGGCACATTTCATTTACTTGTAGGATAACTAATAATGCTTCTAGAATTAGAAATTAGATTCTTTCAAATGTGGTTAGGTTGCACGGAGTTCCAAAAACAATTACTTCAGATTGTGACACAATTTTTGAGTCACCTTTAGAAGACTGTGGAGGAAAATGGGGAAGAACTATAGTCGATAGTGCATACCATCCTAGACTGATGGTCAGACAAAAGTAGTAAACACGAGCTTGGGAAATATTATATAATGCATAGTTGGAGAAAAGTTGAAACAATGAGATTTGACTTTACCACATGTTGAGTTTTCTTATAATAGTTCAATAAACAGGTCGACGAAGAGGCCTCCTTTCTATATTGTCTATGGTAAGAACCCCAAGGGAGTGTTAAATCTCATTGTGTTGTTTGGTGAAGATAAAACTAATGATGATGCATAAGAATTTGCAACACATATACTATAATTACAAGAAGAATTGAGGGAGAAGCTAATCAATAGTCATGCAAAATATAAAGTAATACAAATGCACATGAGAGAGTAAATGCATTTGAAGAAGATTTAGTGATGGTTCATCTCAGAAATGAGAGGTTTCCCAAAGTGGACATATAATAAAGTAAAACATAAAAAAAATGGACAATGTATAATTCTAAAGAAAACAAGTGATAATACATACAAGATGGGCAACTTTGTTATTTCACCAATTTTATTTTTTTTGAATTGTATAAGTTTCCAAGTCATGATGAAAATATCAAGCAAGATGTAAATTGGAAGCAATAAATTTCAAAAAAGAAAAAGGAGACGATAATCCATGTCTTGGAACAAAAGATGATCATTACTAGGCATGACAACTACAATAAAAATTTAGTACATTGGAAAGGTGTATGGCAAGAAAAAAATACTTGAATTCTGAAATGGGAGTTAAAAATATTGAAAGTAGAAAATTGAATAAATTCCATCACCTGAATTTGCAAAAATTCTTTTAAACAAGGGGAGAATAATGCAGGAGCATAATTTCTAGAGACCATAACTTTTGATTTGACCGTCAACTCGTTTTAAAATTTTCCACGAAATTAAATCTTGATTAAGAATATATCAAAAAAGGGTGGGTGCAATTTTTGGGGCCAAATTCCTTCATTTAGTGGTCTAAAATTGGCTCGAAAGATTTTTTTAGAGTTTTAATATCTATTTCTCCACTTTATGGAATAAGCCAAAATTTATCATAAGCCTTCATTTATGAAGGCATATTTTATATGCAAAATTTAAGGCCTATTCAATGTGTTTTACTTTTAGGAGTTTATGGCTCAAGTTTTTTTACGGTTTAAGTTTTGTTTAGAAATAGTGGAAAATAAAATGTAGATTGTAATGTTGTAAGAGATTAGTGTGGATTTAAAAAATGATAAAGAAACTATTTTGAAGTTTCTAGAAATTTTGCACATTGTGTGTTTTAGACAATATTTCGACCTCTCCCAACTTGATCCACATCACTTTGTTGGTTTAGTTTATACCTTTTCCTAACTAATAACATCTAGCTTAAGACAAATTTATGTACCACTTTTACCTAAAAAAAATTATACCCTTTAACATCTCCCTATTAAATATTTCTATCCACCATGACAACTAACCATGCTTAATTGAATAACATAACCATATAAAATTGTATAATAACTACAATCAATTTGTTTTTTATATACTCCAAAAAAAAAGACTCATACATAAGTTCAAACAACAATACAGAAACATACATACACACACACACGCACACGCACATGCACACGCGCGCGCACAATCACACGCGCACGCGCACGCACACGCACACGCACACGCACACGCACACGCACACGCACACACACACACACGAGAAAAAACATATATATACATATGTATATGCATATACATACAGATATACATATACTTACACACATACATATGTACATGTGAAAATATATGTATGTACAATAAAAAAATAAAATACAAATTGCAACACAATTATACAATCAAACCAAGCATCACAAATCATTCTAGCAATCATTATAAAATACACCCAACACACACATATATAACATATATCTACATGTTTATCAATATACTCTCAAATACACATAAATGTACATACATGTGTTTTTATTTGTTGTTTTGATAAACAATTAATATATATACTTACATTATTGTTTAGATGTGAATATAGATATAAATAATTGTTTATTTTATATATATTTGCGTTAGGGGGGTTACTCATTTTTTGTATGTGTGTGGCGCATGTTTATTCTAAACAATAAACATAACATACATGCATACAAAATTATACACATTTATGTATCTATAAATTTACATACACACATATATTCATATACACATACATGCACACTCTGAAATATACACACAAGTACACATACACATATAGATACATATAATAAGAAAATTAACTACACAAAACACAATGAATTATACAATCAAAACAAACATCATAGATCATTCTTGTAACGCCCGCTAAAACTCACACATGAGAACCAATAATCAACCTAGGTTTAATTAGAAAAAATATGGAATAATTTTTTTATTTTTAAAGTGTTTTCCCTGATACAGGTTAGAACCTACAGTTATCACAACAAGTTTCAAGGACAATAAAATTTAACAATAACATTTCCATTAACACCACTAATACAATCCACACTATGAAGCAATAAGTATAATAAATCCACACCTAACTCAAATTCTACTTAGGTATTAATTTAATAACTAATTAAATTAACACTATAGTTAAATATTCCTTAATTATCATATACAGGGTTAAAGGACCAAAACAATACATTTCAATTAACATGGCAAATTCTAATTTATCCACTCTCAGAACTCACTTAAATGATTCAACTTGATTTTTCTCATATTTAACACACTTAAAACTTCCTGAAAATATTCCCATTAGATAGGAAATTTCCTCCCCTTTCCAGTGATATAAATAAATCCTCCTAACTCCTCATGTTTCTCAAGTTATGGGTCGGCGGGCATGGGGAAGAAAATTTTCCCAAAGGTGGTCCTGCAGGCTGCGGAAAGAAATTTTTCCTGAAGGCGGTCCTGCAGACCGCGGGAAGAAATTTTTCCCAAAACGCAGACCGGCGGAGCGAGGAAGGAATTTAGCATTTTTTTCCTTTTTGGGACAAAGGCACAATATACCTCCGCGCACCTGTAAGCCCGTGGCGGGGCTTCGTGCTAAAAGAAGAAAAATAAACGCTAGGTTCTGTAGGGGACACATGTCTAAAAAAAATTCAACCAAAAGGGAAGGCGGGTCACCGGAGGAATTCGTGATTTTTTTACTTCTTTGATGAAAAAGCGTTAAGGGATTAAAAGGATCCGCGCCTCCGCCAATGCCCACAGACACCACGTGTGAAGCCCATGATGCAAGCGGGGAAAACGGGTCGGCGAGGGAACTTAGAAAATTAAGACTTTTAGAAGAAAAACATTAAGGGTTTGAAACAACCCACGCCTCTGCCAACGCCAAAAGAAGCCATGTGTCACACCCACAGTGACTTGCAGAAAGGCGGGCCGCCGAGGACACTTAGACAATTTTGACTTTTGCAAATAAAAATTTAAGGGTAAAAAAACGTTCCGCTCCTCCGCTGATGCCTAAAGACGCCACGTGTCAATCTGACAGTGACCTACGAGACGGCGGGCCGACAGAGAGATTTTGGAAAAAATTTAAAAGTTAAATTAGAGGGTGCGGGCCCGCACGCCCGAGGAAGTTTGCGGGGTTGCAGGGACGCGGAAGAACTTAGGAATTTTTGTCTGATTTTAAAAAAGTTAACTTTGAAAACGCGGGCCCGTGTGCCCGCGGCAGTGCTTATCCAAAACGAAGAGCGGGGATGCGGGGCTGCGGATAAACATAGAAATTTTTGCCAATAAATTTAAAAGGTTAAGGCTTGCGGGCTTGCGCGCCCGCGAAAATGCTTTTCGAAAAGCGAAGGGGCAGGGCCTCGGGGAAATTTTTTCCAAAATTTCTTTTTTGAACTTAGATTATTTTTAGAGAAAGATGAAGGTTTCGGGTCAGTGGGGGACTTCATGGCTTTAGAGTTTTTTGGAAAAAAAAACGCAGAAGAAAATATTTAGCCCGTGGGTCCGCCAACAAATATTTTATTAATTTAAATTTGACAGTTAGAATATTTTTGAAGCCAAAATGAAGTGAAAACTGCATAAGGCCATAACTTTTGATTGGGAACTCGGTTTTTAGAAAACGAAGACTTTTTGGAAAGGTCTCGACCTCTTTGCACAACAACCTTAAAATTTTAATTTTAATAAGTTTTGAAGGGTCAAATTCTAGAAAACGTTCTGAAGGCTTCTAAAATGTGAACTGGACTTTTAACTTATAAATTTTGTTCAAATCCGACATTTTTTCTTTACGATTGCACTTGGGAGAATTTATGATGGATTGCAAGGGTTAAATTTTTTAATTGATTATCAATTTGAAATTTCCCAAATCGACAACAAAACGACTGTAAATTTGCATATGCCCGATTTTGAAAAGTTTTATAAAAATTTCTTAAGTGTTAAGGTTTATTTGGGATCGTTTTGATCTTTCTTAGGTTATATTAATGTTTGAAATGTCTTTCATAGTTTGCAGGGTCGTTTTGGACATTTTCTGATTGATATTTGCAGGTTTTGAAAAACATCTAACATAGATCATATTCAAATAGATCTTCTTTCATTTATCATACTATAAAAAACATTTGAATTCATTCCATGTTAGGTGGAAATATTTATCTTTCCTTCAATCGAAATGTAGAACAAGAATGCAGTTTCTATTTCTTTTCAAAAACGTGTTTTTCAAAACACAGAAGATGCAATAATTCTGAATACATTTTCCACAATCGAACAGAGAGTTGCATAACATTTTCAAAGCAGATTTCAAACAATAATAACTTCATTTTGTATAAGGTAAAACATTTGTTCAATTGAAAAGATTTATTTTACAACTTCTCTCCCATTTCCAAAAGCAAGATTACAAAATATACATCTTTCACATTTTGAATGCAAAATTTTATTTCCAGAACAGAGCAACTCTCCATCACAAATGATATTACATTGTCATCCACCTGAAGTGGGAAAAGGGTTACAAATAAAAAATATCACAAAGGACTGCCAATTTTTGTCTTTTTTCTCAGCTCTAGTACAACAACAAGAAGGTCCTTCATTCTCCAATTTGATCACGACAAAACAAGGGGAAAGGCAACGCTCTCCACCCAACCAAGACATCCAATGAAAAGGATAAGTCGTCCTTCTTCATTGGCCCCCTGGCCCCAACCATATTGCAATTAAAAATATTTTTCAACACATGGCAACAACAGACTTCCACAACACAAAGACATATTTCTCATTTAAAACATAGTACAAAACAAAACTACAGTTTGCAACCACATAAACAAAACAAAAAACAATACTCAGGCTTCATCATATAAGCCAAAGGAACAAGAACTATGGTAGAAGCTACTTATGCCTCCCAAAGGGGAAATGGGTATCACCACCTGAAAACAAACCGTCGAAATATATATCATTCAAATCTCTGTCATACCCTTATGCCTCCCCAACCTCTTATGGCACCCCATAACAAGTAAAGAAATGTAAGCTATTTCTTTTTACAAGGTGGAACCCAATCCCAACTCCCTCCAAAAACACTTATACCTCCCCAAAAACACTTATGCCTCCCCACAAGATTTCCTCATAGTCTTCTCCTACACCATACCTAAGCCATCTACCCAACCAGACAACAAACATATAAAAACCTTCAACCATTTACATATGCATACAATGAAATGAGATCATTTTAAAGAGTCAAGCTCCTACCTCTCCATGATGGAGTTTGTTTCAAGGTTCGAAAACAACAAGCTTTCCAATACAAAATAATCCAAGATCAACAATCTACAAGCATACAAAATATCTT
>CM034152.1:163185937-163390846 GCA_019776745.2 Taxus chinensis | reverse complement strand
AGTATACATTGTGAACTCACAGAAAATAAAGTACTAGGTTATTTGAAATAGTATGTCAATAAAATAAAATAAAAGCAAAACCCTGCAAAACATGACCTTTAGGCAAAAGAACCAGATTCCATCACCAAACACCTAGAATAAATCTATAAATAAGACAACAAAGTTGATATACACTATGTATATGAAGTTATGTAGCTGAGCACAAGTGTCAATAGCTCAAGATCTAGGGCTAAAAAATACTCAACACCACCTTTTATATCCAATCTGTGTTTGAAAAGATATTCAATCACTTTATTTTAAGCAATACCCAAAAGTAGTCTTATTACTTAGCATCGTTGCTAATCTGTAACTCCTTTATAAACATTTCGTAATAAGTTTAACATTTCAAAAAACAGTTGCGTATAAGGCATTGAGTCTGGACATTTCAAACACAGGAGATGTGACAGATTATTTAGAACATGCAAAAAAAAAATGTCATATGAAGTTAAGATATGTAATTGGGACACCGCAATGACCTAATTCAAACAAGATTTCAACACGGAAGCTCATGGCAATACATATCTTCATGAAAAGATCAATCAAAGCCTTAAGAGCATATCTTTGCCTTTACTTGAAAACGTAAAGGTTTTGTTAAAAGAACATTCCACGCAACAATTGAAAATTTAGCTCATGAAACCAAAGTGTTTGACATAATACAACTCAGAAATCTAATTCTATGTCCAAGTAGGGAATGCAATCAACCCAAGTGTGCACAGATCATCAACAAGAAAAACAAAAAAACCTGTCACTCCAACAAGGAGGAACCCTTTAAAGAATATCGTCAACCTACCCTTCAACTTTTGGATACTGAAAAATATTTATTACCGCACCAATAAGTAATAAAAATGATATTGTACAGCAGCTCAACGTGGGAGTATGCAAGTAACCCAAGTGTGCACAGATAGTCAACAGGAAAACAATAACGAGCCCTTGAAGGAATATAGTCAGCCTACCCTTTAACTTTTGGAATGTGTTTATTACTTGCTCATTAAGTAGTGAAAACAATATTGTACAGCTGCTCAATGTGGGAGTAGTAGGCACGATGAGGAGCTAACATGAGACGATCACAGAGACACAAAAACATAAGGCTGTGTCAAGCAAAAACAACTATGTTTACTAATCCTCCTGGGATGAAGCTTCATCGGGTAGTTCCTCAATTTCTTGCTACAATGCAGAAGTCAGTGTGAGAAGAAGAAGAAAAGCCATCGAGGTTTAGGACGAGATTTGGAAGGCAAAAGATTTGTCCTTTCCTGGAATATCAAGCTCAGGCTATGGAGGCATGGTTTCTAGGTATGATGAAATACTTGAAGAAAACCTGATTTAATCTGATAGGGAAAGCATGACTTTGGTGCAAGACAAATGTGAATTTCAAAAATATCAATGAAAAGAAGTTAACTGGCAATAAAATTTGCACATACTTTGAAATAAAACGCAGTTTAACAGTATGTGAAAGTGCTTATGGAGCTGTTGAAGCATGTGCCAGCATTTCTACATGATAAGAAGCTAAATATAAACTGTTTCTTTAAAAACTTTAATCATTTAAATGTAGATCTTGAAGCTTAAATCTTTAAGAGAAGCTGAGAGAAACACTAGAGGCCAAGAGATAAAACAGGGGAAAAGTTTGAAAGGAGACAAAGGGGCGTCAAGTATTCTTCATATACAAAAAGAGATCCTTCATCCATAGCCTGCTCAAAGTACAAAAAACAGAGTATATCCACCATAGAAAAGCTGGAAGTTCCTCCACGACAGAACATCATTAAGTTCTCACACAATGGCCAGTATGATCAAGTCGAAGCAGGAAGACAATACTTTTAAATTGGTGCAATCAAGCCCTAAGGAAATTATTTCCTTAAAAGACAACTTAGAAGAATGTATATGCACCATAAGGAAAGAAGTAACAGCCCAGACTGGAAATCTACTTTACAACTGAAAATAAAGAATTCGCTACTTTGTTAATAGAAGAATCTGCTATGCTTAGGCAGATTTGTGATAAAGTCTCTCGCTTAGCTAGACAATTTGACAATTTCATAAACATTGAAGAAGCAAGGAACACTACAGAAGACATTGAAAAATAGATAAAGCTAAGTACTGCGATGACTGATGTACTGAAAACTATTGACATGAATGCCAAAGACCCAAACTGGGGAACTTGATGATAACCTGGGTGCTTTGAAAAAAGTTGTAATTAAAAACAAGGATTCTTTGACACAAGTTGTCATAAAAACCAAGGATGCTCAATCAAAAATATTCATGGATGATGAAAATAGATAAAACTCCTAAGACCAAAAGATTGCTAAAATATGAAGAAAAGTTGATTCTAGTGTAAGTGCAACAGCGCTCATACTCAAACAAATGCATGCTAATGGATGATGAAAATAACTTTTGTCAAAAAACAACGATGCTCAATCAAAAAATAGTCATGGATGATGAAAATAGATAAAAGTCCTTTGACCTAAAGATGGCTAAAAAGGAAGGAAAAGTTGATTCTGGTGTAGGTGCAACAGCGCTCATACTACAACAAATGCATGCTATCCAAGAAAAAAATCAGACTACAATAAATATTCACATTAGGGAACTTGACGATAATCTGGATGCTTTGACGAAATTTATCATAAAAAACAGGGATTCTCAATCAAAAAAAATCATGGATGATGAAAATAGATAAAACTCCTTTGACCAAACGATGGCTAAAATAGTAGGAAAAATTGATTCTGGTGTAGGTGCAACAGCGCACATACTACAGCAAATGCATGATATCCAAGAAAAGAATCAGACTAGGGAACTTGATAATCTGGATGCTTTGACAAAAGTTGTCATAAAAACAAGGATGCTCAATCAAAAATAGACATGGATGATGAAAATAGATAAAACGTACATACTACAACAAATGCATGATATCCAAGAAAAGAATCAGACTACAATAAATATTCAGACTAGGTGCAGAAGCCCTAACTCTTTACTTACTCGGGCGGAATCTATAACTTAAATTACTAAGAATTCATCCCAATGAAAATCGGGAAGAGATGTTCAGGCTTAGATTAATAAACTGCTCTGAACAGTAAACCCAAATAGGCAGAAATACTCAGGCTGTCATTCAGTCTATATAAAAAACATTTGATATAGATTAAGTAATATAAAACACAATTTAGGCTCTCAATATAGACGAGCATTTTTTTGAGGTATTCTGGTCAATAAGCTGCTCCGAACAGTAAACCCAAATAGGCAGAAATACTCAGGCTGTCATTCAGTCTATATAAAAAGCATTTGATATAGATTAAGTAATGTGTTAGAGCTAATCTTGAGACCTTTCCATTCATTATTTAGGAGGTGACTCATAAATGAGGTGATATAAAATCTCTAGCAATGCAGCGGACAAGACCAAGGACAAGGACAAGTCCTGGGCAACATCAACATTAACTACTTGCAGCAATAATTTTTCTATCTTTGTTATTCCTGCTCTTTCGTTTCCATTCTCCCCACAAAAAAAACTGAAAAAACTATGCGAATCAAATTGGAAGTTCTTCAACAAATTGTAGAAGACACAAATACACAATGTAAAGAATAATAAATCTCCTTGCTAAATTGGAGGACAAATTCATAAACAACCAGCAATATATTACTCTCTTTAAAAATCATAGAGAAAACATCTATCAAATTTTAAATGCATAACAAAGGAGGTTCCTCGCATAAATTAAGAATCACATATGTAAAGAGTGATTAGCCTTGCAAATTTAATTAAATAACATCCACTACAGAAAAGAAAAGAGAGAACCCTACCTACATTCATTCAATTTTATATGCTCCATAGCTAAGAACGCCATGATTACATTCCTCTGCATTTCTTACATATTATGGCTGTACAGAACATAAAACACTATTTAAATAACACCCTCGACATTATTGCCTAACCCCTAAATATTTTCCAAAGGCCACATCCAATTAAAATAGACTGAATTTCTGGTGAGATAAAACATAAAATGACTTCTGACTGAGACATTATAAACTTTTAAATTATTCATGCTACATACTACAAATGATTTAAACAGAAACTGTCTAAAAACTAATTTGAAATCTAAATAGATGTGTTAAATAACCTCCAACAAGGGAAAAATTCAAAAGAGCGATGTGAAAGTGTTTGTGGCATTGTTGAAGTATGTCCCAACTACATGATAAAAAGAATAATTAAAAGTTTCTTCAGTGGCCTTAAATCATTCATTTGTAGGTAAAATCAAAATCTCAACGACCACATTTTTAGTAGAAGCTATGTGAAAAGCCAATCACCCTAAGTGTCAATTCCATATCCAGCAAGCCCTTTGTCTTCAGAATGAGATCCTACATGCCCTGCTCAATGCACGCAACTGAAAAAATAGAGTATCTCCAACATAAGCAAGCTGGAAAGGAAGATGACCCTAAGCAGAGAAGTGTAGCTGAGCTATTCTTTTCTGTCAAAGAAGCAAAAAAATGAAAGACACGGCCGAGGCATCAATAATTTATGTGGACATGAAAGAGAGGCAAGCTAACCACCATCCCGCAATGACAGAGATACAAGTTAAAATAGCAAACCTTCCTATTTCAGTTCTCATATATCCTGTTGCTAATAATAACTTTATTACTCCAACTTTGGTAACTAAAAATGAGCTTAAAACAAGAAATTTGAAAGCTTCGTGGCCAATGCAAAGGATACCCAAACAAAAAAGACCAGAAAAATGGACACAAGACACTGGAAAATTGAAAGAGGGAAGAAAGAATTTACAGTAATGTCTATAGATAAACCAAAGTAGGTTAAGGGGGGCTCTAAAAACGTAATCAATTGCCATATTAAAGTGGAAGGGTGAGAAGATCCTAGGTTTTATAAAATAACTATTTACTAAGCACTAATCAAATGTACATAACAAGAAGACTAAACCTAATGCAAAAAAACAACTTCCATGAAGCATGGAGCTGATGAAGATGAAAGCAGGGGATAATTGATGTCGCATGTGTGGCATGAATTTGGTTAAAAGAACTATTTACTAAGCACTAATCAAATGTACATAACAATTTACTAAGCACTAATCAAATGTACATAACAAGAAGACTAAACCTAATGCAAAAAAACAACTTCCATGAAGCATGGAGCTGATGAAGATGAAAGCAGGGGATAATTGATGTCACATGTGTGGCATGAATTTGGTTAAAAGAACCAACAATCATCATCTATCACCTCCAAAGGGTTAATGTATGATATGATGATGTTCATAGGATATATTATTGTCTAGCAACCACTGCCTAAGTCTTGTCCAATTAAGCTGTAATTATTACAACTTCCTGTCTCTTTGAATGAATGAAGACTAAACAAAATGCAGATATCCATTGCCCGTTAAAGTAAAATAAAACTATTCAGTCTACTTTTGGCATCATAATAGTTTCTCCCTTGTTTAGAAAGGACTCTAACAAGCAAATTTGGTTGAGATAAGTCGCATACATTTCACTAAAGAATACCTAATAGAAACCACTGCCTAAGTCTTGTCCAATTAAGCTGTAATTATTACAACTTCCTGTCTCTTTGAATGAATGAAGACTAAAAAAAATGCAGATATCCATTGCCCGTTAAAGTAAAATAAAACTATTCAGTCTACTTTTGGCATCATAATAGTTTCTCCGTTGTTTCGAAAGGGCTAACAAGCAAATTTGGTTGAGATAAGTCACATACATTTCACTAAAGAGTACCTAATTTTCTTTCAGGTGTTTGATGTAGACCTGCAATTTCTTAAAACTGCTACAAAAAGTAAAACTAAAAAGCCATACATTTTATTTAAATTTAGTAAAAATGTAAAAGATAACCTTAGAGGGCCTTCCATTTCATATATAGGTAGTGACTCAAAATAATTCACTAAAGCTCTAATTACAAGCCCTCCTATACAGCCTGAAATCTTAAATTATTCACGCTAAATTGGAAAAATGAAAACATAAACCCCCAATACGAGAAAAAAGATATATGTCAAGTGCAGATCAACCAAGGTTCGTCACATAACTTTGATGAATCACATACATATAAAGAGGAAACAACTTTAATCATGTAGCATCCTTCCAATGCACATCAAAAGTCAGAATATTAAAAAATGACCTGTGACAAATTGCAAGCACATTCTTCAAAACTACGAATGTTGTTTTCGCATTCTTCCACAATGCTTGCAAGTTCAAGGAACTGCAGACTCTGACTGCACAAAACACGAAGCGTCTTGTGAAGAAAACCCTAAATATTTCACAATAAATCCTAAACTCTTCGATAACACCTATATACTACATTCTGCTACAAGCAGGGGGTCAAATTTTCTGGCTTCACACAACATAAAATATCTTCTAACAAAAAAAATGATGCATGCAATTAAAACCCTACATTATGCTGGGTAGAGTTCTAAGTGTTTCGTAAGTCATACCTTCTATAAAAACATGAATACAACAATGATGAATTAAAATTTAACAGCCAAGAGACCCTAATTTAAAACCTCAGATCATTCCAGTTAAAAACTTAATTTCAACAATAACTTCATTGGGCAGAAGCCTTGATTTAAAATTTAAAACCCTAAATTGTTTAGACAGAGACCCTGGTTAAAAATCCTAGAGCATTCATGCCCAATAGCCATTATAACACTAGATTATTCTGGTTTAAGCCCTGAACATTTTCCCTAAGATTCCTACTCTCTACGATATATCTGATTGAGGCGGTGAAGAATTAAAATATAACACCCTTTCTTAATCCAGCTAAATCCATAATTTAAAACCAAAAAACATTTCAGTCAAACCTTCATCGAAACCATTAAATCTAAAGGCAGAAGCCCTAATTGTTTAATTACTTGGGCGGAAACTATAACTTAAATTACTAAGAATTCATCCCTACGAAGATCGGAAAGAGATATTCAGGCTTTGAGAGAGAGAAAAACACTCAAACCCATGTTAAAGCCCTGTGTATTTTGCTAAGAGAACCTATCTTCCTGAATAAACCCTTAGACCGGCCATTTCTAAAATGTTCATGCTGAAGGGCCATTGTAACCCTACATTATTCTGGGTTAAGCCCTAAATATTTTCCTTGCGCTCTCTGCGTTCTTCAATACATGTGATCAAAAGCAGGGATGAATTAAAACGTAACACCCTACATTACTCCGGCTATAGCCCTAATTTAAAACTAAACATTATTTAAATCGGCCTACCTTTAAACCCTTCCGCCATTTTCTGTGTTTGGCAATCGCAAACCCGGGCACATCGTCTGCAAGCACTTCAACACGTGTTAAAGCCCTGTACATTTACCTAACAAACCGTAGAACAGCCTTTTCTAAAACCAGACGAAGAATCGCTAGCGAGAGCAAACAAAAACGAAAATGTTGACGGTCTATCAGGCGAGTAATAATCAGACATCGGCATTCATATTCGACCTACTTACTGGATGCACTATTCTGATCATCAACATTCCATGCAATCGTATAAGAAATTACAATGTATCATAAAAATAAACAAATGCCTGGCTGGAATTCTAACAAATCGAATACAAAGCAAGCAAACAGAAGAATTACCGCAGTTTCTCATGCACTGTTAATTTCATCCATGTATTTCCTTGAGAAAACTAGACATGGGCTTCGGGGCTCGCGCTCTCACAGTGCGCCGTGAGGATGTACCATTCATGTGTCATCCCCAATGCCGACCTTTACCAAACCAAGCAGAGCTAATGGGCATTTATAGTGGTTTGTACGTCGGACTTAATTGGCCTCCAAAATACATAATCATTTTTTGCTTTTAACACGTAAACATCTGCTTTTCCCGAACGGCTCTTATCCCGAACGACTCTTTTTATCGATTTTTCCCGAACGTCTCTTTTGTCGACTTTTACCGAACGACTCACTTTTCACGTACTTTTTCTCGAAAATGACGTTCCAGTTTAGCGGTGGCACGATTTACAAAGTCCATTGGGCCGGATGTTAATTTTTTAATTCTTTTTATTCAGGGGAGATTATGTGTTATGAGTACCTCCATGCCCCTATGTTATCCACTTTCTTATTAGTTATTCAAACGTTAACCAATCACATTTATGAATTTTTTGTATTTTTATTGAAGGGGAGATGAATGTCACTATATTATCCATTTTTTATTTGTTATTTAAATGTTAATCAATCGTATTTTATTAATATCTTTTTATAACATGTTATTTATCAGGGATCTATATCCGGACACGCATTTCGTGATATTTCCATAAGAATGGAGAAATTATACTTTTAACTACCTATCTATAAATACATCAACTACCTATGAATATAGTCCAACCCAGGATTGGTCTTCTCACTCGCCAAGAGGTCCTTGAGAGCCCTCAAAACAATGCTACTCCACTTAAATCTGGTACAAAATGTAATCATCCAAACTCTATCCCCTTGGCTTCAAAATGCTCCTTGGCTTCAAAATACGCCAATTCGTAAAACAGCGAGTTGTTGGGTCGATAGATTTACGACCACCAGAGACCACGCATATTTTAGTTGTTCAAAAAAAGGAGATCCAGTGGAGCCCAGGATGTTATGTGGATGCGCAGACCTTCCCCAGCCACATTTGGTGAGCAAAATCCCGTCTATCCTATTGTCATCTTCGACCTGGAATGTTGCGTGGTAGGGCTTATCATCAGTGCCCCTTTCCGTTCTCACATAAAGTTGCGCCCGGGTTCAATCCCCCGACCTACTCCACAACATTATCGTTGTGCATCTCACACTGAAAATACAATTGGTAACCAACATGGCGTTACCCTCTCGCAATACAAATTAAGCGTGGTGGTCTCTATAATGACAACCAGAGCATAAACCCTTTCAACGTGAACCCTCAGCAAGTCACCCACAACAAATGAACTCCTAAATGGACAAGGCTAGTTAGAACAAGTCCACGGTGAATATGCTTCGCAATAAACAAGGCCAAGTACAGTCCAGGGAGAATTCGCTCTTCAAAGGACAAGGCTGCGTACAAGTCCTTGGTGAATTTTGGTGCAGCGCTACTCAATGGACAAGCCTGGGTGACTTTTGGTACAGTGCTCCTCAAAAATACATTCACATGTTATTAAAACGTAGGCATTATTGCATGTTATTAAAATGTTTCCAAAGTTTTTGATTTTGTATTATTTACATTGGCCTCAGAGAAACCTATTGTAAATGCAACATTACAATATCAATTTTTCGCTCTCTTTTTCCCTCTTCAACACATCATCTTTATTTTTATAAACTCGAACTGTTCTATTTTTTATGTCATTCTTTTCACGAGACCTTCTTGCACCCACTGAAACACAAGTACCAGAGGGAAAAAGTCTCCACTTGTTTACCCCTCTAGGAGGATGTCTGTATACTACCTTAAAAGGTGTATAACCAGTGGCATTGTTTTGAGAAAACTCTACTTTGAGGTAAGCATTAAATATAATTATTTAATTCCCAAGAGAAATGATGGCCTTTATTGCTCATCAACTTGAGGATGGTATACGGATCTTAATTGAACTCTGTCCTTGACCATCTTCCATAGATTAAGCTAAAATACATTTCTAAACATGTAATGCCCCCTTCTGTGTTGATATTTGTACTTGCTTCTTTGACTGGAGTTTGCAAACGTCGATAGGTGACTCCTTTCTTGAGTTAGTGTACTCTTTTGAACTGTTGATCAGGTTTTCCATAGATGATATGATTTACCTTCTGAATCTGATGTAAATCATACTTTGACAAAATTGTACTAATGTTGAATGATTATAATGTACTCCCTATGATGAGTTTTGAAACACAATCTGTGATTCCAGGTAAAATGAGGTAGTTGCGATCTTATGGGGCTTCAGGTAAGTTACCTAAGTAACAATATTAAACATGTTCCTTAATCTATTGCAATTTTATGTAATGAATGGTCATGCCTTGGATCAATTTAAGTGATCCAAGGCATACCTATAATCGTTAGGTAATTACGATCATTGTTGCAAAGTAAATTAGACTTCATTACATTTCTAACATGTCATCTTATTCAAACGTAAATTCATATAAGATTTTTGTGGTATTTGAAACACCTTGTGAGAACACTCATACTGTAGATTAATCGTATTTGATTAAAGGAATGATTTTTTTATGACGCTCTTGTTTAAATAGCTCCAACGATTATAGAAACCTAATCTAAGATGAAGGTAATTACCCCGGACCTAATAATATTCCATCTAATTGGGATATATAGATCATTAACCTAAGCTATGTTTGAATGCATTTTAATAGGGGGTACCGATCCCTAAACCTAACCAAAGATATATCGACCCAACCCGAGACTTAACCTTTGGCAAACGATGGTTGTACTTGGCATTGCGTCGAAGAGTTAAGTGGAGGCGCCAATCATTAGGGTACTTACAAATTTAAATGTTGAATTTAATGAAACTAACCACCAACTCAACCATCTTTGGTAGTGCCCCAGTCATAAATAGCTGACATATTAGCCAAAGAGAGTAAAACACTTCGCAGAGGATATTTTATTTTAAATTGTTTAGTTAATGTTAAGTTTGAATGGGTGGTTAGTGGGTTCTGGGTGGTGTGAAGGTAGGGGGAACTGGACAAACACATGGGCTGCTAAGAGAACCATTCAGACCTATCATTTTCCCTGCATAGTAATACATTGAAATTTATTTGAGATCCAGAGACTTTACCCACGCAAAACCCAAGTGCTAGTTTCAAATTTAGCAGTATTTAGATAGTTGCAAGCGCTCAAGGGGCATGGGTTCCCCATGAGACAGTCACACTGTTTCACCATTGCAGCAAATGGGTCTCCAATCATGATCAGTTACATTTTCCGCGTACTCCCAACCTCTGTCAAATTGTGGGACCTAGAACAAATCTTGGACATCCAACAAAGCATAATGACAGAGGAATTTTGCTAGATGTTGCAATAGAATTGACCCTAGTAGACGTGTTTGCAAAGTTTGTGGATTTTTTTGCAAAAGTTAGAAGGGATATTATGGAATCTTGAAGAGTTTTAACAGGAGCTTTAACATGCATGATAAGCCCTAACCCATTATAATAACCTATTTCTACTTAACAGTTTCATTGAAAATATCTTTTCCCATATTTTGGATTTGGCATTCTGAATTTTTTGGTTTCTGTAAGTGATTATTAGTCTTTACTATTCTGGTTTTTAATCTAGATTCTAAATAATTATTTAGTTCTAAGTTGGTTTGAACAATTTTTTTTACTTATCTAAATTGGTGAATATTTCTTCAGTAGATAAAGTAAGATCATTTTCTCCTCTTTGTGTAAATTGCTTGTATATTTAAAGTGCTTATCATTTTTAGTCTGATAATTTAAGTCGGTTATATTGAACTCTTTTGCAGTATAAATCTGTGAATGATCATGGAGAATATTGTGTGAATATTGTTCTGGTTTTTTATTATGAGTTTCTTGAAATCCTTTAGTGTAATGTGAGAGCTCTGGAATTTTGGGTTCATACCCATATGCGATAATGTTTTAGTACACCATTCTCTTACTAAGATTGTCGTCAAGTAAAGCATGTTTTGTCGTTATTTAAACCAACCAGTGCAGGTTCTTAATCGGTCTCTCTCTCTGACCATTTGATTTGTAAATCCTTGTTTAATACCTTCTTAAGCCTTGAAAATGGGCTGACCCCCATTTGGGGTGTTGGTTGTTGTGTTTTTTTTTAAATCTCATCTTATGGGACATTAGTAATGGTTACTGGAACGATACCAAATCCCTATTTTGATTTATGGATAATCATTTTTCGTGTTTAGGTGATCACCCATTTCTAGGTTGGCGTTAGTCTTCATCTGTGTAGGCTATATTTGATCCCAAACCTTGTGTTACTCATGTTTGAGTTTGCACTTACCTATCAAGGAATCCATTCATATACGGGTTCATGATTGCTCTAATTAGGGCATTTTGTATCTTATTCATCTTTTCTTTAACCGACCTTTGTATCGATATTATTCTGAGTTTAGTTTGGTAGACTGATATTTGAGTACTACCTAGTAACACAAACTTGTAAGGTAGACAACCGGTTTATATTCTTATAGTTAATTTTATGGATTCGTGGGTTTAACTATCTAGTTATTCACTCATTTGGGGAACATCAAATCGATTCTGAAGAGATATGTTCCTGTTGTGGTTTGAATCCCACCTTGTATCGAACTCAGGATTGTGTTATTTTGGCTTTTGTTGTTTGGTCAATTTAATTCTGAGTCAGGTTATCACTTTGATGGAGATACTTTGTATCAGATTACAACTGTCTTGTCTGTGAATGGGTTGGAAATTCTTACCTCTGTATGAACTAACCCGTGGACTTGTTTGTTAGGAATCTTACTTTATTTAGACTACAGTTGCCCAGTTGTGGTATGAGTAGGGAAGTTGTATGGTTGTTGATTACCAAATTACGATGGCATGGATTGGGTGAAATTCACTGTTTTGATAATAAATACCAAATCTTCTTGAGTTTTATATCGACTTCACTTTGTTCTCTTATGAAGCTTAATGGTCGAATCCTTTGGTTATTATCGTTTGTCCTCCAATAGATTCACATTGGATCATTTAATTTTTTTAATAATATCATTATCAGACTTCATGATGGAAGTTTAGTTTTTTGATAATTGGAGTAAACTAACTTAATTGTCTACCAAGTTATATTTGATTATATGATTGTAACTTTACCAACACTTGATTTTATTGTCTTGATGTTACAAGTCAAATGAGATTTAACTTAACCAATTGCTTAACTTTATTGATTAAATTAATTGGTTGGTAAATATGACTTATATTGAGTTGTTTTCTTACTTGGATAATGAAGCATTGGCTTTTCTTAAAGAATTGTTCATATATTTTTGGAACTTAAAACAATTTCATTAATCAATGAAGATCATTTCATGAAATTGTTAGATAGAAGCATATTATTCTAATGTTTTGGTACTTATGATGCTCAGTTCTCATGAACTAACTCATGCTAACAAATGTGCAGATGGATTTCGTGAGTAGTAAAAGGAGAAAGACGTATAGAATTTTGCATTTGTTTTATTAATGAAGTTCATCTTACTCGGATGCTTAAATATATTGAAAGGCTCTTGAATGGAATTTGTTAGAAAAGCTAGGAGGACATAGTGCCTTAGTATTTTATAATTGTTGAGTAATGTTGTCATTATTGATTGAAAAAACTTATGAAATATTATTGTGGATGGAATAAAGTGAATTTTGCATTTGTTATGAGTATCTTATTGTATGATTGGAACTTGGAAAGGTTGTTTATCTTTTGACATGATCAATATTGATTTGCCTATTTAATCCTAAGTCTAAGTATATTATAAGACTTATTAGATACCTTTGGATTATGTGTTGATTGGATAGGAAACTATGTATCTAAGTCTATTAATCTACATAGATAATGGTAAACAAATTTGAGTTATAATCCTGATATAGTAAACCTTACTAGATTGTGACAATAATGTAATACTAGGTATTACATAATGATATTTTGATCCTTATAAAGGTTATACTAAAATATGATGTTGTAAGCATATAGATGAAATAATAAGTCCTTAAGTGGAAGAAAAGGAAACTTTCTTATATTGTTAAAAGGGACATACTTTATGATCCTCGACCTATGTTGGTAATTATACCCTTAAAGTTGAATTGATATAAAATTATATTAAAATGTAAACCAATGTATGGTAAATTTGAATGATATATAAATAATTTTTTATCATTTATCATATATATATATATATATATATATATATATATATATATATATATCTTAACCATTATACAATCTAGTTTATACTCATTGATGAACTTTAATAAATGAGACTTAGGTGATGCCCTTTATTTGTCTAAATCAGACTGAATCATAAGGCTTAATGAACTAATGGTAAATGACTAATGAGTTCATAAAGATGAATGCAAACTTGACCTGCATACCATTAACTCATGTGAATGTGCATTACAATCCTCTCTTATGAGAATTATTCGTTACGATCCTTGCACGGAGGAGTATGAGTCCCGAACCTAAATGGTAATTCACCTCAATTTGGACTTATGTCTGTTTCATTGTATAATGTAGGTATGAAACCAGATCCATTAGCTTGTGTGTGGGTAAATGGCCTTGTGTGTAATAAATATCATATTAACAAACAAACGAATTAGACATGTACTTGAAATAATGTCAACATTTTTTATTGAATGGGATACACCATTAGTTAAATGTTAACAGTATAAAGGAAAACTAGCAAGAGAATGTGTGTGTGTGTGTGGGTGTGTGTGTGTGTGTGTCTAATTCACATATCATGAGCTTTTTAGAACTTAAGTTAATAATCGAAACATGATTATAATAAATGTGTAATACTAAAAGATCATATTGTGGGAAAACCCTATCTGTAAGTGTGTATTGTAGTTGGACCGTTATGTTGTGCCTTGTAAACAAAAAGGGGAAGAAATGGTCTTGATGTGCATCACATGTTTTCGTGTTATCTATGTGGGTTAATGTTGTGCAAAACATATCGCGAGTTGTGCATAGTCTTTAGAGATCACTTGTAGTGTCATGTGAACTACAATGCAAGCAAGTCAAAAAAAAAATTGTACCTATATTAGAGGCTACTGAAAATGTCATTACATCTTATCATTTGATTTATTTTATTTAAGTTCTTAATAAATATGCAGATATATGTATATAATTTGATATTATTTTACAAAATGGCTAATTACATGTTACTATATTGTCGATGTTGCAAGTGTTTGTAACTACACATTTCTTTAAAATTTAATAAAATGCAATATTGGTGTGGTGGTACACTCTAGAAACTCTTTGTTATTTTTTGGCTAATGTAATTCATTGGTTAAGAAATGTAAAATAACACATCAAAGAAGGAGTTGTGTAACTTGTAGGTAAGTGCAGGTATTGAATGTCTCCTTTATTTCCATCCATTACTTTATCTGAAGTTTTGTTTGAAAAGATTTGATTAGGGAAGCAATTTAGTTGTTTTCTTACATTTCCAACACTAATATTTCTTGCATTACACTTTTTCGCCCACCGTGGGGCTTACCCCCAAAAATTTTGATTGTTTTTAGTAGCATTCCATACTAACAACAAGTTGTTCAAATTTGGAAATTTTTCATTGAGATTTGCGCATTGAAATTTCAATTATTTTGTGAAATTCTTTTGTTTCAGCGCTTTTGACCTAAAAAAATGCTTTCGTAAATCCTGCTACGCTTTTGTAAATACTTCAATGCTTTTTTCCAACCTTTACAACCCTAAAATTTCCATTTTTTTGACAAAGTGGCACATTTGCAGACAAAACAATGCTTTTGCAAATAAAGTGGTGCTTTTGCAGGTAAAATGGCACTTTTGATAATATAGTGGCACTTTTGTTCTGTTTTGGTGCCTTTGTTTTACTTTTTTTTGTCTACCTTCTGAGAGCCATAATTTTAATACCGAACTCAAAATGACTTCATTTTTTTCCTGGAAAAGTATCAAAAAGATTTATGTAATGAAAGTGTTAATTTAGCATTTTATAAGCTAATTTATTCATGGTTTTCATTTTCCTAAATATTTTCATTTTAACGACACATTGAGTTATATTTTCTTGCTCCAAACTAGTAACACTTTATGCGTAGCTTCCTACACTTACCAAATATAAAATAAAATCAATTTAAAACTATTAACCCTTTGTTTTGCAACACATTTTATCCAAGACATTTGGGGTGAAAATCAATCTACTCACCCTTGTTTTTTAGGGCCTCCTCTTAAATACCCAATCATAAAACTCCTAATATTTTTCATTTCATTTATCATATAACATTTAATTATAGTACCATCCTTTTGTGTTTTTTTTCCTTTGTTGTTTGTTCATCGTGAAGGCAAGACCATGTGTGATCTCCTCTCGCATCCTAGAATGAGCTTGAGGATCAAAAGTGGATAGCCTCACCATTTTTATTTTGTTGGGGCAATGTGACATGGAAGTGATATCCACGTAGTTTCCATACTCCTAGGGGTCTTATGACCGTGGGCTTCATCTCCAATCAAGTAAACACACCTCGTATTCCGAAAGGGTATACAAATTCTTGGGAAGTTGTCATTATTGGCTAAGTGCTTGCTTGTTTTAAGAGTTTCTTGAAGTGAGGGGATTCCATGTCCCAATACCTAGACCTTAGACAACATCCTTACAACATGGACTTGGGCCCCACGTACTGCAAGGTATATTAGGGATGCCCTTAATGAGCTCGTGCATCCTAGATCAGGCAACCATTTGGCCACATATCAAACTATAGTGCAAGGATAATGCACTCCCCAAGATCACTCGCTGGCCGACCCCACCTTAACGCATAGGTGGAGAGCCAATTGTGGCACCATAGTTGGTGTGTGGTATTGAAAGCAGGCTATAGCTTGATTTCAATCCCACTTGACTAGTTAGGGTGTGTGTTACATGTTTATTGTTTATTTGTGAACACCCTTAGCCATCCCATCACATTAAAATTTTAATTAATCAAACATTATCATAATCATCCATTCTTAATCACACAATCCTAATCCTAATCATATCGCCATCCTTAATCCACAATGCTAATCTAAAACTAATCCCTCACACATCTTTTCTAACCATGACCTTTGATCCTCAATCCCCATCCTCTCCAAACCAACATCCAAACCCTCATTTATTTTCTAAATCCATCAACCAAGTTATCAAACCATCCCCCACCCATAAAATTCAACCATCTCATTTCGACCACGAAGTCCCACACACCATCCAACACATTAATAAACAAATCTCAAACTTAACATCCTACCTTGACCAATCCCATTATTGTCATCCAAATCAACCATCCCGTGTTAATCCTAATATGCTAAAAACCATTCAACAACTTAGCCAACAAATATCCAATCTTAAATCTTCAATCAACTAATCACCCTCTAAACTATCGTCCCCCAACCAATCCCATCAACAATTTCCCCTTCCTAAGATCCCTACCCCTCACCCCATTGACTCCTCTTTAAGGAATCTCTATCATCCCAATCCACACCACGACCCAATCAACATAAACCCCTATCCCCTCAAGAAAACTTCATCAACTTTGATGACCTCAATAATGTTGACCCTAGACCAAGAGGACCTTTTTATGTCCTTGTTAATCTAGGCACCCATCTCAAGCCCACACAACCATCCCAAACCCCAACCTCCAAATCCCCTATCAATCATCGTGGCCTACATCTCCCTCCCATAAAAACTTGTCTAAATAATCTACCACCATCCAAAACCTCAACTCCCAAATTCAATCATCATAAAACCTATCATCAAGTCCCATTCACATATCCACGGCAATCTCAACAATTTAATCGAAAATAATTTTCCCCCACATCTCATCTTAGTCCCCAATCCTCGTCATCTTCAACATTACAATCTAATCCTATGGACTTTCTCCTATATAGTTCCACATCTAAGCGTATTTCATCCCCTCCACCACCTAAACCTAATCCCATCAAAACTATCTCATCCATCGTGACTCCTAAGTCACCCTCGTCCCCTTCTACCCCCAATCCTAAACCATATAACGTTTCTCCTACGCCACCCTTATCCTCTTCATCCACACCTAATCCTATCTTAATCCCTTCATCACCTAAACCTAACACTATCATATCCTCTAATCATATTTCATCTCCACCATCCCCCAATCCTAAAACGTATAACGTGACTCCTAAGTCACCAAATCCTACACCTAACAAATACAAGCTCATTCCTCTCAAATATCCTACCCAATACAATGAGGCTCATATGCCACCTTCATCTAATTCACCCCCTAAATCAACCAAAAATAATGTGTGGTTCCTACACCACACCCATCTCCCAAAACTCCTTCGTCACCAACATCACCTAACTCTAATGAGACCCCCATATCATAACCACCCCATCCATTTAAATTTACCCCATCCCCTTCATATACATCTATCAATCTCAAACAATCTAATCCCAAGCCAAAACCATCTACCTCAAAATAACATACCCCAACCAATCCAAAATCAGCCACATCTACTTTAGCCTCCAAGCCCAAACCATCCACTTCGGCTCCCAAGCCTAATCCATCCCCTTCATCTTTTAATCCACGACAATATAGTCAAACTCGTAAATCTAAATCAACAAAAACATATCATTATCTACCCAATACTACACCTTCACTTCTTACTCCCCCAAAACCATTTAACCCAGTTGACCACCATCTTCCATCGTCTAAAAACCTTCAACATGATCATCCATCCCCCAATCAAATCACGTGATCAAAATCTTCCCAAACTATTTTGGTATCAGGGACACTATTATTGTGACTTCCATCGCACCCATGGACATTCGACCAATCGTTGCTTGTAATTTAGGTCTTATGTCCAAAACCTCATTAACCAAGGGCTTCTTTTCCTTGTACCTCTTTATCCACCACCTTTTCATCCCAATACTCTTCCTAACCACCATCCACCATCCACATACCACTCTAAATCCAAACATATTCAACCATCCAAATCTCATCGTATATCAAAAAACCCCTAACTAACCAAAAACCAAATCAAATCTCACCTCTTGTCTTTTGTTCAATCTGACCTCTTAATGAATGACAAAATTACAATCCCCTAGTCTTATGATGACCACATGGCATCATCCTCCCTATCCACTTCACACCATATAACCAAAAATATGTTCTCTAATATGAAACATCAAGGCAAAGGCTTAGGCATCCATGAACAAGGCATTCGCAAACACATCTCCCTCCATTAAAATATAGGTCATTTAGGCTTAGGGTATAAACCTAAAACTAACATCGAACCTCCCACTACTCCATCACAAACCATTTCTACCTCTCCTCTTGTTGGTCCTATGATACCAACAACTCAACCCACTCAAAAATCATTTAACCCCCCTATAAATACCAAACACCTAAAAATGGATTGAGCACATAATTCGTCGCATGCACACATATGTTATTTCCTTCCTAACCATCCTCCTCCCATCAAAAATCAAAATCCCTTTGCATATAATCAATTCTGATCATCACATCTATTAATATCCTCTTTCAATCGATGTGAAATCACAACACCCCCAAATGAGAACCTTTCTAAAAATCTACTTTTCTAAGGCAGACTCATTTGGTGTGATTGCATAACATTGAACTTTCCCCAAGGTGTGGGACCTTGCAAAATGGGAAAGCTCTCCAGATTAAAGGTTGGTTCCTTATTCCTCTGTTTAGGTGCATGCGTGGGAGCTTGCAGAGGGTTTATCTCTAAACCTAAACTAAAACTTTACCAAGGAGACAGGGATAAGAAGGAATACAAGAAATAAAAATAACTAAACTACCAGGTGATGCACCAAAGGAATGATGAACACTTATTTTGCTAATAGACACAAACCAACAAAATGCATACAATAAACAAGCACAGATAGCTAGATATGTAATGGAAGACCAGATGAAAGCAAAAGAGACAAGAGAGGATCTAAAATCGATCACAGACATGTTTTATTGCTCTGTAGATTGATACAGTCCATTACAAAGTAGCCAAGAGGTAGAAACGTAATGCAATTTTGATAGAAGGCCTGAACCCCACAGATCCCTTTGCTAGAAGGAGGAGGGAGCCTGCAAAACAAAGAATGTCCAACCCTTTACAATGAATCCTGCCCCCGTATTTATAGATTCAACCTGAAAGAAGAAAAGAGAGAGAAGCGAGGAAAATAGGTTGAATTTCAACCACCAATGTTAATGCCTCTGATGAAATCTCTTCCCTGAATCTATCTTTACTGCATCAATCCTTGGTTCGGCACCTTGAAGGAAGAGGAAATGACAAAACAGATCAAATCTGATCTGGTTGTTGAGGCAAGAAGATCCTGCATTGAAATCCCAAGATGTTTCCTCCATTTTTCTTCACCTAACCTCCTCAAAATTAAATTTTCAGACCTCCATGGCATGGGTGAGGCCGAGATCTTTCCAACGGTGTCAGATTTGTAATATTTCGAGCCCTGAGTCAAAAGATATGCCCCTTCGAAGTTTGTATCGGGTCCGTACAGGAGGGCGGGAAAACAACTTGAAAAATGGGTCCCCTTTTGATATGGGACATGTGGCAACCAGATTGGAACAAAAATTGGGCCTACGGGTCCGCAATTTATCTTTTTCCCTTTCTTCTGATTCCCGCTTTGGCTTTGACTCGGGCCCAAATGCTGACTTTTTCCTTGGGCAGAGTTGCGGGCCATTTTGCAACTTTTACCCCTTTTGAGATAACAAGGGGCAAAGAACCAACCTTTTCCCCGACGGTCCACTTTTCCCTGGGACACGCAATAGTCTGGCACTCATTTAGAAACCTTTTCTCTATTCACCCCTTGAAACAACGCCATACTGACACTTGGCATTCTCCACTTACACCTTTATACTTAGCCAATTTTGAAGCCTTTTCTATCCACCTTTTGACTCTGTTTCCTCTTATGCGGGATCGTGGTCGATCCAATATTTGGCACGGGGGTGAAATATGGATAACAATTTGGTGACTCACAGGGGTATCTTGCCTGCTAGATGAAAAGACCAATTGCCTTGTCATATCCGTTGGGCATGGAGTCATGAGTGATAGCCTGCTACTGATCTGAACTTTGAAAACTGACCCCTGGGCCGCTTGGAAACCCATTAGAACTGAAACTGATCTTGACCAAATGCCAAGTCCAAACACTGCATGAGAGCAACAAAACAACACCACACTATATACAAAATTTGAAATCATACATGCTCCAAATGGAACATGCAGAGCGTGCAAAGCACTTAGGAGAAAAGCAATCTACACTACAGCAAGACAATGTGCATAAGCACTTAGAGGAAAGAGAAAACTAAACTAATATGTACAGGGTGAGAACTCCCCTTTTAGTAGCAGTGCTTAAGATAGATCCCATTTACTGGAATCTGCAACTCTTCACCCTCCAATGTAGACAATTGGAAAGCATTGCTACTTTTGCATCTTGTGATCATATAGGGGCCACTCCAGATGGCGTCAAATTTGGAATGCCTTCCTGGTTTTGCTCGATCTGCATCCCATTTCAAAACCAGGTCTCCTTCCTAGAAGGTCCTTGCTTTTGTCTTCTTGTCAAAGCATTTCTTGATTGAAGCCTGATTCTTCTCTATTGCTTGGAGAGCATGCTCTCTGGTTTCTTCTAATTCTATCAGCTCCACATACCTGGCCTCCATTGGTCCAAATTCAGACATCTCTAGTTGCTTCACGAGCTCCAATGCTGGCAACTCAAGTGATATAGGCAACACTACCTCTTTCCCATAGACGAGCTTGAATGGAGAGCTTCCTGTAGATCTCTTGGGCATTATTCTATCAGCCCATAAGGTCATTTTGAGCTTTGTGTGCCAGGTCCTCTGATTCTCATCAAGAGTTCTTCTGATGATCTTTAGCAGGTTCTTGTTTGTGGACTCAGCCTGGCCATTACCTTGAGGGTAATAGTTTGATGAAGTACTCAAATAAGTCCCATTCTTGACAGCCCATCCTGTGATCTTGGAACCTATAAATGCTAATGCATTGTCTGATATGATGGTGGCTGGCACTCCAAATCTGGTCACTATCCCTTCATAGAAATCCAGGATACTAGACTCATTTGCTTCCTTGAGTGCCACTGCCTCAGTCCATTTGGTGAAATAATTTGTCACTGTCAGGATCCATTTGTGACCTTGGCTTGAGTTTGGATTGATGACTCCAATGAAGTCCAATCCCCATTGCATGAAAGGTTGGTCGACTGAGATTGGGTGCAATGGAAGTGCTGCTAGCCTTTCCTTGCCTTTGAAGAATGCACAATTCTTGCACCTTTTGATCCACGTGTAGCAGTCACTAAACACTCTGGGCCAATAATATCCTGCTTTCATGATTTTGAGTGTTGTCACTCTTGGAGCAAAATGGCCTCCAGCTGCTTCAACATGGAATTCTTGTAGCACTCTCTCCACCTGATCTTCCCCAATGCATCTCAGCAGAATGCCATTGATGTCCCTCTTGAACAAGACACCATCAATAAGAACATATGGGATGGCCTGTAGCCTGAAATGCCTTCTTTTTGCTTTACTCATCCCATGAGGACACATGCCTGTTTGAAGGAAGTGCACCATGTCTTGGGTCCAACAAGGAGCAGGTACATCATCTCTCCCTTCTTCTTGATCATCTTGTAGAACAAAAACAACCTCCTTTTCACTGTCTGTTTCATCTTGCTAACCTAAGGCTAGTTGTTCACATAACCCCTTCCCATGGACCAGCTTGGTGACCTTGATCTTAATGCCATATTCCATGACACGAGTGATCCATCCTGCATGCTTCTCATTCAGGTCCTTGCTAAGAAGGAATTCTTTAACTCCTGCATGGGAGACCAATAGTTAGATTTTTTTGTTTGAAACCAAATGCTTAAACTTCTTCAATCCTCTGATTACCACCATGACCTGCCTCTCAATGAAGGAGTACCTCACCTCATAATCTTCCAGACTCTGGCTGAAGAAAGTAATTGGTTGTTCTGTACTTTCTTTGTTCTGTTGCACCAAGATTGCAGAAATTGTGTCACTACCACCAAAGGCATACAATATGAAGTCTTTGGAAAAATCTGGGTTCACAAGAGTTGGGGCTTGTGATATGGCTTCTTTGATAGCCTCAAAACTTGCTTTTCCTTCAGCTGTCCACCTGAATGTTAAGCTCTTCTTCAACATCAACGTTATTGGCTTAACAAGGGCAGCAAAGTTTGGAACAAACCTGCAGACAAAATTGATTTTTCCCAAGAAGCTTTGAAGAGCCTTCTTGTGACTTGGCAATGGCAATGCTCTTATTGCTTGAACTCTTTCCAGGTCAATTACCAATCCTTCCTTTGATACGATATGGCCTAGAAGCTTACCTTCATGGGCCAAGAATATGCATTTTTTGGGGTTCAGTGACACCCCAAAACTCCTGCATCGTTGGAACACCTGCCTTAGATGGAAAAGGTGGTCTGTTGCATTCTTGGAAAACATTGTAATGTCATCCAGATAGATCAACACTATTTTGTTGATCAGCCCCTTGAATGCCATATCCATTGCCCTCTGAAAAGTGGCTCCAGCATTGGATAATCCAAATGGCATTTTCCTGTAGGCATAGGTGCCCCATTTGGTGGTGAAAGTTGTTTTGAATTGATCATCTTCTTTTACCATGATCTGGTTGTACCCTGAGTAGCCATCTAGGAGGGAGAACCTTTCTGACCCAGACACTACTTGCAAGATCTGCTCCATTGAAGGGAGTGGGTAGTGGTCTTTGAGGGAGGCTCTGTTCAAATCCCTGAAGTCAACACACAACCTGATTTCTCCATTTTTCTTTCTGACTGGGACCAGATTTGTAACCCAACTTGAGTGTTTGATTGGAAATATGATGCTTGCCTCTATCAGCTTGTTCAGCTCCTTCTTCATCAGAGGCTCAATATGTGGGTTGACTGGTCTCTACTTCTGCCTGATGGGCTGAGTAGCTGGATCTAGTTCTATTGTGTGTTGTGCTAGCTTTGGATTGAACCCCCTTAGGTCTTCATAACTCCAAGCAAACACATCAGGGAATTCTTGGAAAAGTTGTATGAATTCATACCTTTCTTGTTTGGTGGCCACTTTGCCAATTTGAAGTGTTTTGTCTTCTCCAACTGGGATTGACTCTGAATCTTCTCCTTTGATCTGCATGTTAGCCTTCTCTTTTCTGAACTGATCATTAGGATTGAAAATAGATTCCAGTGTCACTAAGCCTTTGGGAAGCTTGTTTGTATGCAGCTGTACTATCTGATTCCCGTATTGTTGCTCTAGTCTGCTCTGGTTTATAGCTGAGAATTCAGCTTCTTCTTGTAGAAAATTTAATGATCTGCTGATCATTCTCAAACACCTGCCAGCATGTATTATTATCTGGCACTGCTGGCCTCACAACCACATGGATATGTGGTTGTTCTCTGTCCCTCTTGATGTTGTCAACCACATCAAACGTTGCTCCAACTGCTGCAAGTCTATCAACAGCTTCATTCTCCTTCCTGGGTATGGACACAATACTGAAGGCCTCGAAATCCTCCATGAGATCCCATACCCTACTCTTGTAGTTTTTGAGTAGGTCATTTTTGACAGCATTAAGTCCTCTGACCTGATTGGCAACCAGTTCACTGTCACCAAATACTTGCAAGTTCTTGATTCCCAGCTTCCTTGCCCAATGAAGACCTTGGACTAAAGCCTCATATTCAGCAGTGTTATTTGAGCAAGCAAACTAGAATCTGAAGGCTGAATAATATCTCATACCTCTGGGGGACACAATCATGGCTCCTCCTCTAGCTCCTTGTCTACTCCTTGAGCCATCAAAGAACAATTGTCCATACCTCATTGTCATCCTTGTATTCTGGCTTAATTAGGTTAGGAAGAGGCTGGTTCTCTTCATGTAGGCAGTAGACACCTAGCTCAGATTCTTCCATCTCCCTATAGGGGTCAAAAGCATGACTTTTGTTGGCCCAATCATCAAGAGTCAAGTCTGGGATACATCCCACCTTGGTATTTGCTTCAGAAGTGCTTAGGAGGTCCTCTTGATCAAAAGCTGAGCAGTTGGCATTGATTGGGCTAGGTACATAGGATTCAATATGATAATCAACAATAGGTTCAGATCTGATTGTGGCCTTCACTCCATACCTTGTCCTAAAGAGCATATGTGACCAATCAGTAGATAGGTAGCCTCCAATTTTGGCAGTGAAGTCCCTGGACAGACACAAAGCAAAATGTGGTGGCAAGTCTATGATTGACACATTTTGCAAAACAGTCACATTAGGGCAAGCATGTAGAGTGAGACTCAGATCCTTGATGATTCCCACAGTAGTCACTGTTGTCCCATCTAATTGGACTACTCCTCTAGAGATGACCTCATATTGGAGACCCAACTGATCAGCTATTTGTTTGGGCATCACAGAACTACTAGCCCCAGAATCAATCATACAATTGTGCACTAATTTGTCTCCAATAATTAATGAGACATAGAAGGGAGGAGGTCTCAGGTTTTTACCTTGTTGTTCTCCATGGTTCCTCCCAGGCTGAACTGCATTGGCAAGCACTCTTTCTTGCTGGTTAGGGGGTTGATTTGAACTTGACCAATTCTGCATGGCAGTCTGCAACAGATCCCTCTGCCCTGGAATGGCCAGTGACTCCCATAGTGAAATGTTCACACTTGTCCTTTTCATCTGCTCAATAATATTGAATGTGTTGTCCTTTTGCTTGCCCCTTCCCAGACACATTTCTTTCTTGCACATGGGTTGTTACAACCGGTGCTTGACTAGGTTTGGGAGGTGGCTTGGATTGGTTTTGTATGTTGGGGATTGTACTTGGAGCACCAGGACCTTGTGGAGTGATGGAAGATTGAGGGTCACCTGAATTCAGTGGTTGGCCCTCTCCAATATTTCTCTTTTTGGACCGTGTATTGACAGCTACACTTTGAGAAGGGAACTGATTCATCCCACAGAAGTCTTCAGCCTGCCAGTTGACAAGCATAGTCTCATTTGGGGGGCCACCTTGTTGAGCTCCTTGTTGCTGATCTTCCTCTTGGCCAGGTTCTTGTGGCACCATACTAGTTTGCACCATCAAGGCCTGATTTAGAGCACCATTAAAGCACGTTGATTGGTTATGTGGCTGACTGCATGGAAAACACCAATCATATTCATGTGCCATATTGTTCTGTGCAGGAACCAATGCCCTTGATGTTGAAGCTATGTTTGGATCATAAGGCCTGAAAGGTCTAGCAGCTTGGGGTTTCCTTGGTTCTGGCTCTGATTTACAGTCTGAGGTGGTGGCCTATTTTGTTGATACTAGGGTCTGGCTTGATATTGAGCATGGGCCTGTATGGCCTGGAACTCTGAGCTTGTTGTCTTTTGATGGTCACTAGCTCATTCCCAAAGTTCTGAAGTTGCTTCATCACCACTTCCTGAAACTCTTTAGAGGTATTAGATGATGAAGTGGAAGCTTCAGCTGAGCTTTGACTCCTGGGGGTGGGTATAGGAGCTAATGTAGGTGCTTGGCTAGTATCTGGGCTTCCTAACTCAGGGTACAGAGGCATGGATGGCCTAGGAGTGATTTTTCCAGCTTGAATCAAATGGTTCTCAGCCCCTATGGAGAGGCTATAGGCTGCAGGTAATGTAGTGCCCCCCATTGACTGAATCATCAGAGAAATATCAGAATTTAAAGCCCTAAGAAAGTATAAGAAGGCACCTTCATTAGTGGGCTTTACTGCTGTTGGAATCCTATCCCAGGTCCACTGGAATCTGAGGTTGAAGTCTGTCAGCTGCTCGTTTGGGGCTCTCTTGATTGTTGTTAGTTGCTCCAACAAAGACAAGTTATCACCTTTTTCCCCAAACTGATTGTGAAGAGCCGTGCACAGCTGGTTCCAGTTCTGGATAGAGCCTGCTTCAAGACTCCTGAACCATTGTGAAGCTTTCCCTTTGAATGAAGAGGTGAGCAGCTTGACTGCAATGTCCATCTCATGGATCTCATGGATTGTACAGACATTTGCAATATCTTGGACATGGTCACTAGGAGAAGTTTGATTTTCCCCAGTGAAATATGGGATGCTCTTTAATGCTGCAATCGGAACTGGGTTTTGTGCATTCAAGGTGAGTGGACTACTGTCGGTGAAGTTGACATATGGATTTGGTTGTGCCATTCTGATTGGCCTAAGAATCCTTGCAGACTGAAAGAAAGGCCTTGCAGGTGGAGGTGTTGACAAGGTTCTGCTTGGTGGAGATGGAGACCTCTGAATTCTTCTTCCTCTCCTTTCTCTGCCTGGGGATAGACACAAGTATTCAAATATACCTTCTTTCCTTGCTCTAGACCAGGTTTTTCTCATGAATCTCCCAAGCTTGGGCTACTGAAACCAGTAGATTTGTTTCTTTTGGAGTCACCAGATGTACAATTTTAAGGCTTCTTAAAAGCCAGAATCACAACAAGTGTACATCAATCCCTACTGTAATAAGATGGAGACTTCTTGGTCCCACCGGGTGTGCCAAAACTGTTAGTGCGTGAAATCACAACACCCCCAAATGAGTTCTAAAAATCTGCTTTTCTAAGGCAGAGTCATTTGGTGTGATTGCATAACATTGAACTTTCCCCAAGGTGTGGGACCTTGCAAAATGGGAAAGCTCTCCAGATTAAAGGTTGGTTCCTTATTCCTATGTTTAGGTGCATGCGTGGGAGCTTGCAGAGGATTTATCTCTATAAACCTAATCTAAAACTTGAAAAGGAGACATGGATAAGAAAGGCGTACAAGAAATAAACAATAACTAAACTACCAGGTGATGCACCAAAGGAATGATGAACACTTATTTTGCTAATAGACACAAACCAACAAAATGCATACAATAAACAAGCACAGATAGCCAGATATGTAATGGGAGACCAGATGAAAGCAAAAGAGACAAGAGAGGATCTAAAATTGATCACAGACATGTTTTATTGCTCTGTAGATTGATACAGTCCATTACAAAGTAGCCAAGAGGTAGAAACATAATGCAATTTTGATAGAAGGCCTGAACCCCACAGATCCCTTTGCTAGAAGGAGGAGGGAGCCTGCAAAACAAAGAATGTCCAACCCTTTACAATGAATCCTACCCCCATATTTATAGATTCAACCTGAAAGAAGAAAAGAGAGAGAAGCGGGAAAAGCAGGTTGAAGTTCAACCACCGTTGTTAATGCCTCTGATGAAATCTCTCCCCCAAATCTATCTTTACTGCATCAATCCTTGGTTCGGTGCCTTGAAGGAAGAGGAAATGGTGAAACAGATCAAATCTGATCTGGTTGTTGAGGCAAGAAGATCCTGCATTGAAATCCTGAAGACATTTCCTCCATTTTTCTTCACCTAACCTCCTCAAAATTAAAGTTTCAGACCTCCATGGCATGGGTGAGGCCGAGATCTTTCCAACGGCATCAGATTTGCAATATTTTGAGCCCTGAGTCAAAAGATATGCCCCTTCGAAGTTTGTATCAGGTCTGTACAGGAGGGCGGGAAAACAACTTGAAAAATGGGTCCCCTTTTGATATGGGACACGTGGCAGCCAGATTGGAACAAAAATCGGGCCTACGGGTCTACAATTTATCTTTTTCCCTTTCTTCTGATTCCCGCTTTGGCTTTGACTCAGGCCCAAATGCTGACTTTTTCCTTGGGCGGAGTTGCGGGCCATTTTGCAACTTTTACCCCTTTTGAGATAACAAGGGGCAAAGAACCAACTTTTTCCCCAATGGTCCACTTTCCCTTGGGACACGCGGTAGTCTGGCACTCATTTAGAAACCTTTTCTCTATTCACCCCTTGAAATAGCACCATACTGACACTTGGCATTCTCCGCTTACACCTTTATACTTAGCCAATTTTGAAGCCTTTTCTGTTTGCCTTTTGACTCCATTTCCTCTTATGCGGGATCGTGGTCGATCCAATATTTGGCATGGAACTAACACCTAATGACTCCTAGGACTCGTGAACATACCTAGAAAACCTCAAATTGATGTCTTCATGGTTTATTTAGATGGATAGAGTGATGCTCCTACATCAATTATGGGACCTCTCTTAAGTTTATTGATGAAAGAAACTTTGATGCATATTTACCCAACGATCGAAATAGTTCCTTGGAAGGCAATTGAAATGCATAAAATTGTTTGGGATGTATCACTTGTACTGTGCATTTAAATTTTATTTAAATTTTAATTGAGTTATTGCTTGCAATTTTGGGCATTTAATTTGATTGCTGTACTAAGATAATGACTTTCACACTAAAAACTACTAATTAGCCATTTATTTTGCAAAGATTGAAAATTGAATTTGAGTTGAAATTCTTCCTTAAGTTTCAAATTTATCTTCTCGCTTGGCCCAAGGTGATTGAATTTGACGTCACTTAGAAAATTTTCTTGTTGTTTGGGCATGCTGGTCCTAATTTTGTTATGTGAACATTATAATAGGGACATGAGTTCACCATGGATTGGTGGTACCTATGGGCCTATTTCAATGTATGGGGGTACGCCCTAAGGAGTTAAATATAACTAATGTAGTTGTTGAACTACATGTTATTATGTCAATTGTGTTAGAAGTGCCTAGACTCTATGTACCTAAGGTCATAGGGTGACCGACCACTTTAG
Organism: Taxus chinensis; assembly: GCA_019776745.2. Taxonomy (NCBI): domain Eukaryota; kingdom Viridiplantae; phylum Streptophyta; class Pinopsida; order Cupressales; family Taxaceae; genus Taxus; species Taxus chinensis. The sequence goes on along the minus strand of CM034152.1, from coordinate 163,361,661 downwards.
TGGAGAGAAAAGGAAATTAATCTTCTTTCCGTTGTTTGGGAGGTACATGGAGTTAGTTTGGGATGCTTACAGAGATTGGGAGGTATATGGAATTGATATTATAATTTATGAGTACTCATGTGAGTTTAGTTATGTTTTATGTTATGGAGGATTGAGGTTCCTCGTTGATGATATGATGTTTGACCTATCTTGACACTGTGTAGTTACAATTATAGTTTTGAGTTGTATGAAACATGTATATGTGTAATGTTGGGAATTACTTGTTGTAATATTAAATTTATGTAATGAGTATTATTTGCGTCAGAGGGCATGTATGTATTGAGTACATTTTTTTGTGGACTATATGTCTCTTCCCATGATTGGGTTGGGGGTTTTGTGATGTGACACAATCGTTAAAGTATGTTAACAAGATATCTTGTGAGTCATTAGTGGTGTAGGAGCATCACTCCTAGCTTGTACGTAGGGATGTCAACATCAATTTTGGATTTCAAGAGTATGTTGATAGGTTTTAGAGGTCATCTAGGGTCATTTAGGTCCGTTAGTTTAGTTCAAGACCTTCACAAATTTGAATTGGTTAGTCTCCCTCCAAAACTACCAATTTGAGTCTTGGAGGCAATTTTGGTTTGTAATTGGAGTTTAAATGTATTCTTAGGGCATTATAGCATGAAATAAAGGTTAGGAGAATACACAATGTGGTCTAGGAGTCTTGATAAGGTCATGATTGTGACCTAATGTTCAAATCCTAAGGTTATAGGCTAGGATGAGTCCTATAATGTCATGATAAGGCAAAAACATGTAATGTAAAGGGTCAAAAAGGGCCACGAATCGGTTAGAAGGATCATGGAAGCCTATTTAAACGTCTTGTAATTGTTTCTAAGCCATCATTTGAATGGTCTTGTATTGAGAAAGAAGAGATCCAAGTGATTTGTGGCTTCATACTTGTGTATACACGAATTGAGACAATGTTTCCATTATTTTTGTGCATTGTATTTGTAGACATCTAAAATGTTGACATGATTAATTAAGAATATTTTTTCTCGCAAATAACATCATCATTGTCTAAATATCTATAATAATTAATCGCATGATTAATTATTATTAATCCCTTTTATCATATTTACCCTTTATCATTTATCTAATATCTCATTTTATCATTAATCCCTTTAATTCATTACTATTATCCTATCTTAATCTTTATTAACATTTTATAGGAATTTAATATTCCTACACCCACCTACTCTACACCTACCCTACACCTATCCTTTCCATGTAATCACACCTCTAATCATATTTTATTAACCTAATCTAATCTTAAAACTAATCACATTTTCCACCTCTAAATCTAGAGGCTTCTATTTATATAATCCTCTCTAAACTTCTCCTTCCATTTAATTTTAAATTCAATAGAAGCTTCTTCCTCCATGGATTTTCAATTCAAATTCTAGAATTCTCCATTCTAGAATCCTCCAATCATCTCCTCGGTTTAAAACCATTGATCCTCATCTTACTTGGATGGATCTTCACCCTCCATTTCCTCTCCCACAAACTATAAATTGAGCTCTCCTCCATGAGAGCTAAGCTAGTAAATCCATAACAAATATCTGCCATTTTATTTCATTAATCATCCAAAATCTTCAATCCATCTCCAATCCAATCCATCAATCCATCGTCCTTCATCAAACAATCTAAGGTAATCAAGGGAAGGTGTTGTCCAAGTGTATCCACAAAATTTGAAGCAATCAACACCAATCCAAGAGAAAATCCAACGCAACAAAGGAGAATAATTACATCTTCTTGGTCAATGCAAGTATTGATTATCTTTCCTCTCCATTCTTTCTCAATCCGTGGTAGTGTTTTAGAGTGTTAGATTAGGAATTAAATTATTTGGTTTCTAGCTTGCATTTGCACTAACCACTTGTTTTCATCTACATTACTAATCATTGGACCTTTTGCGTGTTTTTTGAAGTATATCTAATTGGTAAATAGCTTATTAGAGAGAGAGAGATTTCATTATTCGCATGTAGGATAAGAGTTTGATTAGACTGCATTAAGACTGTCACAGTCTATGGGAAGTGATTTGAACAAAGTTGGATTATAGAGTGAGTGATCCTGAAGTTGATGCTTGATATATTGACAAGGAAGGGATTGAGATCATTCATAGAACTCATTTCATGTCCACTAAGATCTTACCAATCAGGGTTAAAGTAATTCATTTTTGAAGAATGTTATAGGACTGAGACAATCCTTGTCCTGTGGGCATAGTTGAAGGATTATTATTATATTTTAAAGTTGAAGGATTATTTAAGCCTCAATAAAAAAATATTTCACGTGGAGAAAGGTTAAGAAAACATCTGAGAGAATATTCATGCTCTGAATAAGAGTTTTTGTGCATTACAGTGTTGAAAAGAAACTTATCGGGCTCAAGAAGAAACCCTCCTTAGGGTTTGAGACGAAAGTGGCTAGAAGGAGTTACAGAAGGAAACAAACTCTGAAAAATTCAAGTAAGCCTCTTGAAACCTTTATTTGATGAAATATAGTGTTAAATATCTTTGAGACATTCCTTATGAGAAGAAAAACATGGAAGTAGGAAGGATAACATGTAGATGTCTAATTGTTAGCCAAGAAGAAAATTATTAGGATGAAAGAGAGAGTATGAAAGTGGAACCATTGGTTGAAAATTCACTGGGAGTGCTTTATTTTACCTATCAAAAAATAATTGAAGGTCTTGAAGGTTCAAGGATTACATTTGTTTAATTTCTTGTTACTAGTGATTGTCTAGAAAGACTGAGATAACTCAAAGTGGCTGAGAAGGTTAAGACAACAAGACAAGGGTGTAAAAGTTTGAATCAAGGAATGAAAGTTTGTACTTACCATATTGAAGCCATCCTCTTAGAGAACCTAAAAGTTTTTGGGATTAAATGATCATATATTTGGTAGAATCCTTCACAGTTTAGATTCTAATGAAAACACAATCCTAAAGACCTAATTTGCGAACATGGAAGGTGAGTTTGAACAATTTTCTCCAAATGAACCTACTTTGAAAATTTGCACACATATGAAAGAGCTAAATGGGTGCTTAAAATGGTGATTTTTCTACAAGTTAAGCTGATGAAACAAAATATAGGGTTGAAAACCTACTTTGGTAGGGTTAGTAGAGTGTTGAGAAGCTAGGAAGGAGGATGTGAGAAGAAAAGTGATCTAACCGAAGAATTGAACCTAAAAATTTGACATACACCTCAAACAAGATAAAGGCTGCTCAGAAAGGTACTTGGATTGGTCTGGGTAGTTGTAGATTGTTCTAACCTTGAACTCTATAGGAGAAAGTTGCTTGAGAAGCTTAAAAAGGAAATTTTGTATAGAGGTAAGTCACTTGAGCTTCTTGATTGATTTCAATTTTATGGTTTAAATAACATTACATGACATGTAAAATAAGGTGTAAGCATTGTTTAGGTGCTCTAAGGCCAAAAATCAAGAATTTGCATGTTTAACTGTGCTTGTGAACTTGAGAAGAAAGCTAGTTTTGAGGTTCTAAGAGATTGATTTGAGAAAAGTGGTCATTTTAAGCTTAGAATAAGATTATTATTGATTAGGCTCTATGTCAATTAGCGTTGTGTTTGGGGCCTTGTTTGGCATTGTGATGTCAGTTATTGTTGGGCACCCATGAACATAAGTCAATAGAAATCTTAATTAATGAATTATTACGAGCCTTAGGATTAAGCAATGGTGTAAAGGAAAATACAGACTAAGTAATAAAGTAAAAATGGAACTACCAAACTTCAAAAAACATTATAATTTAAGATATTGTTAAAACTTGCTCTAGTTCCTTTTGGTCACATTTTAACGATAAAGATCTTTGTTCTAGATGGAACTTGTAGAAACTGACTTCCCTTTTCTTATCGATCCCTTTATTTGACCCTTGTGTTATGTCACATCAAGGATGATACTCTTATAAGGGGAGGGGAATATAGTGCCATGCCTTGTTACACCTAGTCGGTGAGGGTGTGGGTCTCTTCATAAAGTGACTTATCTTGCCCAACACCCCAGTTTGGTGTTTTGGGAATGGAATTACATTTATAAGTTAAATGACTTGAGACCAAATACCATGGAAACAAATGACATGTCTATACCAAGCAAGGTGTAACCTTCATTTGAGAGAATGATTTATAAGTCAAAAAAAAAGTTTGTGTTTGGTCAAACTTCTCATTCAAGGTTTATTCGAATGTTTATGCACAATATTAATCATGATCATATTTTGCCACAAATATGTGAGTGGTGTGTGAATTAATTGTTGTGATTGTTGTTGGGCCCTGAAAATATTAAAGAGCACATACACGTGTAAGACCTGTAGAAGAACCACGTGTAGGAAAGAATATGGAAAACGTGCGCATGGATGATAGTGATTTGCATGTAGGGGTCAGAAAAGAGCACCCAAGGATTACTTCAGAGGAGATTCTATGCAGACATATTCTATTTTTGGAGCAAGGAACTAGCAGTTCGAACTTGAACATGAGGACTTGGAGGCTACGTAAGGCTATTTTGGGATGAGTGGAAGGATGAGAGACGTGTAATGTTTTTAGCTAATAATAGGATCTAAACTAGGAGTTATCTATCGAAGATCTATTGTTAGGAGAGATTGCATGCCCTCTTCTTATCTTTGTAAGTGGCACATGGCTATTCTTAACATGCAACCTATTTTGAGGATGCATAGGAGGTGAAGGGAAAGTCCCCACCCCTATATATATGTATTGATTTGTAATGTTTAGGGATCCACATTTTGTTAGTGTTATGTTGTTTGTTTATGGGCGTGCATGATACTCTTATGTATGTATTCAACTTTTGTGTTTTGTAGTGTTTAATACAATAGATCTATGTGGTTGGATAATGGTTATTGACATATTTGTTTTTGGATTTTGTATGGTAGATATGATCTTGGTTCTTGTTTAGGTCATTCTTGCATATGGTTGTGATCTAGATCTGTTTTATGTTTTACTTTTGAATGGTTGTTATGGATTTGGTTCATATGTGTGTTTATCATGTTAACTCCTTAACAAAGCTGCCATAAAAGAGGGACCTAGTACCATTGCACACTTCAGGTGAGCATTTAGATCTGTCTGAGTGATGTGTCAGTGCACCTTGTGGTGTTTGGTAAAATAAAATACTACATTATGATTCTTTTGTCGGGACCCATTTTCAAGATATTTGTAAGGATTTTACATGATGAAGACATACCGGTTGACTTTGGCCAGTATTGAGGATTGGGTAGAAAATTTAGAGGAAGAGTTTAGACCTAAATTTAATACACGTACATGGGTTAAACAGAATATGTATCATGAGCTCTATGAGACATTCTTTTCCTATTTCTTTATAGAGTTGTATGAGTGGCTGGTAGCATACACATCAAAGATAATTGGAGGTATAGAGCACTTGTTTGGACTCAAGAAGATTTCTATACTTTGCATGATGTTGATATGACTTGGACACACATTATAGATCACTGGTAGAGTGGTGTTTTGCATAGTTATTCGCTAGAGTACGTTGTTTCAACTTATACCTGTTTAGAAGTCACCGAGTTTCAATTCTCACGAACCTAGAGGATCTTATTTACATGCTATCCCTTTAGCAATTGAGATCTTGATTATGACTCTGGATTTGGAAGAATGTCCTATGGCTAGCTAAGCCCTACCACGCACAAGGGCAGGAGTAGGTTTGATGAAATATGGAATACATGGTGGCATAGATACATAGAGAAGAAAGGTGGATTACTTTTAATGAGGCGTGCGAGAGGGACTTGGTGAAGCAACATGATGTTGTGGAACGAATGGTGTCACAGAGAGAGATGGCTCACGAAGGATTTGGAGCTCACGTAGAAGACATGGAGCAAGAGCATCTGGTACTCCCCCATTTAGGTAAGCATGGTAAATAACCTTCTTAAGCTTCAGATGAGAGCACATCTTCTGAAACTACAAGGACCATGAGTGTGCATCTGATCCCCCTGGCAACCTAACTCTTGCACTTAGTTTTACAATTTCTACGACAATCATTGATAAGCAAGCTAGTGTGGGTGGTAGAGTAGTGACAGATAGATTTCATTTTCCATTAAGTTCAGGAGTTAATAAGATATCACATTCATCTATGGTGGCGTAGACATTGCCTTTATTATTTGGGGTTCCTGTTGGAGGTATATTTTCTGGCACGTCATCTGCACAAAATGTGGGTGCACAGATTGTTGGTAACAAGTCTAGGAGTAGCACAAATTCGTAGACCATCGGAGTTCAATTTAGCACAACTGTTGGAACACAAGGAAACATGTCCTCTGGTCTACTGCAAGCTATAGGAGGGGAATCAGGAGGATTAGGTGATTCTGGATCTAGTGAATCTGGTGGTTCTGGAGGTGGAGGGAATATTAGAGGTAATACAAGTTCTAGATCTGGTGGACACGGTCCACACCAACCCCAACAAGTTTATTACAAGATATCTCTTCACCTACCAGATACAAGGTAATTGAAGATGCAGCTGAGCATGTACACATGTGTGAGATACTATGGCACGCTAAGGGGATCACATCTCCTAAGTGTAAGGTAAGTCAGTTTACTACTACTCTACAAGGGTGCACACATACTTACTATAGGAAGTATGATCTAAACAAAACTTGTGTAGACTATACCATGTTGCGTGATGCTTTCTTAGTTGAGTTCCATATACCCGAGTTTGAAAAGAAGAGCATCATTGCACTGAAGGACATTAAGCATGGCATGGCTAAAAGTGTTACGAAGTATGATGCACAATTTAAAACTTTGATATCAAAGTTAACTTATGATAGTCAACCCCCAGTTAACATGCTCAATGGCCACACAAGACTTATATAGATGTGTGCGAGGCGTTAGAGGCAGCTTTGCACACTGAGGCAGTTAGGAGTGTAGACACTGGAGTTAGCCCATTTTTAGAAGCTCAGATTGCATCTATGGAAAAATAGTTGGAAAATTTGTCAACTAATTCAGCCCATGAGATGCATAGTGGTATTTGGTACACAGATTGCGAGGTGAAAGGACATACTAAGGACATTTTCCCTCGTAAATTAGTGCACACCATGTTATTGGATTGTGAGATATGTCATTTGGATCATGATTCAAGTAGGTGCCCCCTGTTGTATCACACAATTAGGAAGAATGTGTCTTGGTATTGTAAGATTTGTAAGTCTACCACTCATGATACAATGAATTGACATTTGATTGATCACATTCATGATGTCATTGAAACTAGTATACATTAGACCGGTGTTGAGAGTAATTATAAGGAACAAGGGGAGCAACATAATCATGATTACAATGAAGAGTGCTTTGATGGAGGTGGTAGAGGTAGAGGTTACCGTGGAGGATTCATAGGCCAAGGCCGCAGTAGTGGAAGAGGAAAATTCCCACGAGGAACTTGTTACACATGTGGATCCCATAATCATTATTAGTGTGAATGCCCTCATAACATTATTTGCTCATAGTGTGGAAATAATCACAATTATGAAGAATGCCTTGATTTGTATGAACACATGAACAAACATCACAAACAAGATAGGGACCGGGAATGGTTTGAGTACAACATGTTGTGGAAGATCAGTGGATGCCGAAGTTAGCCCCTAACCCTGAGGTAATCCTGGTATTGGTGACTACATGTGCTGAGGATACGCGCATGCATGAGACTCCAAAGCAGAAACTTGCTATTACAAAACATGAGGTATTGCATGCAAAGTATCCAGATCTTACCGATCATAAGGAAGTATATCAAGAAATTATGGAGGTTATTAGAAACTTGCATGGTGAGATACAATGCTTGAAAGAGTAGTTGTAAAAACTGAAGCAAGTAAAAGTAGTTGAGCTTCCTCATAAAGATGTTGATGACTTGAAGGAGATTTGTAAGATGTTGCACCAGGAGAACATCATTCCTTTATGAGGGGAATGGTTAAGAGGGAAGATGTTGCACGTTAGAATTGAGCGCGAGAGATAGATATTACACATGTACTTACCTCCTCATATTATCGATTATGACAAAGATATCACTTTGAATGTAGTTGTTGATGGGTGGTTTTTGAGTAACATTTTTATTGAAAAATGTGTAGAAGTGAAAGTACTCACTTTGAATGCATGGAAACAGATGCAGAGGTGTTATCCTGTAAAATTGACAAGGGCAATTTTGCAGATAACCGTACCAAAATTTCTGTTTTGGTCCCCTGAAGAAGTCTAACAACGTTCAAAATGGCCTAAAACTCCCTTTCGAAAAACAAGTTTTTAGAACTTAGCCATTTTTAGCTTCTTTAGAGTCGGCGCAGTTTTTGGGGCATCAACACTCCAAAAATTGTGCCTTTTTGAACTGGGTGTAAGAAATGTTGTGTCGACACCATAAAATGTGCACCCCTTAGAAAATCCTTTGGTGCCCAAAATGACATGTCAACATCAATGAAGTTACGCCCCTTTGGCACAGGAAATGATATGTCAACATTATTAAACATGCGCCCAATATGTGTGCTAAGGCATGGGAAATGGTATGTTAACATACCAAAATGTGCGCAATGCATATTCCCTTAGGTGCAAGAGAAATCATGTTGACATCATTCCCTTAGGTGCTAGAGAAATCATGTTGACATCATGGAATATGCACTTAAGCCTTTTTGAATATGCACTTAAGGTGCTAAAAAATTTATGTCGATGCCAATTAAATTGCGCCAAGGTGCATTTAAACCCGTGTCGACACTCTAGAGGGTGCGCCAAAGAAAGTTGGTGAAATAATTAATGCCAAGTTTTCTATAAATAGGTGCTCAACACCTGTCATTTTCACGAATTGAAAATTGTGAAAAGTATTTCTCTGTGCCTGTCAGCTGTCCTTGTCACCCCCGCGTGCCATTTTTTGAGCTTGTGGACCCCAACATCGTCCTTCGTCCTTTATAAAATCGGGTAAGTGGCTTTTATCATCCTTGTTGTTGTTATGGCTTTTGTTTCTTGGTTATTGTTAGGTTTTAGGGTTGTTATAAATCTAAAATGAAAAACCTAACAATCCATAACCATATGGAATCCCCTTTTCCTCTCCTTCCAGATCTGCAAATCTGGAGGGCCCCTACCTCTGAAAAAACCTAAGGCCTTTTCCCTCCTTATTATCTTGTTGCAAAACCTCTCTTTACCATTTAAAAAAAAACCAAAAAAGAGAGAAGAAATCTAGTAAATTGCAAAGAAATCACTAAAAACCTTGACGTACTGTTTTTACATGTTGTAAGCCCCACAGTCACGCCTTGGTGCACTGTCCTTGCTTGCAACATATCCCTAACCCACGCCCAATATAAACACTTAGTAATCTTTGTAACGGTGCAGGCGCATCCCACACAACATCAACATAGGATGTTATGACCTTCAAGACTGCACCAAACATTTTCCCCTTTGGTGCATTGATTTCCTTTGCAGCATATTCCAAAATTACGCCTTGGGTGCACTTAAAAACCATGCAACACCATCCTTTTCAGCGCCCAACTAAAGCAAATTTCCTAAGGTGCAGGCGCATGTTCCCTAACATCAACATGGCATGTTGTATGTTGTAAACCTGCACCCTACACTTTATCCTTTAGCGCCACCTTCTATCATGCAACACTCTCCAAAAGTGTGCTCTTTATAACCCTTTGGTGCAGCTTTTCTCCTGTCAACATTGGCGCACCTTTTTCCATGTTGACATCCTCAAAAGTGCGCCCAACCTTTTTAAGCCTCTACAACATGCTGTGAACCTACGCCTTGTTCCCTAAGCCTTATAATCACTCATTATTCTTTTTGCAAGCTTTCATTATGAATAACATGACAGTTGACATGGCTCTTATGTGTTGGACCTCCTTGATTCTCCTTGCAGAACAACAACAACCATCCTCGAGCTCACACATGTCTTCATCAAGCAAAAAGCCAACCAAGTCTAAAGGAAAATCAAAGTTGACAAAACAAGAGATGAAGTACAAATATCAAAAAGTCAGGATGCCTGACTCATATGCAGAGAGTGATCTCGACATCAGAGACTCCGAGCTTGGGCACATTGATATGGAGGACTTCTGGGTGAGAACCAACCAAGCTACTAGTGGCCCCTGGATGAACAAACTAGTGGGCAGTGGATTGCACTTTGCAGCTGGGCTGCAAGTAAGTGCTGTGAACAATGAATTTATCATGTTGGTTACTCGTTGCTATAACAAGGACACAAGATGTGTCAAATATAAGGAAGGAATGATGATCATCGATCTAACAGCTCGTCATTTTAAAATAACCCTGGGCATTCCTCATCACAGGAAATATGTCGCCATAAGCCTAGAAGACTGCAAGAAGACATGGGACGACAATGAGGACAAATGCATGTAATTGATGAACGAGCTCTATCTTAAGAACAAAAATCCGGTGAGTAGATGGCCTCAGACCATCCACCACAGTGACTTCAATGAGGAACTAAGTGATACAATCACCTTCTTAAATAAAATATTTGGGCTTCCTGATGCCCATTATTTCCATAAATGGATGCTGAGGTACTTAGAGACCATGAGCAAGAATGCACCTGATCAATGTTTTGGCTGGGGAGAAATTATCAGCAACACCATCTCCCAATAACTTCAACAGGTCCTCAAAACTGAGAAGTTCTATATGAATTCCTACATTGTATACGATGCAACATCAGCGAGAGATTTCGCAGGCCTCGCTCGAAATGGGGTATGGCCCCAGGTCAAAATATATGAATACTACCCAAAGCTAAGGCTCGAGAACAACATCCCCCAGTTCTCTAAAGTCAATGACGCCTTCTTCTATGAAGTGATCTGTCTTCTAAGACCAAACATGAGACATGGTTGAATTAGCCCGAGTGTGATCACTGTCATAAAGAAGTGGGGAGCATTGTTCACGTAATTTCCCACATTCACTTATCTTAGAGCAGTAAATTTTGAGGGTGAACTGACAAAGCTACCAAGGTATGTAGGGCCCAAGTTGATCCTCTTGGAGTTGTCAAGGCAACTAATCACATACCATGAGAGGTGCATGAAGAGAAAGAAGGGAGGAACTCCATTCCCCCTTACGGTGGGCCGATACACTTACACCACACTGGCCAAAGCATGAGAAATGTATGTCGAGATTGAATTACTAAATCTAAAGCACAACTTCCTAGCCATGCCTACCTTCGACTGCTGGAGTTGCCTCCCAAAGGAAAAAATTGATCCCATTCATGTTCCTGAGATCGAGGACATCTACATCGACCTGACACATGAAATAGATATCAAGCGAAAGGATCACTCCCGGCTGGCTCTAGAGGAGATCATCCATTATGGCATGGCCATCATTCCAAAAGGATTCCAAGATCTTGATTAAGAAATTGATCAAGTTTACCTTGACACAGATGGGGATGATTGGCCATTCGTAGAGATCGATAGAGCCAAGGTACTGAAGACCATTCAGGAAAGGGTCAAGCCCACGTTGCAACACATCGAACATTGGTGCAAACAGAATGGTCTCACCTACCTCAGGGTAGATTTCACTACTTCTCCTTTGGGTAGAGCACCTCCAAGAATGGCCCGGGTGCTGAAAGGAAAAGGAAAGGACAAGGAGGGAGAACCAAACAAACAAGAAGAAACTCCTGAAAGCCCTCCTACTACTTTTGAGAAGCAAGTGGTCGACCTGGTGTCTCTAGGTAAAGAAGAAGAGACCACCGAAGTTTCAATGGATACATCCACTTAGGATGTTATCCCAGCTACAACTACTGAGGTACCCACCATTCCTTCTTCTGGTCCTTCTCCTCCCCTTGTCATTGAAGCATCTATTCCAATGGATGTTTCTTCTTCTCTCCCTTCCTCCATTCCATCTCCCACCTCTTCCATCTTCTCCTCTCTTATGGATTTGTCACCCAGTGTTCCCTCCATCTAATTATAGATTCCTTCCGCCTCCATGTCCTTTTCTTCCCCGGTAGTAACTCCAGGCCCCACAAGTAGCAGCACGTTGGACTCCTTGTCGATGCCACCACCAAGTGTCTCAATGTTCTTCCCTATGGCCTCTTCAGTTGCTTCCCCTTTCACTCATGTTTCTTCTTACATTCCCTCTACTCCCTCTCCCATAAGTCCAAGTTGGATTTCTGACCATCTGGGTCAACTCAAGAGAAAGGTTCCCATTGCACCCATGGACTTCTCTGTCATTCCGAAGAAGGGACCTAAGAAGCAAAAAGCTATAACTCACTTCTTTAAGAGCGTTTCAGGAGAGAGAGTCACGGAGATTGCATATCTAGATCCCACCAAAGGAAAGAAAGATCTGTCTCCTAAAAACTTTACAGTGACCCAAGTCATGATGGGAACCTCATATGAAAGCCTACAAGGAGAGGATTTGTCTGTTGTAGACGCCCTTTACAAGAAGCTTCAGGAAGTAAAAGAGGAGACGATAATACTCAAGGAGAAAAACAAACATCTCCTCTAAGCATTACAGAGAATGGGCAATGCTCTGCCTATAACTACCGCTGAACCTATTGAAGTTCTCAGTCAGGACAAGATAAATGAATATGCCAAGATCCGAAAACAAGGCATAGTAGCGTCCTCCTGGATAGAGTGAATCCTCAAAGATAGTGAGGAAATAATCAAGAAATTCACAGGACTCTACCAGGGTATAGATCAGGCAAATAAAGAGCTACAAGCAATAGTAGGATCCCTCTCCAAGGAGTTGGACAATGCCAGATTGTAACACGAAACATTCCAAGCAATGGTCGACTACTCAGCTAACGACCTATTAAAGTTCAGCGTCATCGATCAACCGCGGGCACATAACAAAGCTCTCATTGCATTGGATTACCGGGTTGATCAAATGGAATATATCTTGGAGATGATAGATAAAACCAAGGATGAATCCCTGGATGCAAAATACAACATGGAGTAAACGGTTATAAAAATGTCTTCAGGGATGCTCAGTGAATCGTTCACCTTGAGGGAGGTAGACGATACAATCCAGGTCTTCAAGGCTATCACAACCCAAGGTTTGGTGCCAGAGGTCACTTTTGACTGAGAATCAATCAATAACCTTCTAGCTTGCCGTGATTTCATTAGATTCTTGATTGAGGCATGCGAAGAGTACGTTGGGCTACCTGACAAGCTCAAGACTGAAAAAGAAACTTGCAAAGTTATTGGTGACCATTTCAAGGGTCCAGATCATAATCAACTTCAGACAATGATCAGCAAGTTTATGGAATATCGAGCTCAGTGTCACATCGCCTCTCCCAATCAGAAGCAAGGCACTCCATTTAAACAGAGAGATGATGAGGAGTAGTTTCTCCTCTTATGTATGCTTTGATCAATTTTGTAAAAAAATTTAAAAAGTATGTTGGCATTTATGATGACATCATCCATGTTGCCATCCAAAAACTTGCCCAAAGTCAACTTTTGACTTTTTAGATATTTTGTAGATATTTTGTAAAGTGGTTTGTTTGTTTTTGTCTTCTTTCCTCTTATCCTTCTATAAATACTAGAATACTTGTTGTATTCCAGGTGGACATTTTTTTGTATGAAAAAGGAAGTGAAGAGAGAAAGACTTTATGCCTTCTTGTAACAGAAGAGATATTAATATATATGTTCAGACTTTGTGCTCAATATATGTGTTATTTTCATCATATCTTTCTTAAGTTAGATCTATGTTTCTATTTTGTTGGATTCATTCTTATTATTGTCATATGTTCATCAGTATTGCTTTGTTTGTTTATGCAAGTAAGTTTGGCTATGTTTACTACCAGCCCAAAGCATAGACCTTCTAACCTTTCTGTCTTGGAATTCATTTCTTTTCTTCCTTTAGATCTACCCTCCTCTGTTCCTTCCCTCCTACCTTTCTGTTTGCAATCGGAACTACCTCTACTGGGATGAGATCCCAAACCCCTAAAGTTAGAATAGTGTAGATTTGCACAAATTCTTGCTTAATAGAATAGAAATAAACTAGTTTCACTTTGCTGTCTCAAAGAGGGGCTATGCCTTGCACACTGGTGGCCTGTTTCCCCACGACCTGTCTAGCCGAGAAATTTTCAAACCAATAGGAGGCCACCATTATAGCCATCTTCAAACGTGTTGTATATGGTGAACATAACTAAAGTAACACCCATTGGAGTTTTGAAGGATGCACTATTACTATACAAGGGCCCAATTTTACTGGAGACTTTGAAGTCTTGGCACTTACAGAAGCAGATAGTTTTCCAGCTTTACTTAGGCGCCCTCGGTGCTATACGAACAATGTTGATCTACGTTTTAATAAAGGATATATCAGTTTTGAGAATAAGGAAGAGCGTGTGATCATTCCTTTAACAAACATAGAATTTGTGCCTTATGTAGAACATTTGAGTGAAGAGGATTTGAATAGAATTTATGTGCCACCATTAGGGACCCTGAAGTGCTTAAGCCATCAAAAGGAGTTACTCAATAGGATGATGCATATTATGTGAGTGATACAAGTGTTGTTTGTGATAATTGGGCATATGGGACTTATGAAATGGTTGGGCATGAGACGAAGAGTGCATTTACTCATGTAAGTAGGTCACGTTATGTTAGGCGTTTAGGTAGTAACCAGGTACCAAGGTACAATGGCGAAGGAAATCTTGATGTATTTTTATGTGTTATGGAAGTACAATGGACATATCAAGTGGAAAGAAGGAATATGCTGATATATACCTTACATGGGATAGTAGCATGCTGGTGGACTACACACAGAGATAGTCTTTTAGAGTGGCGAGAGGTGAGAATCACCTTCTATACTAGATTTCTTTGGAGTAATGTGCCTACCAAGACATGTGAATTTAATGGGAATAATTCTACTTCGCACCACATTCAAAAGTGTGAGAGACTCTAGACAAAGGGGTAGGAGGATTTACCACATTCATTTTGCGTGGATAAGTTCTACTTCATGTGACGAGGTTGCGCGCACATTATATGTTTATGTGGAATTGAATATAGAAACAACAAACTTGCAAGAATTGACTGTAAGTATGTTTCAGACCTTTGACTATTTTTCTATTAAACCTCCAGTGAATGAGGCATTATAGGTTATAAAGTGCTTGACTATGGGAGATAGTACAAAGGTTGAAGAGCTTACTCAGGAATTACTAGGTGAGTCAGATCTAGAGACGTGCTTTGAAGAAGGTGAGACAAATGAAGAACAACTTGGGCGCGCCTAGTTGGAAAAAGAAAAAGGTAAAATGGTCTACATGATTGATGATGAAGTGGAAAATTTGGATGTTGATCATACTGCGGGTATGCGTGAGGTTTTAGACAATGCAGATGAGAAGGCACACATGTATCATGAACTTATGAAAACCAAGAATGTTAACCTTGGGATAGATGCAAAACCTAAGGAGGCCATCATTGGAGATTACTGGTCTAACTCAGAGGTTGCAAATATAATTGAGCTGCTGCATGACTTCTAGGACTAATTTCCTAGAGGCTATCATGAGTTAAAAGGGGTACATCATTCTTTGGGTGAGATGAGGATTAAGTTAAAGGAAGGTGCGCGCCCGGTTAGGAAAAGGCCTTATAGGAAGAATCCTAATCTGCATGTCAAGGTAAAGGAAGAGATTGATAAAATGTTGAAGTCTGACATCATTGAGCCCATTGAGGAGTCAGAGTGGGTTAGCCCTATGGTGATAAACATAAATAAATATATAAGGATAAGGATTTGTGTCAATTATAGGGAGTTGAATTTTGTTTGTGTAATAGATCCCTTTCCCACACTATTTATTAAGGAAATCTTGGAAGGCGTTGTAAGGCATGAGATCTAATCCTTCACTGATTGATTTTCTAGATATCATCCAGTACAAATTGCTAAAAAAGATCAGGAAAAGACAACATTCACCATTGAGCAGGGAATTTTTGTATACATAGTTATGCCTTTTGGATTGAAGAATGCACTTGCATTTTTTTCGCGTATTGTTGTGCAAGCATTTCGAGACTTTATTCATAAATTTTACAAGTTTATTTGGATGATTGGACAATTTATGGGCTAGTAAAAGATCATTTTGACAATTTAAGACTTATGTTTGAGAGGTGCCGACAACTGAACATGTCTCTAAACGTCAAGAAGCGTGTATTTTCTACACCCTTTGGAACTATGTTGGGACATATCATATGTAAAGAAGGCTTGTTGGTAATTCTTGCTAAGGTTGTTGTCATTTTGGGCTTAGAGGAACCGACTAACCCGAGCAAGGTGCGTGGATTCTTAGGGCAAACAGGTTATTGTAGAAATTTTATCAAAGGTTATGCTAGGATTGTTGTGCCCTTAGAGGAATTATTGAAGAGTAAGGGAAAGAGCTATTGGGGAGAGGTGCAACAACACACATTTAAGACATTGAAGGAAAGGCTTACTTTTGTGCCTATTTTACGATTTCCTTCATAGGCCAAACCATTTCATGTACATGTGGATGCCTCTAGCATGGCCATTGGTGCAGTGTTAGCCCAACCTGGAGAAGGTATTGTTGATCATCCTATTTACTTTGTAAGAAGGAAATTGACCCTGGCTAAACAAAATTATAAAACTATAGAACGCGAAGCGTTGTCCATGATTTACGCACTGCATAAGTTTTGACAATACTTGTTGGCAACTCCTTTTACTTTCTATACATATCACATGGCACTTAAGTACTTATTGAACAAGCTCGTTGTGTAGGGGCACATATGCCATTTGATTATGTTATTCTGGGAATTTGACTTTATAGTTGTGGTAAAGCTAGGAAAGAGTAACTTAGGACCAGATCATTTGTCAAGAATTAACTCTGGTGAGGATGCCCAGAGCATTGAGGACATAATGTCAGATGCACAGTTATTCAGATTGAATTGTGTGCCCTTTGATTTAGAGGATATTGTTGTCTTCTTGCGTGCAGGTGTGGCGTCTGAAGCGATGAAAGCTTTGGAAAAGAAACATCTTGCTATACACATTGTGCCTTACTGGTTGATAGGTGGAGATCTATAGAAGTTAGGTCGGGATGAGGTTTTACGCCGGTGTGTACTGGAGCATGAGAGTACTACTATTATGGAGGAAGATCGTAGTAGAATTGTAGGTGGACATTATGCAGGAAATTATACCGCACGCATGATTTTATTGACAGGGATTTGGTAGGAAACGATTTATAACAATTGTATCGAATATTGTAAGGACTGTGACCATTTTCAACACCTTAGAAAGCCTATGCATAAAGATGAAATGTCTTTGGGGCCTATTACTAGTGCTGAAGCTTTTGAAAAGTGGGCAATTGACTTTGTGGGTCTTATTTTACCACTCGCGCACATGACTGGATCACATTACATCATAACTTATACAGATTATCTTACAAGGTGGGCATAAGCAACATATATAAAGGATTACATGACAGTTGCGACATCAAGGTTCTTATGGGAGAATATAATCGGCAGGTATGGTTGCCCAATGAGTCTGACAAGTGATAGGGGAACTCATTTTCTTAATGAGACCATTAGGATTCTACTGGAAGAATTTATGGTGGTACACCGTAAGACAACACCCTATCACCCCTAGGACAATGACACTATTGAGTCTTTCAACAAGATATTGGGACATACATTGACTAAGATTTGTGATGTTGGAAGGAAAGACTGGGATTATAAAGTCTTTGTTGTACTTTAGGCATACAAGACAACTTATAGGAGGTTGAATAAAGCCACAACCTTTCAGCTGGTGTTCGGCACGGAGGTTGTTCTATCCATGGAATTCATGTTACCTTTGTTATGTATTGTGCACACAAGAGGGCTAGATGATGAGCAAGCACTTAAAGAGTGCATAAACAAACTGATGCAGCTAGATGAGAGGAATTTTATTGCTAGGTAGAGTGAGAAGACAAAAAAGGCCAGGAAAAAGGCATGACATGATAAACATATTAAGAATAATCAGATTGAAGTTGGGAAGATGGTTCTTCTTCATGATTCAAAGTTTTTACGCCATCGTGGAAAATTCCAAGTGTATTGGTTGGGATCGTATGTTGTGACTTACATACTTGATTCAGGTGTTTTCCATTTATAGGTGATGGATGTGACACAGTTTCCAGATTATTTTAATAGGAGTAGGTTAAAGCCCTATAATAAATAAGTCTTTTTGGTGTTTGTAATAAGGCATTATTACCATTAGATTAGATTTCTTTTAATGCATTCCTTTATAGGTGTTTCCTTTCAATGTTGATATGATTTGTCAGTTTAGTTATATGTTCTATTGTAATAAGCATGCTTACATGCCAGTTGTTGATTACTATATCTTGAGTTCATGCACAGAGGACCATGCATACAATTAGTTTGGGGTAGAAGGAAAGCAAGAGTGTGTGGGAGAAAGTGGAGATTTGCAAAAAACCTAAGTACGATATAGGTGTGCGCATGTGTTGGTGATGATTGGTTGAAGAATGGTGATAATAAGGATGATGTCAACAGGAAAATCCACATACAATGAATGAACACGCAAGGTAACGCGAGGTAGGCAGTGACAGGATAACTAGTTGGTATAAGTGCAAAGGTGGGTGTACTTCGGCGCACGGTGCACACGTAAGGATATTTATGGTTGGTTAAGTAGCTTACACGCCAAAAAGTTATAGTTGGTAGACACATTTGATGCACGGGGGAAGTGTGTTTGGAATTACAAAAACAATGGGAAAAAGTGGAAAAATTGAATTTAATGTAGTTGTACGGTGCTAGTTGGCAAGAAATTAATATGGGTAAAAATTCAAACACTATAAAAAGAGCATCAGGGTAAGTCATTTTTACCTTACCTTACGTGAATTTGTGAAGAGCTATCATGCAACCTAGGGAAAAATTCAATGACCAACCAAGAAATTGGTGCGGAAACTAAAGAATCATTCACCATAGGGTAGAACAGGACACGACCGAGAAAACAACACTCTTTTGGGAGGAGTCTTGCAGATTGGACAATGTGGTGTGGATTTTGATCTTCTCTGGTTAGGGTTTTGTGAGGTAGGGCATGACATTCAAAATTTAAACAAAGTAAATAGAGTGGTGTTGCACCTAGGGTTTGTAGTAGGAGGGTTGAAGTGTCAGAGAAAAAACAAAGGTAGAAATTTTGACAAAAATGGCACCAAAGAGTGTAGTGACCACATCACCAAAGTAGAGAGGTAAGGGAAAAGATAAACCAACCCCCACCATCGAAGTTCAGGAGGAATGATACTCAGAAATATAGTACCCAGAGGGAGTGCTAATGGGAAAAGAATGGGCATACCATGTTCGAAGCATGACAGTTAGTGATTATAACCATCAAACTAACCTGACTGTGTGCAACATGACAACAGAGCTTGTTTGGCTGACAAAGGAAATGACCTCAGATGATAAACTGGTGTATGATGACAAGGTAAAAAGGGTATTGAGTATTATTGGACTATTGCAGCTGTATGAGCTTTCATTCTTCGGGAAGCCCGATAGACTATATCAATGATTAATGTCGCATGTACATGAAGACCATTTCCACTTTATAGGCAGGAGAATGTGCATCACTGCACAATTGATTGAGAAGTACACTTGAGTCATTAATACTGGTAACTCTTTTGATTATGATTTAGGTAATGATGTTGAGGTTAAGAAGACTACAAAGGAGTATGAGTACAAGAAAAGAGGATGCATGTTTGATATTGTGAAGTTGGATGATCTTGTGATGAGGATGGTTGTGTGGTTGTTCACAAAGCTAAGTGGGTAGGAGATACGGACACAGGTGAACAAGAGATAGTTGTACATATACAAGAAAATATTAGAAGGAACCATATACAATATCGCCTCCTTTATAGTAGAAGATATTATTGATGATGCGCGTGATGGTGATAAGATCATGTTTGGGAACATCTTCTTGTTAATAGTTTTTTTGGAGATTGGGGTACCTAATGGGCCTAGAGACAAGATATGTGAGTATCTTGCAGAGAATCCCTCCCCTGTAAAATGATTTGCAAAGTATACCTTTGACACAATGACACCGGTTTACAAGGAACATATCGATAAATAGTATAAACAAATGTGTGATGTGTTCGACATGGAATGGAGGATTCCATAACAGCTTCTCACCCTTGTAGATGGAGTTGCCAATTTTTTTGTGTATCAACAATTTTTCATTGGAAGGTTTATGTTGACTGATGGCACTAAAAGCCCTTGGTGTAAACTCCCATTTGCCTTTTCAGGAGAGACCTTTCAGGTTGCAGTAAATGGGTTTAAGGAAGTGCAAAAAATGAGGTATGATATGAGTGAAGCAGATAAGGAGCACCATGAGATGATTCAAACACTTGTTTACCCCAAGAAGCCTACTTATGAGGAGAAGTATATTTCAGATAGCATACATTTACTTAAACCAATAACCTTACCAATAACTTCAATAGATACAACAAGGATATATATTTATCTAAGGCCTCGGTTTGTGGATGGGGCATTAGTACAAGATGATGTAAGCATTCATGAGGAACCCTCCACACATAAGATGATTGAATCAAAGAAATGAGCGCGTGAAGAGACTCCTTTTGTCAGTAGAACTAAAGGAGTAAGCAAAGATAAATCTCCAGTTATGAGCGCACTTGCAGGACAAACCTTAGAAAGGAAGGATGCATGGACAAGTTCTTATGTTAGGAGGAAGCTTATTAGAAGAAGGTATCCAGTACAGAAGAAGCAAAAGATAGCTAGTGGCTCAGATTCTAAGAAGACAAAGAGCCATGAGGAAGAAGGAGGAGTTGGGAGTGAGAAAGAGTTGGTTAAGAATCCAATTCCACAAGTGCATACAGTTGAAGAATCATATGAAGAAGGCCATGAAAAACACCTCAAGGATGTGCATATAATAGATGTGGATGAAGAGGGTGTCGGTGCAACCAACACATAGGTTATAAAGGAGAACCCAGACACATTTGGAGAACATGGTAATAGGTGCACTACAGATCCTGGACTAGAGAGAAGAGTGGAGAGAGAGGTAGCCAAGATTATTGAGCACTTGGTGGATTATAAGGTTGCGTGTAGCACAAAAGAAGAAGAGAAAAGTGTAGGACAATAAGGGATCATGGGTGGAGAGTCATGCCTTGTTGCAGGGTTCACTAAGGGAGCTTGAGGAAAGAGACAAGCATATATTCCCTAATGACCTAGAATGTAATATGTTGAGGATCCCAATAAATTTTTACGCGAAAGGTACCAGAGCACCATCCCTATAGATCAAATATTATGTTGTTCATCATTTGATAAGAAAGGTGTGCTACCTCACACAAGAAATATTTTCTCTTGGGCTTTTGAGTGCCACATTGAGGAACCATAATCTGAAGTAAGCAACCAGTCATTGTTGGAAACTCGTGAATCTTTATTCTCTAGGGAAGTAAATCTAATAGTTGATTCCCAACAGTTGACAAATGAACAAGTGTGTAATGCACTTAACAAGTTATCAGTGGAAGTGGGCTCCATTTTTTTAAAACAATAACCATGTTAGACACCTGCATAGGGAAGTGGAAGAGAAAAATAGAGAAATAATCGAAAGGGATAAGGAGATAACGAAGAAGGAATAAATTATTGCGCAGTTGAGGTAGGATTTAAGGGATAAAAAAGGATGGACGCGCGCACTATACAAGAAGGTAGAGTGCATAGTTAATGCAATTTTAATTGCGCGCCCAGACCTGACACCCCTAGATAAAACAAGGTATGAGTATGTTTTTCATTGTCTTGAGGATCTTATGCACATCATCACTTCCCAACCGGTAACTCTTGCTTTGGAATTTACATGAGAAGTTATGGGGTGGAAAAAGCAACAAGAGAAAGACTAAATTAAAGCCACCATAACGGAATATAATGAATTACTAGAAGTAGTTAAGGAAGCTGCTCACATGGCAGAGGTCGTGTGTGATAATTGTGAGGATAGGGACCATGTGGTGGGATTGTTGGCTGTAAAAGACGAAGCAGATCTCAAGGAGTTCCTTGCTAAGAATAAGGGGAACATGGCAGAACGAGAGAATATATTTGCCGAGGTTGAACAAAAGAGGGAAGCAATTGATTCATTAAGGGCTTTTATTAAAAATAAGTTGAAGGAACTCTACCCACAAGTCACCCACAAGATGCATGTGCTTAAAGTCATGGGAAAATAATTGGAGACCCTGGTGGACATACTAAAGGCTAAGGGTGAGGAACTAACATTTGATGAAGTCACTGCTCTGATAAGGGATGCCTTTACTCAGGTGTGTAGTGAACTAGAAGGGTGGAAAGTGTTGGAAATGCATTGGTAAATAAGGATTTCCCTCTTCTTTTTGCAACAATAAAAATTATATTATTTCATTCTTTGGCACAAGCTTTGAGGACATTCTTTATTCTTTGATTCTTTACTGAAGGATTCTTTATCATTATCTTTGGGCATGAGATCAAGTAGATTGTTGTTGAGGATGGACAACATGCCTAGTGTGGGGTAATGTTGGGCCTTGAAATATGGCTAAGTATTATCACGCACGTGCACACATGACTTATAGAAGAAATGCATGCACATAGGAAATGGAATATGGAAAGCATGTGCATGGATAATAGTGATTCACACGTGAGAGACAGAATAAGGACTCTCTAGGATTACTTATAGAAGAATTAAGGACTTAGTCAAAGGTTGTTTCTGAATATAGGGTTGATCAGAGATTTTTGGAAAGAGGCTAAATAGGATGGCAGTAGGCACACGCAAGAGAGGATTCCATGTAGGAAGGGTCTATTTTTGGAGCATGGAACTAGCAGTTCAAACTGGAATAAGAAGACTTGGAGGCTACGTAAGACTATTTTAGGACGAGTGGAAGTACGAGCGACATGCAGTGTTTTGAGCTAATAATAGGATCTGAACTAGGAGTTATCTATAGGATATCTATTGTTAGGAGAGTTTGCATGCCCTCTTGTTATCATTGTAAGCGGCACATGGCTATTCTTAGCATGCAACCTATTTTGAGAATGCATAGACAGTGAAGGGAAAGTCCCCACCCAAATATATATGTATTGATTTTCATGGTTTAGGGATCCACGTTTTGTTAGTGTTATGATGTTGGTTTATGAGCGCGCATAATTATGGTGATATTATTAGTTATGTATTTAGCTTCTTTTCTTTATAGTAATTAATACAATGGATCTATGTGGTTGGATAATGGTTATTGACATATATCTATGGATGTATCTTGTATGGTAGAATCTGATATTAGTTCTTGTATAAGTTATTATTGCATATGGTTATGATCTAGATCTATTTATGGTTTATCCTTGTATTGTTATTATGGATTGGAATATTTGTATGTGTGTTTATCATTCTAACTCCTTAAAAAAGATTCCATAAAAGAGGGACTTGGTTCCCTTGTGTGCTTTGGGTGAGTGCTTAGTTTTGGATGAGTGATGTGCTAGGGTGCCTTGGGCTATTTGGTAAAATAATATACTATAATTGCTCTTGTTTTATGAATGCACGATATTATTCTTATTAGTTAAAGGATTGCAATTATTAAATGATAAATAAAATATTTAAAAAATAAAAATAAAGTAATTAGATTTTTTTGTGGGTGCATTTGGGCATATTTTATTTTCTTTCCATTTGGGCAAGAGGCCATGTGATTGCATATGACTTATGTTGTCATGCAAATGTGCAAAAAGAAAATTTACAATTTCTGAGCATGACAACTATACCACTGTGTTAATTTTTTCAAGTCTTACCCTTCCAAGGAACCCTAAGTCCACTCAGTTAGTCCAGTGACCTCATATATGATGTTAACTCAGTCCTCTAGGTGATTTAGGAAATTCAATTCAACCCCCTAGGTGGTTTTAGGTGTTCTTGGAAAATGCAAATTTCGGGCAATCATGGGAAGGGTTATCATCGGTCTTCCTAGAACGAGCACAACCCCATAGAGTAGAGAATCAGATAAAAAATCAATGTGGAGGTGAATTTAAAGTCTAGAAACATAATGGAAGTGATTTTGGAAGATTAAGGGAAGATTTGGAGATTTTGGGGTAGTTTCACGTAAATTAGGGTTCACAGGCATAGGCAGTGCACATGCCAAAACAATTGTTCAACTTTTGAAGGTGATCCCAGGAGCTCCAGATGGAGTTAGGAGAAAAAAATATATATTCAGAAAGGGAATTACAAGCCCTATAAGATGGTGAAATTATTTTTTCACAATACTTTTTCGAAATGGGTATGCAAGTAGTTTTTCTCATGCATAAGTGGAGTACTAAATCAAAAATCCGAATTTTAAGGGATAAAATAGAGTATTAAAGACATATTACCCCTACAATTGGATTCATAAGGTCATTTACAATCAATATCATATAACATTTGATCAAGAAAGTCCATTGGGAGCTCAAGTTATCATCGTTTCAAGTTGTCCTCTTGGAGCGAATTCAGGAGTTAGTCAAATTTTGGAAGGACATGTGTCAACTCCAGGAGCATGGTAGGATTTTTTGTCCCTCAAATCCCTCAATATCAGGGAAATCAAGGTTGTAAAAATTCACCTAGCACCCATAAGCCCTCTGGACCCTCATGTAACCTCTAGGATCGCCAGTTCATCCCCTAGGTGCTTGTGGGAGCTCAAAGCCTCCACCATCGGATCTCCGCCACGTGTCATCACCTGGAGCACCATGAAAATTTATGTCCCTCATGTCCCTTTAAGGTGAGGGAAATAAGTCATAGAAAAATGTGCCTAGCCCCTAAGGAGACTCCTAGTCACTCATGTGACCTTTTCAAGAGTGAATTTCCAGCCCCCAGGTGTTTGTCAAGCCTTCATTCTCAACCATCAGATCGCTTCCACGTGTCATCACCTGGAGCATCATGAAAATTAATGTTATTCATGAACCTTTGAGGTGAGGGAAATAAGACATGAAAAAATTCACCCCACCCTTGCTGTGTAATTTTTAAATGTTTGAAATCCGGCACTTAGCCATTTTCCCCCCATTTCTTCTTCACAGCTTCACACCTTACCATAGCTCTGTTCATGCTTGTCCAGACAGCTAGTCCACCATTTCTACTCCAAAATAGCTCCGAAATGGAAAAAAAATCATCCACTCCATGAAAATTCATAGGTCTCAGAGAAAAATTGGGTCGAAAAAATGAAAAACGACAGAAAAATGAAGAAAAACAAAGATTTTTCGCTAGATAACAACGAAGTCACCTAATAAAAAAATATTCATATCTTTCAAAATACAAGTCGGATTGAGGTACTTTCTTTTACATACTTCCATATTTTTCAATACGATCAATATGAAATAAACGTGAGGTCAAATGGTGCCTTGAACATTTATTCCAACAAAATCCCCATTTCGTGCACTGGATAATATCCCCCAGATTTCCCATCAATCCGGCAACGGAAAAGAGCTAAAAAATTACACATGAACTTCGAATGAAAAAAATATCACAATGGAGTTTATTTCATCATGAACGAAGACAAAAACCAAACCTGTATATTTCAAGCTCCATTAATGGCCGCCATAGCAGCTCTGTGCCTGAAGCCACTGCCAGGTGAAAATTTTAAATTTAATTTCTAGGTATTCGAGTGGGAAAAATTATGTGAAATTTAGAGGACATGATCTTGATGATGAGATGAGTCCAAAAAAATATGTTCCGTTGCAAATCGAGCATCGGAAAGCCACTTTCCAAATATAGTAAGCTTTCCTACACATTCTTACCATCTTCGATAAGTCTTCATTAAAAGTGACTACAATAGCTGTGGCGAAGTCAATGTGCCCCAAAGGTCACTAGGAAGTCAGTATGAGTGTTCAGAGCATAAAATAGTGAAAATGAACACTTACTAAAAATATTAAGGTCTCTATATGGGTTCTTACTAAAAATAGTAAGTCAACCCAAGAAGCGGCCGAGGCGAAGGTAGTGTGCACATGATTGAATGAAGAATTTCATCACATCAACATGGTCAAGAAGAAGCAAGAATCACCTCTTACTATAAATAATAAGTCTCCCATGTGAGTACTTGCTATTAATGGTAAGTCATACTGAAGGGGCAGTTTTGGAACAATGGGACATAGAGGGATGATCATTCAGGTCAACACCATCATTCAGGATCATCCATGGGCATTGCTCGTAGGGAATTCAAGACTGATATAAGAGAATTCAACAATGTCTCCCAACACTCACTTCATGGCTCGAGTTGCAGGAGTATCTTATGCGGGTTAGAAGTTATGGTCATCGGCAGAACCATTCAGCAATGCTTTTAAACACTCATTCCAAAGCATCTGTGAGTTAATTTGAAAATTTTTCACACAAGTTTGAAGATTTAGAGTTTCATCACATTGGAGCTTTCCATCAACGAGGATCATCAGACTTCATCATGGGCAACATCTTCTCCTCTTCTCTCTCCCCAACTTTCTCTCTCTTCAAATGTTCTAATTCTTTGTTGGGGTTTGCACTTTTTTATATGCCTTTAAGTCACCTAAAAGTGACTTTAGAAACATAATGTAAATTAAGTCACCTTGATTTTATAAAAGGGACTTAATATTTGGTAGGAATATCAATAGTCTAAAGTTAGAAACAAGGCATATGGAGGGTCATCGGGAAGATGAAGAGTTGTTCCTCATTCTATAAATTATAAAGCCATTCCCATTTGTAGGGGTTGGTGATTGATTTTTTTAAATCAAGAGTGTATTAAGAGAACAAATGAGATAGCCAAATTCTTCCATTCCCCTCATTCTCAAATTTCCTTTATTTCCCCAGTATGTACAACTTTAGTGTGAGAAA
The DNA here is from genome assembly GCA_019776745.2 of Taxus chinensis. NCBI lineage: Eukaryota > Viridiplantae > Streptophyta > Pinopsida > Cupressales > Taxaceae > Taxus > Taxus chinensis. Next base: position 163,334,968 of record CM034152.1, on the reverse strand, counting down.
TTAATACAAGAAGGAGTTTATAGCTTTCTTTGACTAAGGGATTTCTTGATACTTTGTGCTCATCAAATTCTATTTGGTCTTATTGCTACTTGCATAGTTGTTTCCTCTTAATTTAGTGCATGTGATGAAACATCTAAGTAGTGTGTGTAGGAATCTGATTTTCTACTTACAACATTAATTCTCCTACCTTTTTTCTCACTCCCTTTCCCTACTCTTTAGACAAAGTCTTCCCTAGCAAGATATTGGTAGCTTTTTCACAGGGTCAGTGGAGTTTCCCTGTTGGATCCCCGGCCATAAGGCCACCTGGAGAAAACTCACTTTCACTCGTGCATGCATATATGACAGCTACACCAGTTAAGTAGAAAGACTTAGACTCCCATAACATTGGCAAGAAATCCACCAATTTGTCCCTGATAAATTTTCTCGCCAATAATTTTTGGCGCCCACTGTGGGGCAAAATTGGCAGTATCTGTACCCAAAATATGACCGCAAGGTCCCAAAACACAAAAAAATTAAATATTGAAAAAGGAAATTTTTTTTTTCATCAAAGTCCATTATTGAAAGATACACAGTCAATTCCTGCACGTGACCCTTTATATTCCATAGTGTCTTTTTGTGTTCCCACTGCAAGAGTTTCCAAAATTTGGTTGAAGGAGGATACACCATGTTGAGCAAGTCGAGAGGTGTTATTGATTCTAATTTCGAGGCTTTGGAAAATCAACAAGAATGAATTAGAGATAACCTATACTTTTTCTCTCAAGCCTCCTCTCCATCCAACTCTTCAAACAGTTCACTTGACAATCCTATCAAAACTCTTGTTGATAATCCCCCTTCAAAGTCTCCCATGTTTCAACCACCATTGAGCATTGAGTTCCTGTAGGAAGAAGAATTTGTAGAAGTTGAAGTGGAAATAATGGTGAACGAATCAGAAAGACCTCGACACATTGTTCCATGGGGGAGAAATACAAGGTCGTTTGCTCTTGAACCACCTCTTCATGATCTACCAACAAGTTCCCACAAGAACTATCCAAAGTTCAAAGGTGATGACACACAACCCCCTAAAGAGCGCATATCAGCCTTCACCACATCATGTGGGATTCTTGGTGTTCAACATGAAGATGTCATTGTAAGATTGTTGGTGGAGTCTCTCCAAGAAAAAGCAGCGGAATGGTTCTACCTCCTACTTTCCAGATCCATCACTTGTTGGAATGAGATCAAAAGGAAGTTTGAGGAAAGATTTAGATTTACTGAGGATTTTCAAGACATCCTTGTTCAATTGGCACAAATAAATAAAGGAGAAAATGAAATTATGAGAGACTTCGTGGCTCGTTTCAATCGGTTGCTCCGCAGGATACCAAAGGAGGATTCACTATCAGAAAACAACGTCAAGAGATTCTTTATTAGTTCTCAATCACCAGAGGTATGATTTTTCCTACAAAGAGTTCAACCGAGGGATTTTGCAGAAGCAAAAAGATTAGAAATTGAACTTGATGATGATCTCATCCTATCTGGAAAGATAAAAAATCCCTTAAAGGTTAAAGCTCAATGTCCTAGAGATAAAAGAACATATCCTTTTTTACAGAAAATGGCAAATGAAATGGCATCGTTGAGGAGGGAAATATTTGAACGAGTTTCTTCTTAGAGAAGAAATTAAAATCAGATTGCAGGAGCACCTTAAAGGCTTTCCTTGGAGGCCCTAACTATCAATGCAAGTTGTAGGAGTAAGGAAAATGAAAAGGAGCTTGAATAAGAAAGTGAAGGTGGTGATTTCCTATAAAGTGATGAGTTTGAGAATGATACACAAATCATATTCTAAAAATATTATGGAGGTGATGAAGATGATGAAGAAGATGCACCTAGCTTCTCATGTGCAGTATTCACTCATTCTTAGTCTGATAAAGGGGGCTCTTCCTACACTTTTGCAAAGAAAAATAAGACTGAAGATCCTTTTGTGGAGACTCCACAAAAAAAAATATCAGTCAAGGATCTCCACCCCACCCTCCATGGAGTTCACATTACTGAAGCCTGATTATGTAGTAAATAAGAAGTCTCCAGCAATTCAAAGTAAGTCTTCTGATGCCTCTTCTAATTCTAAATCTAAATCTGCTCCTGTAAAATCTAGTACTTTGAAAGCTCCTAGTGTACCTTTCAAGATCCCCTTTTCCCCCAAAAATCTACTCGTGCTTCCAAACCTTTCCTAAATCCAAAAGCAATCCCTTCATCACCCTCACTCGCATCTACTCCTTTTTACTTCATAGAATACGTGAACAAATCCAAAGTGCAAATTACTGAAACCAAATATTTGTGGACTCACCCTGAACAATTTGAGAGATTCGTTTGATATATAAGGAATGGAAGTTTGACACCCAATTTTAAAGGAGTATTGCCAAACCCGCCTATGCCTCCCTCACATAACATTCTTTCCTTAAGCACATCCAATATTGACAAGGTCAACCCATTCTACATCTCCATTCTTGTTAGAGAATATGTACTAAACAATTGCATAATAGATTATGGTGCCTCACACAACGTGATGCCTTTGAAGGTCGTCAAGGCTCTAAAACTCACCACGACTCCACCCGGTGGCTCTTATTACTCCCTAGAGTTAAAAGAGCTCCCACTTGTAGGGAAGGTCATTGATGAATAGGTGGCTCTTGCCGAATTTCTAGATAAAATGATATCAATGACTATTTTGGTAGCAGACATCCCAACAACCTTTGGAATGTTATTAGGTCAAAGCTTCTGCCAAGACTTGGGAGGGAAAATTCAAATGAATTGGTCTTCTGCAGCCATACCATTGAAGGGAGACATAAAGAAATTGTTTCCAAAGAAGAAGATGAGATATACAGTGTGAAATTCCAGAAGTTCAGGAATCAACATCTTATATCAACATAGTGGGCAGATGAATCACTTTGTGACAACCAAGGAGGAAGATGATATTCCCATCTTGATAGGGCCAAACATGCCTTCCTAGAGAGGTGGACCTTGAAGAAGCATTGAGGAGATTTGAGTTACAAAAGGGCAGCCCTGAATCGCCAAACGATGCAAACCATGAAGAAGAGGAAATAGTTCTAGGTGATTTTCAAACAGAAAAATCAGCTTATGTGTTTATCCGTGATGAAGAGATATTTGCAAAGAAATCATTTGGCTATTTATTCTTCTTCTCCTCTTGCTGAGAATATTTAGGTTAAATGAAAATATGGGTTTTTTTCTACACCTAAACTTTCCTTGCTTCTTCCTTCAAATAAATCGATTTACTCTATGAGTTTTATAGTTTATTGTGAAATGCTTTGGTTGTATGGTTACTTAAATTAATCTAGGAAGTTTTGTGGGTTTTCTAATTGGTATACTTGCTTAGAAATGTGTACGTCTATGTGGGTTTGGTAAATAACTAGAGAAATTTTGTGGGTTTTCGTATTTGGGATTGTTCCATAAAAAATAAATTATTGTTCTTTGTTTTAATCTAAAAAGAAAGAAGTATGTGGGATGGGGGTTTTGATAAGAGTATAGAGTAATTTTTTGAATGGGTCTATGAAAATTTTGGGGAATCACAAGTTTATTCAAAGAAATTACATGTTTCTATTTTCTTCTTGCCATAACTGTCCATTTAAAATTAATACACTAATACTTGAGAATGATAGCTTTGAATGTTATACTCTAGAGTTGATGAAGCTAAAATTTGGTGATGGACTCTATTATATTCCTTTGGGTGTTCAATCATTTGTTCTTGTACATATTAAGAGGGCCTATAACTATGATCCCACAATAGTCTTTTATATTGTTCTCTCCCCAATAAAATATTATGATTTATGACTATTTGTTGTTACAACGAATACTAAGTTGTTGGTTCTTATTACTTGGAAAGGAAATTGGTTGAAATGTTTTCTTTCCTATTATAATATGAAATGATTTGTGAACTAACCTTGGCATGGAAAGGAAGAAATTGAAAATGTAGTCCTTGTCTTAGCTATAGATGCTTGAAACGCCCTTACTGGGACATTTGGTAATGTTAAAAAAATAAAGCAAAAGAATGCTGATGGTTCAACTGGGTAAGGTTATTTCTTGTCATTATTATTTTTATGTATCCCAAGATCCTTGTGACTTGGAGGGTTGGATCATTTGATCCATAACTTTTATTTTATTGCATTCATTTCATTATTTGATTGTAATTAGTTAAAATTAGTTTTTTGGATAATTTTAAAAGTGGAAAATACAAGGGGAAACTCTGGCAATTTTTTTTCCAAAATTTTATACTGAGTCATTTTTATGGATTAAATTACATGAACAAATTTTATGGCATGATAATTAATCTGTAATAATTTTGGATGCAAAAAAAATTTAATTTCCTTGAATGTTAGATAGCTTAAATTTTTTGATTGGTTGCTTCTTGTATGTGCAATGATAGAGGATTCGACACACAACGGGATCTCGAATCCTCTGCCAATCGCATGGTTTACGATTGAAAAAGCATGAGGATTACATGCAAAGTGCTCCTTCGGAACACATCACATATATTCCCCATGCTTCTTCCATCTCTAGCTATGGGATTGTTGGAAGATTATAGATCCCTATCTGTTGCAGACGCGTTACCATTGCAATGTTAGATTAGCTAAAGATATGATGAATAATCTACTTTATTTGTCAAAAAATTAGTTAAGCATTTGGATTAAATTCTTTCCAGTTCTTTAAACTGACACCCCAAAACAAAATAGTGTCATAGGTTTAGTGACGATGAATGAACATTCTTTCACCGACTTGTGAAGATCGACATTAGACTTGATGATTTATATTACGGATTTTGATCTGATTGTACTTATATTTGTTGGTTATATAAACTTGCCTTGGACAAGTTGTACTATGTACTACTCCATTTATGGACAAGACTTGTGATTTATTAATGTGATGGTTGATTTCTATATGTATAAATACTTTGTCGTATTATGGGTTTGGGCATCAAAATAATATATTTGATAAAGTTTAGGCTACACATGTTTAAATATCTTATTCTTATAATAGGTACAATTATGTTAAAAAATATTTACCTCATATCTAGTTGGCTCTCCATTGTTGTAAAGAGTTTAATATGGGTAAATGAAAAGAATATCAAATGAGATATAAGGTTGTAATTTGAAGGGAAAAATACATGAAGTTAGTCTTAACTTTAAAAAGGATTTAAAATATGAATTGGGTGATATATTGGTCCAATCAAAAGGGTAGTTCATTAAGTATATATGTGATAGTTATCTAATCAAATATTTAGGTGACCAATTCAATGTTAAGTATCAACTATAAAAGGGTAAAATCTGATTTCAAGGGCTTGTTGGCTCAAACAAAGGAAAGGGTGTATATGAAATAAAAGGAATAAATGATAATAATCTATTTAATACTTAATTGAATATTCCGATGTTAGTAATAACTTTAAAAGGACAAAATCTGCCCTTGGAGACATATTGGATTAATAAAAAAGTGTTAGGTAACAACTCCTTAAATGATACTAATCTAGTCAATCTTAGTTGAAGCAATTTTAAAAAGAAGTATGATAACTCATGATGTAAATTTATTTTACTACCTTGTAAGGTTTAAAGTTATATAAAGGAATTCATCATAATGTAGCTTAGAAGCCTCACGATGAAGAAGTGGTTAGCCAAAGGCACGAATCATGAGACAAGATACAAACTAGAGTAAGAATCTGAACAAGGTCAAAAAAAAGACACTTGGTAACATACTAATCCTGTTTGCTCATCGAAATCCCGTGTGTGCATGTGGAAAATTATTACCTCTTTAGGGAAAATTTGATAGACAACAAGTGAAGATGCCCTAGCCAATGTGTAGGTATGATTTATTTTTCAAATTTGATTTTTATGAATGGATTGCGGAAGGAAAGTTGTACATTGCTCCACTACTAGCCAGGCGTCCATAGCCCTGATAAAGATGTATTTGATTCTAATCACAACATTTCTCTACTGTCATCCAGGTGTCCATAGCCCCGTTAGAGATTATTGGAAATACCCCAAGAGAGAGTTATATATCAATTTGATTCTGCTTTTAGCTTTGTGGTTTTTTATTTGATTTATTATTTTTCTTTTGGAAAACTTATTTCACCTCTCATGTTTGACAAGGGGTTAAGAACCACCGATGGCTTAATGGAAGGAGGCATAAGTGATTGTGATGACAACATTGGCTAGTGTCAACAAATATGTCCAAAATTTCTTTGCAACAAGTGTTTTAGATGTTGATTGTGATAGGATATCTAAGAGGTCAATCATTCTTTAACTTACCAAGGTGATAAAATACCAAGGCCAAACAGATACCATAGAGATAAATGTCACAAAATGCATGCGGATAGGCTAACCAAAATATCACCAAAGGGATGAAAATCGTATGAAGACTTGTAGAAGAATAACAAGGAAGGGAAGAAATAACATCCATGTGTATACAATACCTGATTACAATGTGTGTTCATTTACCTTTGATAAATGTTTTTGAAATGTTTTTGTTTTTTTAGTATTTTGTATTTTTTGAAAGGTGGGACCAACAAGGTCACTTGGCGTGACAAGATCCAACAACAATGTTAGACATTTCATTGATAAGGAAGACTACGTGTGTTTTCATATCAAGAGTCATATTATCCCCGATCTTAATGATCATGGTGAGCTCATACTCAATAGATGACTGTGTTTTATCATGAAACATGTATTTTGTGTGTGCGATATTGAGGTCCCTATCCAGAGGTTTTTGTAATTTACGCCAAATTTGATGGGTGTGTTTATGTGCATTTTTGAAGTGCGTTTGATTATGAACTTTAAGGTTATTTCAATTTTTTTGAGCTTTGGATCTCTTGGAATTTTTAATGTGAGCCTGATGAAGGGAACATTTTGGTTTCCTATAAGCTATAATGTGACTTGTCTGATCCTGAGAAGTGGGAGAAGAAAGTGGACGAATAAAATTAATGTGAAAAATGATGGTGGGATTTCTACAATCATTGATAGAGTGAAAATATGATGGACACAAAGTATACGTTCCAAGAATTGAAGAGGATGGGCTACCATGAGGTGTCCCATAGACTGGAGATAAAGGACTACTAGAATGTAGCCCTAAGATTGAAGATGAAGGTCTGGCTAGTGGCATCCAATAGATAGAAGATGAAGGACTACCTAGAGGTACCCCATATATAAAATAATATGGGCTATTAGGATGTGGCCCAAGAATCGAAGATGATGGGGTTTTAGGATGTGCCCCCAATATAAAAGAAGAGGGTCTACCTAGAGGTGAGCCATATATAGAAGAAAATGGGCTACCATGGTGTGAGCCAAACATAGATGATGAAGGGCTAATTGGAGGTGCCCCACATATTAAAACAGACAATGGGCTACCAGGTGGTGACCTAAGGTGAGATTGCGATGGAGGAATCCTGATATATAAAGAATGATTAGGTAATGAGAAGATAGGCTCTTCCTCAATGGTCTTAAGATCTTCCTTAGTATTCCGAAAAAAGGAATCAATTTCTTCTTCCCAATATGCAAGCATATCAAATTCAAGATTAAATCCTTCATTTTAATCCTCTAGGGGAATGCCATCGTGCCTCCCCATGAATTATGTGATTGTCTCCTCATCTTGAGATGAATCAATCAGTAGAGGTATTTGTTCTTCGACCCTAGGAGGTTGTTTGGATGAATGCGACATGGGAGTTAACTTGGATGATTGATTACAAGGAATTTGAATCAGAGAGATCTTTGATGGAAGAAGGGGTCATTGAGGCATTGAATAAGGGAGGTCTTGCAAATCAAGGGAGGATTGTGGCTGAAGAAGCACTGATTCTTACAAACATTGAAATTTATTACTTGATTGATAACTAACTCAGAATCAACGAAAATCTGTAATATCCTAATACCTCTCTTTCTAGCCCAAAGTAAACCATGAATTAATCCTTCGTATTCAGCTACATTACAAGTACATGAAAATTGGAGGCTCAAAGATGAGAAGTACCTTTCGTTTGTGGGGGAAGTGAGCATCAAACCTGCCCCTTGTCCTTTTTTGTTCTTAGCTCCATCAAAATGAAGCTTCCAAATCCTTTCTACTGCATTTTTTGTTTTGGACAACAAGGGAATTGGTGTGTTTTCCTCATGCAGTAAATACACACCAAACAGATGTTCTTCAACTTCTTTTAAAGGATCACAAATAATGTTATGGACTGCACATAGGGATGTAACATCTTTGATGTGCTTTCTAGGTGTAACCTGATTTTCACTGGTGAATGAAGGCAAAATTTTCATGGCAGAGTTAGGAATATCATGATAAACTGGAATTATTGATGGGCTTCCATTAGTAAAGGTCACAAAATTCCTAGGTGGTTGAATAGCCATTGGAAAAACTGGTATATGAATAGAGAAATTAATATGTGGTGAAGGAATATTAGGAGGAGGGTTGTTAAAACCAGACCTATTATAAGGTAGGGTGTTACCAACTCTTCTTCTTCTTCTAGAATTCAAAGGTAAAGAAATAAACTCAGAAGGAATTCCCCTTACCGATGATCTTGTAGTCAATTTAGGCATGGAACATGCTGTAAAATTGGTCTGAAATCAGCCTTTAGGAGTTGTAAAATAAATCTTTAAATCTCTAGAATAATTTGTTGCATCTTGTTGCTCCAAAAGTAACTTTTCTTTGTTGTGGATCCGTTGTAAATTGTCGTAATTTGCTCGCAGATCTGATTCGTTGTCCCACTGGGCGTGCCAAAAATTGTTATCTCTCGAAAGTGCACCCTCTAGAGAGATGTCTGGAGGGGTTCTAAGCTTGCTCTAGATCTCTCTCTTTATTAGATAAAATGGAAACACCTCAGGTCTGTGGGTATACCTATTGTTGAGGCAAGTCTCCAGTATCAAGGCCAGTTCCTTCTTGATGTATCCTAAACTAATTTTTTGGGTTTTTAGGGTAAAAAGATGACTATAAAATGAATTCAAAACTGCGGTGATACACCAAAAATTTTGAGGGCTTTGACTGAGTACATGCAAGAATATCTGAGAATGGATTTTGGATGCACAAACTAATAGTTTTCAATAGAATATTAAGGAAAACACTTGATGTATTAAGGGAAAATGTCACAACAATACTGTTAAGATACACATGCACACTAATATCATGCAAAAATTACTAAATTTGCAACAGGGTAGGATGATTAACCATGGAATTTGAAATTCACAAGGATTAATAAGACATACACAAGACTGCAAATTATTGGAAAGGCAAAATATAATTCTCATTCAAAGGGAAAAACTGGAGAAATCTACTTGAGCACTCTTATGTCCAAAAGTCCTCCTCCTGTGATTTGCCAATGCACACAATATATAACAGAAATTATTCATCCTACACTTCCTAAAAAATAAACTAAAATGTGTACTCGCCCATGCATCCTATTTTTTTTATCATTTATCCTAAATAAATAAAAGAATAAAAATAAGCATGCTAATACAATGAGGCATTAATAGCCTTGTTTAAATAAATACAACTCAGTCAAACTGCAGTTGACTGTTCTATTTTTAATAAATTTGTGTGAATAATGTTGCTAATAATAAACTTGGCTTAATGAGCAAGTCTTCTCTAATGCATGCAATTTATGTCTTCTAGCTGATGTTGTGGCATCTGTAACTTGATCCACTTGTAATTGCAAAAATAGCACTTTAAAATTCCCCTTGGATGCACATGCAAAATTAAACTCCCTGCAAGTAAAAATAATGACTTGTCTCTTACAATTAGCAAAATTTTGATCAATTCCACATCACCCATTGTGGGGACCAATGTGATCACATGTGCAATAATATTCTGCTCTTATTTTTGTGGAAAATAAGGTAATAGGCATCCAAAAAGGCTCCTTGTACTCTGATGTTGACCTCTGTTTGTCTTCTAGTAGTCACATGAAGAATTGCAGTTATGCACATAATGTTATTGTTTGCTTTCTAAAACTCCCACTGTGGGGACTGCCTATGATGTGAACACTTGTCTTCATCTAGTTTTTGACCTCCTTTAATGACTTGGCATAATATTATGATTTAGAATAAACATGGGGTCATTTTTGAAATATTTCCATATTATATACCCGACCACCTTTTTTATTATAATTGCATTGTATATGTTGTTGGTGTTTGATTTATTTTGGTTCATAATATAAGACCTTAACCAAGGTCAATGCAATGATTATTTGAATGATGTGGGTTGGCCCCCTTCCCAAGGATACTCACCCCTTGGAATATTTGTCGGTGGTGTTTGCTAATTCAGGTCGAGGTATTATCTCTTTTTGATGAAGGTTGTTGATTTGCTCTGATTGATCCTTGGCATTTGATCTTTTGTATCCATAGTTAGGGTTTCAAAGTTACATTTAATATGGTCGGTGTCTATGGTTATGTTTTGCATCTGCTTTGAATTTGGTGAATAATTTATGGCCATTGATTTCGGTACTTGTCGATCTCACACCGTTCGATCTGACCAGGGTAGGTGAGGAACTAACCGTGGTGAGTTGAGTTTTGATTTAATCCTGGAGATTGCTATGCGGACGTTGATCTTGTGTATTGTTATCTCCTCCACAATGGATCTTTTAACTTTAATTGGCATAATGGTTCACTGTGGTTTGAATGTTGATCGTTTGATTTTGTACTTCAAAGTTTACACCGTCAATCTGTAGCTCACTGGTTGAGTTAGGTTTTACCAAAATTAGTTGGGTGAGTTGAAAAAACACTCGAGCTCTATCATTCTGTCATTATTTTTCTCTCTCTTAGCAGTGAAGCCCTGGAAATTTTTTAATAGACCGTCATTTTTAATCTTTAAGGCTCTCGGTTGTTCTGCAAATCTATCTTCTAAGCTCGATGTATATGTATTTTTTTTGTTTTTTGCTCTCGAGCTTTCTGAGTGTGGTCATTGTGTTCATGGCCATTATTATTGATCCTCAAGCTCATTTCCTTACATACTATTAACTCTTATGAGGTTTTGTGGTTGTCAGTTTGGAGTATCATCGAGATATTTTCTCTGTAAAGACAACTTTTTGTGATGAATTTTTGGTTCTTGGTCATATTTTGAAGGCCTTGGTTGGATTTTGTGGCTCTGAGTTCCATCTTATCTTCCATTTCTTGAGTTCTTTCTAGCTTGAAACTTTGTCAAATGACTTCTGGGAGGTTCTACGCATGAATATTTTATGAGGTGAATTTTTGCAGTCATTATTCAGTAAAAATTCTTCTATCTTCGACTCTAATGCTCCCTTTTCGTTTCTTCCCTCTATCTGATATTGAAACCTACCTACAATTTCTTGATTTTGTGGTCTATGGAAATGTTTGAGTTCGAACTCATTTTGAGACTTAAAATTGCTCTACATTTGGTAATCTTTCAAGAGTTTTGAAAGCTTGATTGAAAACTGGTAAGTTCATTGTATTTCAATTATTCATGCAACCTCTCAGTAGATCTGTATATTTGTTGATGTGGGTTTTTGAGTTCTCGGCTTCGTCATTGTCTTTTCTTTGAATATGCCTATATTTGTTTTGAAATCTAAGGCATTTGGTAGCCATTTATTGGAAAATCTTTAAACTATGAAGCTCCCTTGTAAGTTATTGTGAGCTATGGTTTATCTTTGAGTTTGAAGTTTGTTTACTCCGCGAGCTTCTGTAATCTTTATTTTGGCTCTGTCATCAAATGGGTATCTATATTTCATAAATATGCTTCCCTTTTATTGTACTTTATGTTCTGAGTGCTCTTAACTTTGCATTTTGAGCTCTGTGAGGCTATATAACTTTGAATATTGTATTTCTCTACCATTTTTCTTCTTCTTGAGCTATCCTTTGAAGTTGTGATTGTCATTTTGATCCATTCTCGGGTGAAAGGTGGTTGAGTTAAGTGAGTAGCCCAAACCATAAACTTTTCATTTCATTTTGTAATGTTGTTATGGAGGGTGAAGCCCTGGAAAAATTTATATAGACACCATAAATGATATCTTTAAGCTCTAAACTCTGAAATTTCTACCTATATGAGTTCTGAGTTTGGATTCTTTTACATTCTTTGTCATCTTGTTGTCATTTTTAGTTTGATTGTATTCATTTGATCGAATCATGCTTAACTTCCACTTCTCCCGCATAGAAGATTTGGGTCTGAGATGTTTGTCATTTTCTGAAACTCTTTACTTTTGAAAATGTATGCCAAAACCTTGCTAAAACTACCACCTCTCTGATGTAAATGATTATGTAACCTTATTGATTTTTGACTGTAGCCTTATGTATTTCTTTTCCAGAAAAAGGTTAAGGAAAGTAATGAGCATGTTCTCTCGTGTTCTGTTTCTCAGTATCTTGAAATTTTCAAAACTAGAACATGATGATTAAAAAGAAAATAATGGACAATCCTGTAGAGTTTTGATGCACTCTTACACAGTTTAATATAATTTCTTTTCATATATCAATTCCATCAATTTACTCTTGTAATTTTTGTTACTAATTTTGTTGATACTGAAATGATATACCTTATGTATGTTGAAATGTTGTTATACACTCTCCTTTTCATCTTATTCAGTTAAGAACAACAACTTGTACTGTACTTGTATATGTAGATTAAAGGAATCTTTCCTTTATTCAACTGAAGATGAACATAACTCTCTCTTGGTTGCACCATAGTTTCTTCTTTTTGGTCCTTTCTGAGTGAATGAGTCATGTTGAAACTATGATCACTTTGAATTTAATATCTTCACTTGTGCTATGAAATTCTTAGCTGAAGCACATGCCTACTACTTTGAGTACTTACTCCTTACTTGTATCAGCTATATCTTGTGTGTCCATACTTCTTTGTTAGTTTTTCTTATAGATGTACATTAAGTTAGTTGCATTGTGTACTGTATCTCTTCATCTTTGACTATATAATGTATTATCTCCTTTCTTGCATACTAATTGATTAGTACAGTAGTTTATATTTTGTCACAACTTTTAAGCATGTATTAGTTGTGAAATAACATGATGGAAAGATGTAAAATGTCCATTTTACATGGAGAATCCCTGTCAAAATTTTTACAGATTTCCTTTTCCATTTTGTTTCAACTGCAACTTTATCTCATTCCATTTGTTAAAATCTGCAACACTAAACTTGAATCTATTTTATGGATTGGTACAGTCACATCTTTGTATATTCAGCCTTTAGTTTGAACTGAAATAAATGTACTTTTATGATTCAAGTTACAGATGTAATACTTCTGATATATAAACACAACAGTCATGTTTATTTCCTTCTTCATACCTGTACCTGCACATTTAGATAAACTAGTTAGAAATAATTAGGCTTTTTGGCCTCTCTTCTGTTCCATAGTTTTTCTTTTATCTTTTCTCTTTGAAATTATTATGAGAATCATATGTACTGATGTAAAATATTGCTTATTATCTGCTATCCATTTATCTTTTCAGTAATCATACCTCCTAATATCAGGAGATCCATTTGCATAAAGATAGACAATACAAGAACATGATTTAATCCTGAGCTCATGACTGATGGTCTCTCTTCCTGTTGTTTTTCAGGTACAGTGCAGTATTGAATGACAAGGATGAAGATGGAGCAAAATTTGGAGCGGAGATGGAGCAGCAGGACAAAAGAAATAAGGTGATGATGGATTCCTTCATCTTCTTTTACTTTTATTTTCATGCACATGCACCTTCTATTTTAGTAGTTATGATGTTTACTTGAGTTACATCCCGTGGCTTGTGTGGGAAACATGTGAAATTCCTTATGAATAAAAAATTAAATTCCGAAACTGAGTTGTGTACTTCCTTCTACATTTCAACTTTATATATGGATTGTATAATGAATTAAACAACTCAATAACATAATTGAATGTATTTAATCATGAAGGAAAAAACTTTAAAATACATGTAACCTTAGTAATAAACTTTGATACTGCTAATCTGAAACTATGATTGTTGTTCCAAAACTTAACACTTCATCTATTCTATATTTTTAGTCTTCATCAAGATTGCATGTCTATCCTTTGGGGCCTTTGTGTTCTTTTGCTGAAGACAATCATGAAATTGCAGACTATGTGATCTGTTACATTTTGTAACAACACACATAGCTACAAATTACATGTAGTCATTAATTAATCCAACAAAATAAATATTAAACTGAAATAATCTCCCTTAGCTTAGGTTCACTTCATAAATGCCATCCATCATAACAAAGTTTTGAGTTGCCCATTTTTGCATGAGTGTAAAAAATTTCAACATTTCTTGCGATCCTGTGGAGAAATCTACCTGCTAGCTTACAGAGCATTGGCTTGCTCTTGTCCACTAGGCATGGAGTCCAAAGCATGTAATCAAAATCTGCCTTCCTGAAGGTCTAACCCTTCCAAAATAAACTAAAATTGGGAAAGGATATGGTAAACCAGATCACGTGTACTTATTGAATTGAAAAACATTGTAATGTGCATGAAGCACTTATTGAAAGGGAAATCCTACTCTAACTAAACATTGTGGGATTTTCAATAACAGTGTTTGAGAAACATATTGTTGGTGAGAAAATTTGTATTATGGACAAATTGGTGGGTTCCAAGCCAATGCTATAGGAATCTAAGTCCCTCTACTTGAACGGTGCAACTTTCATATGTGCATGCGTGAAAAAGTGGATTTCAATGGTGGCCTTTCGACCAGAGATCCAACAATGGCACTCCACTGACCCTGTGGCAAAGCTAGCAATTTCTCACTAGAGAAGAACTTTGTCTGAGAAGGGGAAAGGGAGTGAGAATGGAGGTAGGAGAAACTAATGTTACAAGTAGAATATCAAATGCCCACACACATTAATTAGAAATTTCATTTACATGCATTTATAGTTAGAAGAAAAACAAAATCTGGAGGAGAAGCTACAAGACTGAATGATATTCATTGGGCACAAAGTACCAATTAATTCCTCAATCAAAGAGGCAAAAATTCCTTCTTTTATTATTAAAGCTCGAGTAGAGTTTATACATAGCTTGAGAATGAAGGAAATTTGAGGAAGAAGAAAGAATAGAAGAAGAATGGCGTTTTCTATCTTTTTCCAGGTACAGAGCACTCTGGTCTTTTTTGAAATCAATCGCTAGCCTTGGAATGACATCGAGAAGCCATTATATTCTTTGTGAGAAGCCATTACAACTTAATCCTCAACACCTTTTCAAATTCCTCTGTTGTGAAGAAAACGCTCATGGTGGGATAAAAACCAGATCTTGCAAAGCAACCGTTACATTCGATTTGCCAGTTTAAATATAAAGCATTTGATTTGCTTCTCTAACTCTGAAATCGGGTCGTCCACGTGGTAGGAAGAGATTGGAGCGAGTACGAGGGAAGCCCTTTGCATTTTGTGATTTTTTAGAGATTTGGTAATTTGGAACAAATTGCTCCGCACCGCCGCTTTGACTTTTCAACTTAGACACGTGGTTGCTTTTGATTGGAAATGGGGTTGCGCCCTTTTCTCAACATTTTAACCTTTTTTGGAAAAAGGCTCAAAAACTCAATTTCCTCCGCCGGCCCACTCTCCCTCTTTGACTTTTCAACGGCGGGCTTCACCTTTGACTTTTTCCCTGCAGGCTTCAACTTTGACTTTTACCTTTATAGCCTGATCGGGGTTGCGGGTCATTTTTTAACTTTTCACTTTTTTCCCTAAGAGGCTCAAAAAGACAAACTTCTCTGCCAGCCCTCTCTTTTGCTTTGACTTTTCAACGATGGGCTTCACCTTTGACTTTTTCCCTACGGGCTTCAACTTTGACTTTTTCCTTTATAGCCTAATTGGGGTTGTGGGTCATTTTTTAACTTTTTGCCTTATTTACAAAGAGGCTCAAAATCTCAAATCCCCTTGATGGCCCCGCTTTTCTGCTTTGACTTTTTAATAGCGGGCTTTGCCTCTCCAATGACTCTGACCACATGGTGATCTGGCGCTAATTTGGTAATTGGCCCTTTCTGCCCCACCTTCGGAATTATGCCGTTGCAACACATGGAACCATCCACTAAGCCTTTAATACTTAGCCAATTTTACCTTCATTTTGTACCTGGGACACATGGAAAGCCTGCGCTTAATTGAAAACTGTCCTTTAGACCTTGCCTCTGGAGTTACGTCGTTGCGACACGTGGTTGCTTCTGCTGGATTTTGAAGTATGACCGAACTGCCTCCAATAAGAGAGACCCACATATCACTCGGGGATGTTGAGGCAAAATTTGATGGGGAAAGAAACACCCATCACTCCCGACTGTGGGAAAAATACACAGAGGAAGAGAAATTCATCATTTTGAGTCCAATTTTCAAATTTCCTTCACGAACCCGAGGCATGGAGGCAAAACAATGATTTGACGACCCATGCCATAGAACAAGTGAACAATTTCGATAAAAAATGGAGGTTACAAAGAGGATATTACATGCACAAACCGAGAATGGAGGTGTTATTCCAAATTCACCCCCTAGAAAATTTGGTCAAGACAACTCCTGCACATAAGGAAATTATGAAGGAAATGACTCAAAACCGCGAGCTCACATTCCAGGATGACAAACAAGTTACAGGTGGGCTTGGAAATGAAAGAGCAGAGCTAGTAGAGAGAGCCACATGTCCTAGCAGCATTTCTCCAAAGATGAATAAAAAAGGGAAGCCCAAACGAGCGTCAGGCTGCCGCGTGGCCTAGGTAGGTGAAAAATGGAGAAATATTTTTGGGCCTTTAATGCAGGACCTTCTTGCTCTTCAACTACCAGATCCGATTCGATTCGATCCACTAAGGAACCAAAAGTGACATATTATGGGCAGATTTGCAGAAGGCATTGGTATTCAGTGGTTGAGCTTTCAAGGCAGGATTCAATGCATATCATGGGGTGGTTGAAATAGGATTCAACTTTTACCTCTTCTCTCTCTCTCTCTCTTATTTCTATATATACTTTAACACTTATCATTTGAGAAGGAAAGACATTCTAGGCATAGAGAAACTCTATCAAATTTGTTTCTCGACACCGTTTTTGAGCAACGAACCTTCTCCCACGCTTGGAAAATGTATTTGTGCCTCTATTCTAGAAATGTAATGGTCTGTGCACCTTCTAGAGCAATAAAAAACATGTTTTCTGGTGTTCTTCAACCCTTTGCATCATTTTGTTGTTTCTCCATGCCTCTCCCTTTCAGTCTTGGTTTTATGTGCATGTATTTCACATTTGTAGGTGCAGGATGTTGTGTTTCATGGAGTTTAATGGATGATTTATAGATTTGGGCCGTGTCACTTCTGTCTGACCTCCCTCATCTCCATTTTTTTTGTTTCTTTCTCCCTCAATAGAATATCTCACTTCCTTTGCTGGTGTATCACCGCTTTAGTGTAGGCTATGTTTTTCCCTCTTTCTCTCTCCTTGGTTCCTTAGAATGGTTAGATTAGGATTACATTAGCTTGCCTGCACTGGAATAGCTTGTGGCAGGTAGTTTAGGAAGAGGAACTAGCCTTCTCTAGAGGATCATTCCCATTTGCAAGTCCCGCAGCTTGGGGAATGATCCAATGTTATGCAAATCACACCAAATGACCCTGCCTTAGAAAACCAAATCCATAACTCATTTGGGGGTGCAATGATTTCGCACTAACAGAAGGATTTCTAAAAATAAGAAAAATAGAGGTTTAAACAGCTCTAAGGAACGACTTTTGCTAATTTCTTGAATCTCTAACTTGTCTTAAACACCAACGAAGGGCATGCACTAAAAAAAATTGAATTTGGCTATGAAAACATAGGGCAATTTTTAGGAGACAACTGGCTTTAGCTTGGGGACATGGTGTGAACTGAGCATGGCTAGGGCATGACATGACAATCCAGAATCTCAAGTTTCAAACCATATTATGTTGACTAGTGCCTTATCCATTGGGACTTGCAGAGTCATGTACAATTCTGAGAAAGAATGGAAGGAGGGAACACACAAGCCAAAAAACACATGAAAAAAATCAAACAAAACAAAACAAAAACCACACAACAGAAAAGGGAAACACACTAGGAAAAAAAAACCTATGGTACAAGTCGAGGGACCACCCACTTTCACTGATGATACAGTTTCAAGTATTGTCTGCTTTGAGGCAATTATGAGAGGAGAAAAACATTCTCACCATAAGCTCCATGAATTTGGAATGGGCCGAGCCATAATGAATCAAAATTTCCATGGTTGCCTTTTGATTCTCTTCTCTTGTCCCATAGCAAGACAAAGTATCCAACCTTGAATTCTCTTGTCTTTGCCCTCTTGTCAAAGATCTTCTTAACTTTCAATTGGTGTTCTTTAATTCTATCCACCACTTGGCATCTGATTTCTTCTAACTTCTCTAGGAAGAGGATCCTCTTATCAATGGAGTCTTTGTATTGACCATCTTCTATTCCTTGCAGTAACTTGACAGCTGGCATCTCAATTGTGAGGGGAATCTCTGCCTTAACTCCATATAACATTTGGAAAGGTGACATGCCTATTACCTTCTTAGGAGTGATCCTATCAGCCCACAATGCATCATATAACTTCTTGTGCTAGTTCATTTGATTCTCATCTACCAACTTGCGGATAATGGTCACAATGTTCTTGTTGCTTGACTTCAGCTTACCCATTTCCCTGTGGGTAGTAGTTAGAAGAGTGAGATAGGGAGATTCCAAATCCACAAAAAAACTTTGTGAGCTCCTTGGAAGATAAATAGGTGGCATTGTCTATAAAAATTTTCTATGGTATCCCAAAATGAACAATGATATTCTCCTTGATGAAGTTGCAGACTGTTTCAGAGTTGGCTTGCTTGGTTGGGATGGCTTCCACCCATTTAGTGAAGTAATCAGTTGCAGTGAGTACATAATTATGCCCTGCACTAGAATGAGGATGTAGAACACCAATAAAATCTAGCCCCCATTGCTGAAATGGTTCTTCAATCACCACATGCTTGAGTGGCAATACAGTTAGTTGTGGCATTCCAACAAATTGTTGGCATGCTTTGCATTTGGAAACCTAATCTTGAGTGTCTGCAAAGATGGAAGGCCAATAATATCTCCCTTTGAGGATCTTATGTGCGGTGACCATTGATGAGAAATGTCCACCACAAGCTTGATCATGATATGCCCTGAGCAACTTTTCTTGCTGCTCATTATCTACACACCTGAGGAAACAACCATTTAGGCCTCTCTTGTAAAGTGCATGATTCCAGATCACAAATTTGGTTGCCTTTAGCTGGAGTGTCCTTATTTGTTTGTAATCAAGATGAGGAGGGCGTTCTTCATAAGTGAGATAGTAAGCAATGTCAACATACCACTCATCAGTAGTGGTGACAAAGAGCGCATGTGGACTGTCTCCTGAACAGGTCTAGCAAACACCATCATTTTCTCCCTGCTGAGCTTTGAGAGCTTCATCTTCAGCAATCAGTTTGCACAAACCATTTCCTCTTACCAAATTATAGGGGGTAATCTCCAAGTCATACTCTTGGGTCTTTGCAATCCAACTTCCTCTCTTAGCCCTAGGATCTTGTTGAGTCAAAATGGGCTCGATTGCACTTCTAGGGACCACCGCGAATGTATGGGAATTGAGAATGTAGAATATGAAACTTTTAATAACTTTGACCATTGCGTCTGCATGTTTCTCCAATTGGCTGTACTTTAGCTCATGATTTTTCAAAGGACAACTCATGAAGGCAATGGGTGCTTCCAAACCTTCATCATTTTTCTGAACAAGGACGACAGAGAGTGTATGTTCTAATGCATAGCAATACATGATGAACTCCTTGTTGAAATCTGGGGATACAAGAGTTCGAGCTTTGGAAATGGATTTCTTGATCTCCTCAAATGTTGTTTTTCCTTCCTTATTCCACTTGAAACTTGCTTGAGGCTTCATCATGGAATTTATATGCTTAGCCAGCTCAGAAAAATCAGGCACAAAATGACAAAGGAAGTTTACCTTTCCAAAGAATGAATGAACTCCCTTCTTGCTGGTTGGTAAGGCTAGTGCTTGAATAAATTTGACCATCTCAGGATCAATGTGCGCTCCATGTTTATTCACAATGTGTCCCAATAACTTACCTTCTATGACTCCAAAAATACACTGCTTTGGTTTTAGAGAAATGCCATGTTTCCTAAACCTTGCCAGGATTTGCTCCAAATGACAGATATGATCTCCCCTCCTCTTTGAAAAAACTGTGAGGTCATCAAGGTAAATGACAATGTAATGTTTCAAATCTTTGAAGGCCAAGTCCATTGCTATCTGGAAAGTGGCTCCAACATTGATCAAGCCAAAAGGCATTCTGTTGTAGGAAAAAGTTCCCCAAGGTGTTGAGAAGGTTGTTTTGTTGTAATCCTCTTCTACCACCTTGATTTGGTTGTACACTGAGAATCCATCAAACAAAGAGAGCATTTCAGATCTAGTGAATTCTTGCAAAATATGATCCATGATTGGAAGAGGGTAGTTGTCAGTGAGAGATGTCTGATTCAGATTTCGAAAGTCTACACAAATCCTTATTTTCCCATTCTTCTTCCTTACTAGCACAATGTTAGCCACCCATGTTGAATGGTGGATGGGGAAGATGATTTTGGCATTGAGCATATTTTTCACCTCTTCTTTGATAACATCAGCAATATTTGGATCGTAGGGCCTTTGTTTTTTCCTGAAGGTCTTAGCTCCTTGCTTCCAAGGAATGTAGTGATGCATTTCCTTTGGCTGAAAATATTTGAGTTCATCATAGGAGTAAGCCAGGATATCTGAGTATTTTTTTAGCAGAGTAACAAACTTTCTCTTCTCTTCTGGTGAGCAACATTTACCAATGTTAACCATCATTAGATTCTCTGAAGTGCCAATGTTTTCTTGATCAAAATCATATGGACACCGAGAAGACTATTTTTATTTCTCTTGAATGAACCTGTCATGCTTGTCAAAGAGGTCTTCCAAAGAAACTAGTCCTTTGGGGATTTTGTTTCCTTTCAGTTTGATTAATCCCTCTTCATCAATTCCCTCAATTCCTTCCTTCTCTTCTTTGGGGACTGATTCACGGTGTGGGTTTTCACTTCCTTCAAAGAAAATATTATTGAAGTTATCACTTTGTTCTAAGAAGGCTAGGATCTGATTGTCATCATTGAAGACATGTCAGTGATTTGCATTGTTTGGTATGCTGGGTCCGAACACCATTTCAATGGTCACTTTATCCTTGTCAAAAGAAGGATGAGGTGTTACTAAGGAAGATGACACTGCTAGAGAATCAACCTTTTCATTCTGCTCCCTAGGGATAGCTTTAATGGAGAATGCATCAAAGGATTTAATGCAGTCCCACACTTTGTTTCTATAGTGCCTGAGTCTGGGATTTTTTACCTGATACTGTTGGTGAACCTACTTCATCACAATCTCTACATCACCTTTACATCTTAGCTTCTTGATTCCCATGTCCTCTACTGCATTCATGCCTAAGAGCAATGCTTCATACTATGTAGTATTGTTTGTATTCTCAAATTGTAGCTTGTAGGCAAAAGGATATACCTCATTGGAGGGAGAGTATAATACCACACCAACTCCTGAACCTACTCTGGAATGACTGCCATCAAACTCCATTATCCAAATCTAATCTTCTTCTTCCTCCATAAGGAGTGGCAAGTTCTCTTCCTTTTGTGATTTAAGGAAGTAGTTTCCTAGCCCATAATCTTGAAATAGGATGTTAGCTCTTGGATCATTAGATTTCCTTACTGTGAATTTCATTTTCTTGACTGGCAGCAACTTCTTCATTTCTCCTTTCACTAGGATAGTTGTAGATGACCAATCCATTTTTATTTCTCCACCTAGATCTCTGTAAAAAATTCTACTCAACAGCATACCAAAAGACGTTGGGATGTCTGCCACCAAAATGGTCAAGAGTATCTTCTTATTAGGGTAATCAGCTAGTGCAACCTGAGCATCCTTAATCCTTCCTACTAATGGAACTTATTTGGATTCCATTAAATAACATGTGCCATTTACCTGGGTCAAAGTGAGCCTAAGAGCATTTACAACTTTTGATGGCATCACATTATCTAAGGCTCTAGAGTCTATGATGTAATTGTTCACTGGAAACCTTTGATGAGAAGTGACAGGTAGAAAAACTCAACTCTATTGGTGTTGGAGGCACTGAGGGCTAACATGTTTTGAGAAGGTGGTGTGGATGGTGTGGGTAATAGGCCTTTAAACATTGGGCTTGAAGAAAAAGGGTTACTACCATGAACTGCCTTGATGAATCTGTCAAATTGGGTAGGATGTGTTTGTAGGCACTCAATCTTAGAGAGCTGAACTTTGGTTTTGCTTGCATGCTCCACAAAGTCAAATGGAATTATGGTAGATGAGGAAGAGGTTCCAGCAGTGGACGAGGACTTAAATGGCAGAGGTTTTGTTACTTTTGGTGCTGGGTTCTCCTTTTCAAATGTAGTAATTGGCTTGGAAGGAGGTGAGGGTATAGCCTTTGATTTAAATTTAGATGTTTTTGCAAAACCAACATTTAGAAGAGAATTGCTCTTAACAACTTTTGAGTTGGGAGAAGGATCAGATAACTTACTTGGCATAACAGCATGATCCTTAGCAACCAGTGAATCTGATTTCTCTTTGGTTGATTCCATGGAAGATGATAATGGTGATCCTCTGCTGACGATCTTGTTTAGTAGAAGCTTTAGAGAGCAATCTTCTTTGTTCTTCCTATCATCTTCTACAACTGCTGAGGCTGAAACACCATTCTTGGATTGTGCAAGAGTGAAAACAACACATGAAAAACTTAAAGCTTCTTCATCATCTTCCTCTTCATCATTAACATATTTAATCAGGCCATTATGCATACCAACCTCTTCAATTTCAAGGTAGTTTTCATAGTCATCCATGCTTTCTTCTTCAATTTCCTCAATGTTTGTTCCTTCTTCTAATTCCCTAGTGTCACAAATGGCATTGACTAGTGGTGCTTTAAGAGAAATCCTACAAGGAGGTGGAGAAATTCTTGGTATATTAGGAGGATTTTGTCTCCTTGGAGCATTCCTCATTTTGATTTGTGATAGCTACTTCTTAAAAGCAACTAGGTCATTTGCCATTTTTTGGAACATTGGATCAGTGGTGACTGAATTTGAACTTTGACATTTTTGTTTCACATTTGGTCCTTTCACTTTTCCAAAAAGAATTAGATCATTATCAGTCTCAATTGCAAATTCTTTAGCTTCCCTCAATGTTCTCAGTTGAGCTCTTCTAAGGAAGAAACCAAATTCTGATGGCAAAGCACTGATGAAGAACCTTTTCAAGTTGTTTTCAAAGGGTACTGTATAATGGAAAAGTGACATGTGAGCATGGGAATATACAAGTAACTCTTCCTTGTACCTGACCTCCCGAGGTCGTGCCAAGACGATTGGTGAATGTGGAATATATATGGATATAGACAAACTAGTTGGGCAATCTTATATCCTCAATACACAATAATGGAATCTGTGAATCTAAGGTAAAGAAGGCCCACTTAACCTAAATTGGTGTAATGGATCGTTCGGATATAATAGCCGTTCGGAGGCTCCAATCAATGTCGAGATTTGCTGAGATTTTGTTTATTGGCTGTTGGATACGTGGGAAGTGACTTGTGGGAGCTTCATGTATATTTCCAGACAAGGTCATGAAAAATGGTGATGGGAGGTGTAGTGGATTCGTCCAGGGTTTTTTTGGAAAATTCTCTGGTCTAGTCCAAAAATCCTTGGCTTGATTGGCTGTTATGTTTAATAAGGAGAATTGTGTAATAATGTACGGTGGAAGTGGCAAGGACATGAATACTAGTGTTCGTAAACCAGCATCAATCTCTGATTGATTAGTAGGCCTGTTGGGTTGTGGGACCTATGGATTATAACCATAAGTTCATGGCTGTGTCAGACCTCCTATGGTCATGTGAAGAGTTAATCTCTCCTTCTGACTATCCAGTAATCATACGCCTTTTCAGCCTCTATGTTTAGAACTAGAAGTTGTATAATTTTCTCAAAATACCTTACAGGTGTTCTGGCAACTTGAATGCGTAAGCTAGTATCTATGTTAATGAGGAGGTCTCCTGTGTTAGGTTGTGGAACTAAAGGATCGCAACCAAATACTTGTTCTCTTTCGAGTCCTTGTACAGTCATACGGATATTATATCAATGCATTCTATAGTTAGGATGATTTGACCAAAATATGTATGCCTTGTCGTCTTCAATATTTAACCCTCTCAGTTTTTCACTAATTGCTTGTAGGTTTGTCGTTTCTCGAAAGACATGTATCCTAAGTTCTTGATCTATATCAGCTAATGTTGTGGGTAGATTTGGTTGAGGCACTATTGGTTCAAATATGTATTCTCTAGGCTCTCTAGGTCCCATGATTGTCATGCAAAACGATTCAACTTTTAAATAAAATTAATAAACTAATTATGAAAGATGCATCTACACTATGCATGTATTCTTGTATTTTTTGTATTTTTGATGAAGTATTTTAACGAAATTAAAGAGCAGCTATTCTAATATATCTAGAAAATGGACAGCTAATCTAGTAACAGAATTAAAACAAACGAAATATCCTGGTATGGCTATTTTCTTGTGCAGTTGTGAATTTATCTTAAATATCTAAGCAACTAATTGTTTTAAATTGAAAGACTCTCAATCCTACCTCAGAAGTGAGAAACGAATCACAGTTTCTCAGAAACTATCAATCCCCACAGCTTCCCTGGCAATATCGAGAGTGAGATTTTAACTGAAATAAAATAATTTACTACTCTATTTGATACGTTGTAACTAGAACTTTGATAGCTCAAACTTGGCGTTTATAGAACAATGGTAAATCTAGTTGTGTGTGACTTTGTCCCCTCAGTGTGATCTCCTCATTCCTTCGTGTTCTCTTGAATCCAGAAAAGAGTGTATATGATAGCATCAACAGAATAAGGAACTCGAACAATGGCAACTTTTGGATATGGACTGAATACAATGCGAGTAAGAGAGAGATAGTGCAAGTGAACACAGATTGATTATGCAATTCCTAGCGGGATTTATTGCGGGAATACAACACAAATGCACTGAGAGTTCTAGAAGCTATCTTTTATGACTAAAAAAAACTTGCAACTCTAAATGGATTCCAATCTAGGATGAAACTATCTTATTTTAAATTGACTTGCATGGAACAACAATGAAGCAAGAATGAAACAAGAAGATTAAATGACCTCTAAACAACAAAGTAAGACCAACAATGGAGGCAAAACATGAAACTATTGGAATTCTAAGAAAGAAACTCAAAGACTGAATGATTAAACAGAGAAGGAGAGGGGCCATTTGTTTGAAAACAAGCTGACTATTTATAGCAAATGCATTCACTAGAAGGTAACTTGGAATGGAACTATTTTACCATTAAACAAAGTGAAAACACTATTCACAGGGTGGCCAAAACATAAATGCAAAGCAAAGTAGCTAAAAAATGTGGATAGAAATTGAAAATTTATGTTTGACGTGATCGTCAAAACTTTCTGGAAAATACGAACATGACCGCCGCCCTGTGCAGGGAGGCGATTACAGGACCGCTGCCCTGTCCTGGGTGGCGGTCTCGTCAATTAAGACCAAAATGTAAGAAAAAAGGGGGTAGAGGGCAGAATAAAGCACGCAGAGGCCGGGTGATGCATGCGGGATACAAACATATACTTGGTGAGCTTTTCTGGATTCTGAACACCTTGCGAGGAGACCTGTATCATCATTGGGGTATGTGTAACATCTTTTTGGCGGAGTAGTACCTTACAATTTTGGGTACGTACATATTGCCCCCTCAGAGAAACATTTTAGCCATGAAGAGGCATAAAACGGTGGATCCGAGTATGGCAGTCCCAAAATGGGGAGCTAGGAGTTATACCTGACACGCCTGTGTGTCGGAAAGTTGCCATCTAAAATCCTGCTATCTGCAAAATGAAAAAGGGGACTCAAGTGCAGATAGATAAAATAAATTGAGAAATAAAACTAAATTGATATGAAATGAGGACTTACCATTTGCATGGGATTTAGAACTTACCTCTGTCGACACTCCAACCCTACAAAAGACATTCAAAATTATTTTTAGAAATTTATATATATATATAACGAACTCATTTTACTATTCATTTGCGCGGATTGATTTGATAGTTTTTGAGTTCTGGGACCCACGGTGACAGTTTTCGACGAGAGTATAGTGAAAATGTTTGTGGTGAGATAGTGATCATGTCTCCGAACATCGACCCGTGAAGTCTCAAGTTAGTTCTTCTCAATTTATTGTTTTTGAACCTAAAATGTAGAAATGATAAAATCTTTGTCTTGGGGGGGTTATTTTTGAAAATATTAGTTTTAAATGAGTCTCTAGGGGGGCGCCCATAGGGTAGGTCCTTATTTTAGTTAAAATGGTGTATTTTTCTTTTTAGGGCTTCCGA
The DNA here is from genome assembly GCA_019776745.2 of Taxus chinensis. Lineage (NCBI taxonomy): Eukaryota > Viridiplantae > Streptophyta > Pinopsida > Cupressales > Taxaceae > Taxus > Taxus chinensis. The sequence goes on along the minus strand of CM034152.1, from coordinate 163,308,602 downwards.
GCCATTTGTGGGTTCGAGACAGGACCGTCACCCTACACAAGGTGGTGGTTACAGGACCGCCGCTCTGCATAGGGCAGCAGTTCGCAACATGTTGGTTTGAAAAACTGTTGGTTAGGCAGGTCATGGGGAAATAGGCCAACAGTGTGTAGGGCATAGCCCCTCTTTGAGACAACAAAGCGAAATTGGTTTGTTGTTAATCTATCAAGCAGGAATCTATGCAAATCTGCACTATTCTAAATTTTGGGGGTTTGGGATCTCATCCCAGTAGAGGTAGTTCCAACAACGAACAGAAAGGTAGGAAGGAAGGAACAAAGGAGGATAGATCTGAAGGAAGAAAATAAATGAATTCCAAGACAGAAAGGTTAGAAGGTTTATGCTTTGGGCTGGTAGTAAACAAAGCCAAACTTACTTGCATAAACAAATAAATAAATACTGATGAACATATGACGATAATAGGAATGAATCCAACAGAATAAAAACATAGATCTAACTTAAGAAAGATATGATGCAAATAACACATATATTGAGCACAAAGTCTAAACATATATATTAATATTTCTTCTATTACAAGGAAGCACAAAGTCTTTCTTCTTCACCTCTTTTTTCATACAAAAAATGTCCACCTGAAATACAACAAGTACTCTAGTATTTATAGAAGGAGAAGAGGAAAGAAGACAACAAGCAAACCAACTACTTACAAAATATCTAAAAATGTCAACAGTTGACTTGGGAAAGTTTTATGATGGCAACTTCCCATGATGCTAATATGGATGATGTCATCGTGTATGCCAACATGCTTTTTAAATATTTTACAAAACCGATCAACGGATCCCAGAAAGAAGAAACTACTCCTTGTCAGTGTAAAAGGGCCCACTTTTTTGCATGTCGACAAGACAATTTTTCCCCTTTGTAAAGTGGCACAACTTTCGACACATCGACATAGAAAAATTCCCCTTTGTAAAGTGGCGCAACTTTCGGCATGTCAACACAACAATTTCTCCCCATTGGCGCAACTTTTTACACGTCAACACCACATTTTCTCCCCATTGGCGCAACTTTTTGCACGTCAACACGACATTTTCTCCCCATTGGCACAACTTTTTACACGTCAACACGACATTTTCTCCCCATTGGCGCAACTTTTGGTAGGTCAACAAGACATTTTCTCCCCATTGGTGCAACTTTTGGTAGGTCAACACGACATTTTCTCCCCATTGGTGCAACTTTTGGCATGTCAACACGACATTTTCTCCCCATTGGCGCAACTTTTTACATGTCAACATGACATTTTCTCCCCATTGGTGCAACTTTTGGCATGTCAACACGACATTTTCTTCCCATTGGCATAACTTTTGGCATGTCAACACGACATTTTCTCCCCATTGGCGCAACTTTTTACACATCAACACGACATTTTCTCCCCATTGGTACAACTTTTTGCATGTCAACAAGAAATTTTCTCCCCATTGGTGTAACTTTTGGCATATCAACACGACATTTTCTCTCCATTGGTGCATCTTTTGGCATATCAACACGACATTTTCTCCACATTGGCACAACTTTTGGCATGTCAACATGGAAATTTCTCCCCAAAGGAAAATGGCTAAAAATGGCTAAGTCCTTAAACAACTTGATTTTTTGAAAGGGAGTTTTGGGTTATTTCGAATGTTATCAAACTTCCCTAGGGGCCAAAACAAAATTTTTGGTATGGTTACCTGTAAATTGCCCTTGTCAATTTTGCAAGATAATAGCTGGCTCTATCTAGGGACTATCTTTAAGTGAAACTTAAGGGTAGAGAATCCTAGATTTTTCATGTGCTTATCCATTGGGTTACAGAGAGTCAAAAACAAGGGCGGCCAGAGGGTGAAAAAAAAGGAAAGAGAAAGGGAACACACAACAAAAGAAAGTAAACACACAATGAAAGCAAACTGTACAAATAAGAGAGCAAGCTCTACTTCCTGAAGATCTTCAGGTGCTACCCACTATTGGAAAGCGAGGAGCTCAATTCTGTCTAGATATGAGAGATATAAACTATTCCCTTCATTTGATTTTCTTGATTATGTATGGCCCTCTCCGAAGAGAGTCAAAATTCCCATGTGCATACCCTTCGGTTCTCTTTGTTTGTCCCACAGAAGAACAAGATCTCCGACTTGGAAATCTCTCTACTTAGCTTTCTTTTCGAATAGCCTCTTAACTTGATTATGATGTTCAGTGATCTTTTCAACCACTTTCACTCACTTTTCTTCAAGTTCCATCAGGTACATAATCCTCTTTTCAAGAGAATTTTGAAAAGTTTCATCTTCAATTACTCAAGCTAAGCACAGAGTAGGAAGTTCTACGGAAATAGGGATTTCTACATCGATCCCATATAACACCTAGAAAGGTGACATGCTAAGAGACCTCTTTGGAGTGATATGATCTGCCCACAAAGCATCGTATAATGATTTGTGCCAAGACCCCTGACTTTTCATCAACTAGCTTCCGTATGATAGTCATCAGGTTCTTGTTGTTGGATTCCGCCTGACCATTTCCTTGAGGATAATAATCAGAAGCATGAGCCAAGGTTATTTTGTATCCATAGCAAAAACTAATAACTTCCCATGAAGAGAAGTTAGAAGTGTTGTTAGCAACGATTTTGTGGGGAATGCCAAATCTCACAATAATATTCTCTTTGATGAAGTTGCAAACAACTTCAGAAGTGACATGCTTGACAAGTATGGCCTCCACCCATTTTGTGAAGTAATCCATTGCTATTAGGATGTAACTATGTCTAGCACTCGATTGAGGATTGAGTGCTCTAATGAAATCAATTCCCCATTGCCTAAATTGCTTGTCAATAATGACGGGCCTGAGGGGAAATGCAGCCAGCTTTGGTTTGCCAACGAAACTGTTGGCAAAGTTCACATTTCGCTACTTTGGTGGCTGCATCCTAAAATAGTGCATTAGCCAGTAGTACCTAGCTTGAATGATTTTATGTGTTGTCACTGATGAGGAGAAGTGATCACCTCAAGGCTGAATCATGAAAAAAATCTCCAACAATATTATCTGCTACAGATTATCAACACATCGTAGGAAAAAACGTTGTCAATTCTACGTTTGTACAATCCATCATCCCATATGACATATCTTGCTGCTTTGATCTTTAGCGCTCAATTTTCCTTAGTGGTTAGGTGAGTTGGGCACTCGCCATAGGTGAGAAAGAATGCAATGTTAGAATACCATTCATCGTTGGTCGCGAAAAATAGAACCATGGGCAAAGAATCTTCTTTCTTCAATTCATTTTGTTCTCCATCAATGTGATCAGCTTTCATCTTCAAGGACCTCTGAGTCTTTATTTTCAGCCATTAGCTGACACAGACCCTTACCCCTTACCAAATTGGTCGGTTTAATGTCTAGATCATATTCTTGTAATTTTGCGATCTAATTCCCTCGTAAGCTCCCTAACTCCTATTGAGTCAGGATAGACTTAGCAGTCGTGTCTAGAACTAGCACTGCTGTATGAGAATTCATAATGTAGTAGCGGAAACTTTTTACTACTTTTACCACGGCAAAGGCATGTTTTTCCAGTTGTGACATCTTCATTTCATGAGGCTTAAGAGGAGAGCTCATGAAAGCAATCGAGGATTATATATCCTCGAAGTTCTTTTGTATCAAAATATCTGATATAGTATGTGCAGATGCATAACTGTACATGATGAAGTCTTTGCTGAAGTCAGGACATACCAGAATAGGAGCATGGGTGACAAAAGTCTTTATGTATTCAAATGATGTCCTGCCTTCCTCACTCCATTGGAATTTTTGGGACCCTTTCATCATTTTAGATATATGACAAGTCTTCTCAGAAAAATATGGAACAAAGCGTCTGATAAAATTTACCTTTCCAAAGGAAGAGTGAACACCAATCTTGCTAGTAGGCGAATGTAAGGCTCTGAAATAGCCTTGACTCTTTCGAGCATATATCGTAGTTCCCTCTCTGTTAATGACATGTCCTAGCATCTTTCCTTTAATGACCCCAAAAACTGACTTCTTGGGATTTAGTGAAATTCCATGCTCTCGGCATCTGATCAATACTTGTTCCAAATGATCGCAGTGATCACTTCATCTTCTTGGAGAACACGGTCAGGTCATCTAGGTAAACCATGATGACCTTATCCCATCATACCTTTGAATGCAAAGTCCATTTCTCGTGGGAAGGTGGCACCAGTGTTAATGAAACCGAACGTCATTTTGAAGTAGGCAAAGGTACCCCAAGGAGATGGTGAATGTTGTCTTGAATTGATCTTTAGACGTGACTTGAATTTGATTGTAACCTGAAGAAACTGTCACGCATGGACAACATTTCTGAACCAGTTACTACCTGTAGCACTTGATCCATTATGGGTAGTGGATAGTTATCTTTTAAGGATGACTGGTTTAAGTTGCAAAACTCTACGCATATGCATGGATCTCGCCATTCTTCTTTCACATGGCCACAATATTTACAACCCAGGTATTGTGATGAACTAGAAAAATAATTCTTGCATCTAGCATATTTTGAATTTTAGCCTGGATGGTACCTGAGATTTTGGGGTTGTAGTGCCTTTTCTTTTGACGGATAAGACCTAACATCATCCTTGAGCGGAATGTCATGCCAAATGTCCTTTTGCTTGAAAGACTTCAGATCAGCATAAGACAATGCTAATACATCCATAAACTTTTTTAGCAACTTAACAAATTTTCACTTTTTCTTCAGGCGTACAACACTTCTCGATGTTCACAGAATGAGGATGTTCCATCAGTACCCAGATTGACAGATTCAGTCTTCTGGAGAAGAGGAAGGATCATCCTGTCACTTTTTCTTGACAAAGCAGTCTTTATTATCAAATAATCGTTCTAAGGAAACCAAACCTTTCAAAATCTTGTTTCCTTTGAGTTGTATCACTAGTTTCTTTATTAGATTCATGTGCTTGACTGGTGAGAAACTCGCAACACGTAGAAGTTGATCCATCAAAATGAAATTCTTTGAAATTTTCAGCCTTCTCCAAAAAGGTGATAAGTTAGTTGTCATCATTGAACACTTGCCAGTGTTGTGAATTATCTGGTACACTTGGGTGGAAAAACCACTTCAATGGTATATGTATCTATTTTTAACCCTGGGTGAGTGAGCATGAGAGAGGCTGAGATGGCCAATGAATCAGCCATGTCAGTTTGAGCTCACAAAACTACTTTGATTGAGAAAGCATCAAACTCTTTGATGATATCCCATACTACATTACAGTAATGTCTGAGCCGATCATTATTTACTTAATATATCCCTTTTACCTGATTGATAATCAACTCAGCATCACCTTGTACTCTTGAGATTCTTGATTCCTTTTTCTTTTGTAGCTTGCATGTCAACTAACAAGGATTCATACTTGGCAGTATTATTCATATTGAAGAATTGCAACTTGAAAGAAAAAGGGAAAATCTCCTCCTCATGAGATATTAGAACAGCCCCAGCACCGCATCCACTTGTTGCGCAACTGCCATCAAACTGCAATGTCCATACTTTGTTAAGATCCTCTTTTTGGACAAGAACGTCCATTCTATCTGAGTCGGTGGACAATAAATAGTTTCCCATCCCTGATGATTCGAAAATAATCTGAGCCTTGGGGTCATCACAATTGGTGACTAGATATTTCTTTTTTTATTCTGATTCCAACACCTGCATTACTCCTTTGACAGGAATTCTTGGCTTTGGACCAGTCCATATGAATTTCCCCACCAACTTCTTTACAGAAGCTCCTCCCTAGTAGTATTCCGTAGGCTGCTAGAATATCAGCTATGAGAATAGTCATTTTTACCCTTTTCTCAGAGAAATGCTGTGAATGCAAACTATGCATCCTTGATCTGACCAATCAATGGTACTTGCTTGGTTTCCATGGAGTAACATCTACCAAAAGGTTTAGTAAGTGTGAGGCCCAAAGCATGGATGACCTTTGCTGGCATAACATTGTCAGAAGCTCCATAATCAATTATACAGTTACTTAGTTTACGACCATTGATCAGGAGAGACAGGTAAAAATGTTCAATTTTCCTTACATGCGGAAGTCGAGGCAATGTTTACGTGAGACGTAGGAGGCAGTGAGGAAGAATTCCTTTTGGGGAAATGGGAGGAAGGATGGTAGCCTGGCTTTGGATATACTTAGTTAATCTTACAATCTGACTCTGGGTTGGACTAAAGGTATTCAACTTTAGACATCTGGATCATGGTCTTTTTGGCATGATCAATTATATCAAATGCGACCAAGGGTTGCACTAACGAAGGAATGAGTCCTTTGTTCTGTGTTTGTGGAGGAGAATTACTGGTCTTTATGGAATTGGGGGAAGGCTGATTTGGAGGAGAAATGGGAGGAAAAGATTTCTTTACAAAAGGTTTCACAGGAGGTTGAGTAGGGAAAGGGATTACCTCTTTTAGTGATCATTGGCGGTGGAGTTGCCACAGCCTTTTCCTTTTGTTTTTCAGCAGCAACCTTTGCTTCTTTTCCTTGCGAACGAGTGAAAATTTCATATGATTTTCTACTCGCATACCCTTAGGTATCCTCTTCTTCATCAGATTCATCGCCTTCAAATTTCATATACCCGACAGTAGAGTCGTCAGTCGGTTCATCGACATCTTGATCATCTTCATTTTGTGACAAAGGTTCTTCATAATTTGTATCATCTTCTTCGATTTCATCCAAAGCATTAACCGGAGGGGCTTTAATTGCTAACCTTGGAGAAGCAATAGGCAAATGCGGCCTTTGGGGGGCATTATTGGGAGTGAATTTCCTCTGTGGGATATCCCGATACGGAGTAGTAGATGATGTTTGAGCCAATTGCTTCTTTAATGAGAGCAAGTCATTCGTCATCTTCTAGAATGTTAGATCTGATGAAGTAGCCTGAGAAGAAGTTGAAGCTTTTGATTTTGATGGTTCTTGTCTTAACTCATTGGATATAAGCAGGTTGTCTTCTATCCGAATAGCCATAGCTTGAGCAAGAACCAAGGTTGGTATCTGTTCCTGTAAAAGTCATAAACTTACTTTCAAACTCATTGCATTCATAAAGAAACACTTTTGATTCTCTAATGTTGGCAACATGGGACACACGGTTGATTAGTGAATTGAAATGGGTGATAAAATCATGCATGGTTTCATTGGTCTAGTTCTTCATGTGAGTGATTCGCGACAATAACGTGAATGCATCTTCTGAAGGTTTATATCTATCTTCAAATGCAGTCCGTAATGTGGCCTAACTGGTGATGGATCTGGCTAGTAAATGATGGAACCATTCTGATGCAGGCCCTTGCAAGGTCTCCAGAAAGAGACGCACATATACGTCTTCATGAGTTACGTCCAGAATACTGCATGACATAATAAATGCTCCCATCAAATGTGCGTCTGGGAAATTGATTACGATTTCCGTGAGGGAGTTGGGGAAATTGACTTGCGATGCGGCAGTGCTAGAGGACCCATGGCATTTCCTAGATGGTACAGGTAGATTTATTGCCATTTGAAAAGTGGGAAAAATAACACGAGCAGGAAGTGTGGTTCCACTTAGTAAAAGAGCACTGCAAATTGATGTCGAGGCACCCTGTGAAATCCAGCTCCTTCATGGAGCCAAGGCACTTCTTGTTGATCAATCCACTAAATTTAGCAATGAGAATCGTGCTGGAGTGATACTAAAATTGTTCCTTTGAAGTAGATCAAAGATTGGATCAACTTCTCCACGAGGTCTTTTGCTCATGAGTAAATTGTTCACCCGCCAGCGTACCCATTCAAATCTACAACAATTAAGAGTAGATTTACAACAATCTTTTTGTTTGTACTTGCTGAGTTTCTTGATTTTTCTGGCAAAAATCAGCAGTATGTACTTTTTTCAATTTTTAATTTTATCCTTTTTTAATGACAACCGATTGCATTTTTCTGACAAAGATTAATAAGGATAAAAAGTGGGTCAATTTAGAAAGCTGATTTTCAAATCTTTGACTTGAATTTTGCAAGGTTTTGAAAATAACATAAAATGTCAGAATCTCATATCTACTGAAATATACAAGTTTTTGTAAAAACTCAGCGAACTAAAAGCCCCTATCTGGTCCAGATCTATGGATTTGTATAAGGAAATTTTTAATTTTGATCACTTCTGTAAAAAATTTAATTTTTAACAAAGAGTTAAATTTTGTAAAATGGTAGTGATATTTACATTTTTTTAGTTAGTTCCTTAGTTTGATCCCCAACGGAGTCGCCAAAAACTATTGGTCTGAAAATATGTTGGTTAGGTAGGTCATGGGGAAACAAGCCAACAGTGTGCAGGGCATAACCCCTCTTTGAGACAGCAAAGCAAAACTGGTTTATTGCTAATCTATCAAGCAGGAATCTGTGCAAATCTACACTATTCTAACTTCAGGGGGTTTGGGATCTCATCCCAGTACAGGTAGTTCCAACAAAAAATAGAAAGGTAGGAGGGAAGGAATGGAGGAGGGTAGATCTTAAGGAAAAAAAGAAATGGATTCCAAGACGGAAAGGTCAGAAGGTTTATGCTTTGGGTTGGTAGTAAATAGAGCCAAACTTACTTGCATAAACAATTAAAGCAATACTGATGAACATATGACAATAGTAGGAATGAATCTAACAGAATAAAAACATAGATCTAACTTAAGAAATATCTGATGTAAATAACACACACATTAAGCACAAAGTCTGAATATGTGTATTAATATTTCTTCTGTTACAAGAAAGCACAAAGTCTTTCTCTTCTCACTTCTCTTTTCATACAAAAATGTCCACCTGGAATACAACAAGTATTCTAGTATTTATAGAAGGAGAGGAGGAAAGAAGACAACAAAAAACTAACTACTTCCAAAATATCTAAAAAGTCAATAGTTGACTTGGGCAAGTTTTATGATGGCAACATCCCATGATGCAACATGGATGATGTCATCGCGTATGCCAACATGCTTTTTAAATATTTTACAAAACCGATCAACGGATCCCAGAAAGAAGAAACTACTCCTCGTCAGTGTAAAAGGGCGCACTTTTCTGCATGTCGACACGACAATTTTTTGCCTTTGTAAAGTGGTGAAACTTGTGGCACGTCGACACAGAAAAAATTCCCCTTTGTAAAGTGGCGCAACTTTTGGCACGTCAACACGACAATTTCTCCCCATTGGCGCAACTTTTTGCATGTCAACACGACATTTTCTCCCCATTGGCACAACTTTTTGCACATCAACATGACATTTTCTCCCCATTAGCGCAACTTTTGGCATGTCAACATGACATTTTCTCCCCATTGGCGCAACTTTTGGCATGTCAACACGACATTTTCTCCCCATTGGCGCAACTTTTGGCACGTCAACACGAAATTTTCTCCCCATTGGCGCAACTTTTTACACGTCAACACGACATTTTCTCCCCATTGGCACAACTTTTTACACGTCAACACGACATTTTCTCCCCATTGGCGCAACTTTTGGCATGTCAACACAACATTTTCTCCCCATTGGCGCAAATTTTGGCATGTCAACATGACATTTTCTCCCCATTGGTGCAACTTTTGGCATTTCAACACGACATTTTCTCCCCATTGGTGCAACTTTTGGCATGTCAACACAGAAATTTCTCCCCAAAGGAAAATGGCTAAAAATGGCTAAGTCCTGAAACAACTTGATTTTTTGAAAGGGAGTTTTGGGTTATTTCGAACGTTATCAAACTTCCCTAGGGGCCAAAACAAAATTTTTGGTATGGTTACCTACAAATTTCCCTTGTCAATTTTGTAGGATAACACAACAAAATGCAAAAAAATATGCTTTACTTACTTTTTTTTGCATTTTTAGCACTTTTACATGTTTTTGATAGCTTTTCTAATCAGATTTTGTTACTTACTCTTTTTTTGTTTTTTTTTGTGTATGCAGAAGAAGGAGGAGTACATTATATGGAGCCGAGAGAGGGAGTGTGATTGGCTCCCAGTTGTGTTATAGGCACTCACTCAGGCAGAGCGAGATACACTTCAGAGGGCTGGTATTTGGAGGATTACACAGGTCCCTCACGTTGCACCTGCTAGTCACATATATGTGACTTATTTTCATATTGGGATGTGGATCAAAACACTTTTTGATTTCCAGGAGTTAGGGGTGAGTGGACCATTACCCTGGAGGATGTTTACCGTATACTGGGGGTTTCGATCCTTGGGAGGTAACTGTCTCTTAAGAAAGCAGTGTCGAGATCTCAGGTGGTTAGGTGGGCCATTTATATGGGGGATGTGATTGTTTTGATGGGGTTGAAGAAGGGGGTAAGGGTCCGCTCCATTGTTGAATCTGACATTCCTGTGCTTCACAAGGCTATCATGGGCATCCTTTCTTCGAGATTGATTGGGGACAAGGGAGGGCACACTCTCTTATATTGCTGGGCTCCCATCATTACACAAATTGAGGGCCATGGACATGTTTATGCTTGAAGAAAAAACATCCTCAGGACCACCTACCATGATTTATATAGGGTGGTTAGACTACAGGGACAGTCGCCGAGCCACCCCACTCTTGTCATGAGTTGGGTGTATGAGCAAATCACTCTATATGGGAGAGGTGTAGAGGCAGAGGATCCTAAGGCTGTTAGGGTAGTGAGGTGGATAGGGATGACCATTCTTAGAGCACCTCACCAGCCAATGGCCTCTTTGACCATTGCAGACATGGAGGCTACTCCTTATCAGGCCATGGTAAGGTTATGGGGAGAGGAGACTATTACATTAATTGCTTGCCACACTACCAGTCAACTAGTAGATAGGATGGGGAAGTTGGAGATCCACCCCTTTGACAAAGTACCACAGCAGTTCGGCCTCCCATACATAGACATGTTTCCTCCAGCGGGGCCAGTGTATAGATCTATTCGTGAGGCTCGGGGAGGTCCTATAGGCCAGGGTTAGACTATTGTTACTCCTGGTGTTCCCATTGCAACTAGGAGGGTGGTTCGTGCTCGAGGGGTAGCTAGTGCTCCTCGGCCATCTTTACTTCAGATTACCACCGGCCCCACCCATAACAGAGATGAGCCCATTGACATGGACTCCGAGTCTAAGGAGTTCACTGGGGGAGAGACAGAGGAGGAGACAGAGGAGACGGAGACCGGAGCTGGTGGGACAGGTGAGGAGGATGACAACGATTCTGAGTGGCATGACACTTAGGATATCCTTCGGGCCGAGAGGGCGGAGTGGAGCGCAGAGAGGGTGAATTTTATTTCAAAGGAGTTACCTTCTCAGGATTTAGGGGGAGATGGCGAGTCCATCGTAGGTCGTCACATTGCTCCAGATGTGGGAGAGGGAAGCCAATCAGTAGCAACATCAGTGGCAGGCATGGATCCTAGAGACCCTTCCTAGAGGCCTGGAGATCCGAGTGAGTTACCACTCTTCTTTTGAATTTGCTTTAGTTAGAATTGTTTAGTTGTTATTTCCTTTTGTTGTTTCATTTATTCTTGGTTTTATTTTCGATAGTTTTCTAACTTGTTTTCTCCTTTATTTGCAATGACTGCTGATGAGTGGTGAGACTTGATTCACCGAGTATGCGCAGATACCTTGTTGATCCCCTCAGAGAAGAGTCGTGTTGAGCTTTCTGAGGACGTGGGAGAGCCTTCAACATCCGGTAGGCATACCGATGTTTTTTCCCCTGGGCAGGCAGCATGACTTCTCTCTTCTGAGGTAGCTAGATATAGGACAGCTAAGCACTTGATGAGGCCATTTTCATAGTGAGATGGCAGCTACTAGCCATGACCATGAGCCCTCAGTGAATTTAGCATTGACGTAGCCAGAGTCCTAGACATGGTCATGCACCTTCTGAGGGATCCCATAGGGGTTGAGAGGCCATTTTTGTAGTATTTTGTCATATATTTATATGAGTATTTTTGTACTTTTTGGGCTCATTGAATATTTTGACCATGCCTAGTGCATGATGGCATTGTATATAAAACTTGATATATATATATCTTTTTGGATCTAGACTTTTGGTGCCTAGAATTTTGTGACTTGTTTCCACATGTATACTAGATGTTTTTAGAGTATTTATTTTCATGTTTTTCAGAATGTATGTGATGGATGACAAATGATAGTAAACAAAATGTTTCACTTTGTATGTTTTTGTAATGCTGATATGAGATGATACTAACATATTGTAGTACTAAACTTTTGAATTCTTTGGGCAATGTTCATGATTTCTTCTTATGTTGGCAAAACATGATTTCACTTTGTATGTTTTTGTAGTATAGTGATAAAGAGATGAACTTGCCCCATTCCTAACATCACACAACCAGTAAGATGCGAGGGCTCTACACCAAGAGTTGGGAAGGGCAAAAATTGTATGAGTTTGACTGAACAGAACAATAAGAGACAAACAAACCAGTATCAGAAACCAAAATTAGACCTACACACTTACCCTACTCAAAACTACCACCAAGCTCAGCAGGTCACTTACTTTCCAGTTTATCTAGACTTAGATTCATAAATGGCAACCTGGTTGACAAAATCTGGTTTTGAGGATTTGATCTCTTTGGAATTTGGAAATTTTTTTTCTCTTAATATAATTTGATTTGTACTTCTATCATACCAAGATTTGTTAATTTGTGTGAATGGACCCCCCACACCCTACCTCATGCCACTAGTAAGAAGCATGGGTTTGTCACCAAAGATGTGATATAGGTGAGTAAGGGCACTTCTTTCCTTTCCCAACCTCACACCACTAGTAAGAGATGCGGGCTTATCACCGAAGGTTGGTGGGGCAAAGAAGTGTGTAAAATAAAATATTCTGTTTGCTTGGCACTTTTGATTCCATTTGATTTTGAGATTTTTGATCTGTGACTTTGGGATATACTTTCTTTCAAAGAGATTTAAGAGGGATAGATGTGACACCAAGAAGCTTCTAGAACAGACCGTAGGTAAGGACAACTTCACTTAGTAGAAAGAAAGAGAAAAATCAAGTATGCAGGCCTTGGTATGGTTTTTGTCAATACTTGTCTGTCAAACTTGATGAGAAGATTTGAAATTACTTGATGATGTTTGAGGAGATGCGATTTGAATACTTTTGCCAATACTTTCAGAACTTTGTAATAGATTGCTTAAGAGTAAGTTCCTTGACTACAATTTTTACAAAATGAGCGGACAAAATGAAACAGTAAGATGACTAATGCAATGTGGGTAGCCGTAATGTACAAGTGGTGATTTTGATGTCCCATGCGTAAAACCGTTTAAGATGTAAGGAATTGACAATTTCATTGAATTCCTCACCTTCTAGTGTGCACAAGAGATACACATCATTTCCATAGTCTTTCATGACTCGGTATGGGCCCAACCACTTGGGCCGGAACTTCCTTCCTTCGCCGGTTTTCTTATCGATCCGGTTGTCTAGTCTTAGAACTAGATCTCCCTCATATATTTCTCACTCATAGAATTTTTTTTATACTATCGGCACATCCGATCAGCATAAGCTCTGTGCCATTATTCAGCATTTAGCTTGGTCTCATCAAGGCTTTCTAGTTGAGAGAGGCGTGCCTCCCTATAAGCTTCTTCATCCAAAATACCTTGTAATGAGATGCGGAGACTGGGTATTTCAACCTCAAGTGGGAGAATTACTTCTGCCCCGAATATCAAAGAGAAAGGGGTTACTCCTATTAGTGTTCTTATTGAGGTTTGATGGGCCCACAAGGCCAGATATAGTTTTAAATGCCAAACTCGCTTGTTCTCCTTGACTGCTTTGAGGAGAATAGCCTTTAATGTTTTGTTTGTTGCTTCGGCTTGTCCATTGGCTTGAGGATAGTAAAGAGAGGCCATGTGATGGTTTATTTTGAATTTGCTACATAACTCACAGACCTCATCATTTTTAAAGGATGTGCCATTATCTAAGATAATGACTTGTGGAACACCATATCTATAAATGATTTGGTTTAGAATGAATTTGGAAATTATCGAACCTGGTACGGTGGTGAGGGGCATGGCCTCTACCCATTTGGTAAAATATTCTGTGGCTGTAATTATAAAATTATGGCCATCGGTTGATGAGGGAGAGAATTTCCCTATCAAGTCTAGACCCCACGTGGAGAAGGGCTACAGGGATTGTGCTGGCATATGAATCTTGTGAGAGAATTCTTGGCATTTTTGGCACTTACGTACAAACTCTATTGTGCCATGCTCGAGAGTGGGCCAAAAATAGCCCATCTGATGTATTTTGCGAGTGGTGGTGTGACCACTGAAGTGGCCTCCACATATCCCACTGTGGGATTCAAAAAGAATCTTTTTGGATTCTTTTGTGTCGACGCATCTTAGAAGTATGTTGTCGAAGGCTTTATGATTGAGTACTTGCTATAAGACAACATATTTAGCGGTGATAATACGTAACCACCTTCTTTTTTTTGATGTGGCACTTTCTAGGTATGTGTGGTATATGATAAAATTGATGATATCAGTGTACCAAGGGCATGTAGAGATGGGGGGCCTGGTTTTGATGAAGTATATACACTCATCAGGAAAGTCTAGATTTACCAAACCGCCTCCATCTAGTGGATTGTTAGCTAACCAGTCTACAATGATTTGTCCCTTAATGGATTTTTGGTTTACGAATGTGACTCAAACTCACCCATTAAGGTTATGAAATGCCCAACCCTTTTAGATAAAGAACCTTACGTGAAGAAAGTTCATAAATGACCTATGTTTACAATGACCCTTGTTTCTTGGTTCAACATGTAATGTCTTAAACGTTTTATCGCAAAGGCTATGGAAAGGCATTCTCTCTCTTCCTGTGTATAACATGTTTCATAATCGAGCAACGTTCAACTAATGAAATAGACCGCATGTTCTCATTTATCATTGTCTTCTTGAGCCAATATGCAGGCTAGCGAGACATGAGTGGCTTGTGAGTATAGGATCAAGGGGTGGTCTGGTTTAGGAGGAATTAGCGTGGGTGGAGACAACAAGAAGCGTTTAACTACTTTGAAGGCCTCGTTGCATTCTTCAGTCCAATCAATGCTATAATCTTTCTTTAATAGATTGTTGATTGGATGAATGGAAAAACTTAAATCTGGGATGAACCTTCGGATTGCACCAAGTTTCCCAAGAAATGACCTGATTCCAGACTTGTCTGATGGTGGGATCATTAAGAGAACAACCTAGATTTTGGTTGGGTCAACATCAATCCCTCGTGAAGATATAATGTAGCGTAGAAGTTTGTCTTCTGTCACACTAAACACACACTTCTTTGGGTTTAATGTGACGTCATATTCAATTAATCATGAGAGGATTATACGGAGTACTTCTGGATGATCACAACGCTTCTTGGCCTTGGCCAATAAGTGATCCACATAGGATTCCACACTTTTATGGATAAGATCATGGAATATGTATGTCATTACCCGTTGATACATAGCGCAGACGTTCTTAAAACCAAATGGCATGACAACGTAGCAATAAGTTCCCCAGGGAGTTGTGAATGTAGTTTTGGCTTGATCATGCTCATATATTTTAATCTGATTATACCATGAGAACCCATCAATGAGGGACCATAGTTCAAATCCAGCTGTTGCATCAACAATAACGTCAATGGATGGTAACGAGAAGTCATCCGTGGGACAAGCTTTGTTAATATCCCGAAAATCTATGCAAATGCGTATCTTCCCATTCTTTTTTAGAACAGGGACGATATTAGATACCCATTGTGAATAATCAACGGGTTTGATGAATCCCACTTGAAGAAGTTTTATTACTTCCTCTTTTACCATGAGAGCCACTTTTGGCTTCATCGGCCTTGTTTTTTGTTTAATTGGTTTTGCATCTGGTTTAGTGACAAGATTCTGTACCACGATATGTGGTGCAATGCTCGTCATTTCTTTATAGTTAAATGAAAAAGCATTTTGATGTTCTTTAAGGATTTGGGTGTGTATTTCTATCTCCTCCAGAGTTAACGAGGATCCCAACTTCAAAATTGTTGGTTCTTCCTCCGTTCCAATGTTTATGTCAATGGTTTCTTCTATTAAAGAAGCGTTACCTTCTTCAAATTCAGGTGGGGCTGGAGGTAGTTCCAAGCCTTATCCATCTTCAATCTCATAGATATCGAGATCCTTTTGTCGAGGAGACTCTACCATGGGATTTACAAAATAGGAAGAGGAATGTGGTATTAGGGAGAGATCCACTATGTGGTAAGCAAGGTGTAGCTCCGCATAGGCATTTAGATATTCGAGAGTGACTCTATCATTGTCAAAGTGATTCATGATAGAAAAATCATCCTCAAATTCTCCATGAGTTAGGAGTGGGTTTGTTGGTATTTTACATACTAATGGTTCGGTACAAAGTGATACTGTGAAATTTGTATCTTCCAACTCACTGTTTGGAGTGAAACGGGAAGCTGAGGTTGCTATTAAGTCTGCGAGAAGGTTCGGCTCTCGTGGGATTGCTTCAATTGATATGAAGTTAAATCCCTTGCTTAGATCTAACACCACTATTTTGTAGAGTTATAAATATTCAGCCCTAGTTTCATATACCTCAGAGACTTGGTTTGCAACTAGTTGCGAGTCTCCTAGCACTCTAATGTTATCAACACCTATTCTTTTGGCTAGGATGAGGCCAAGGAGGAGAGATTTGTACTCAGCCCCGTTGTTTGTATATTCAAAGTTTAATTTAAAGGTGAAAGGTAGGATCTTTCCCTCAAGTGAAGTAAAGATTACTCCTACTCCAGCTCTAAAGTGACATCTAGCTCCATCGAAGTGGAGAGTCCAATATTTGCTTGGAAAAATGGATGTTGGAGTATTTGTTGTATCTATCTATTTTTCTCTGGTTACTTCTACCATAAAAACTTCGTCTGATGGAAGGGAAGCAATTCCCAGGGTGCATCCCATACCCATAGAATCAAATGGTAGGAATATAGGTAGGTCTTTCTCTAGCAACTTGACAATTTTTGTGGTAGTCCCTAGCGACACTGTTTCTATGACGTTGGTCTCATTTTTTAGTGCTGGAACGTCTTCAACTAGATTTGTAATTTCCAATTCTGTGGTGGGTATCAACTTCTCTTTTGGTTTTGAATTAATTGGTTTGATGAGTTGATTTTTTGGGAGTTCAAACTCAGAGTGAACGCCTGGTCGTTTCTTCAAATTAGCTAGGTGTATATTGAAGGGCTTTGGGTCACCTTGTGCCACAAATATTTTTCCCAAGTGTAGAAATATTATTTCTTAGAATAACGTGGAAGGGATTGCCTTCATGGAGTGTATCCATGGTCGACCGAGGATCATATTATAATTGGTTTCTCGATCTATAATATAAAATTTAGTGAGGACCGTCTTGGGTCCTAAAGTGACTGGTAAAACTATCGTTCTAATTGAAGTGGCTTTGAGGCTATCATAACCTCTTAGCGTATTTCATGTTGTGGAACAGTTTGTCTCTCCACATCCTAAGTTTTGAAGAAAAGAAAAGGGGGTTATGTTAACTATTGCCCCATCGTCAATCATTGCGTGTTTAACATAATTATTGTAAACCCATACTTGTAAATGCAAAACTGGGTCACCTCTTCGTGCAATCTCAGCGTCTATTGGCATTTTTCTTATATCAAATATAAACTCAATATCTCTATCTGGCTACCCTGGAGGATAGATTTCAAAGTCTACATGGTTTACTTTTCGGAGGAGTGATGTTGATTAAATGACCAAGGCCTAATGCTTCTAAGAGGGCAGCCTTGTGGGCAGGAGAGTTTTTTAACAAATCCAAAAAGGAGATGTGAGAGAAGGTTTTAGTTAAGTCATTAATTAAATCATAGGTGCCTATGGGTTTTACCAATGTTTGTTGAATATTGTCTGGTTCCAATGGATAACTTGGAGTTGGTTGAGAAGAATAATCACATGTTCTTGTTATGGTTTCTACGGGTAGCTTGGTGTCTAACTCCACCAGACCAACTATTTTAGTTTGGGGTCGAGTTCCTAGTTGGGGTGCGACTGGTGGATTTAATGAAGTTGAGGCTTCATGATCATTGTTTCCTGTTATAACACCCTTGTTTGTTCCGTTAGGATCTAGCCTGTTATTGTTAGAATGGTTTGGGAGTGGATCATTAAAGATCTTGAGGGGTGCATTTTGAGGGGAAACTGCCCCTGTATAAGTGTTTGACATGGGTACTACATAATTTGCTAAAAACATATCTATAAAGAGTTGTTTTTGATCTTCTGGTAAATGCTGCATGAATTTATTATAGTCACGGAAAGTCCTAGTATTGTGGCCTTGAATTTTGTGGAAACCATAAAAAAAATTGGGATTATAATTTTGAGGCTATTGATTTAAATTCTGTTGTGGCCCAAAATTCTGATAAGGTTGCTGGTTGTTAGAGTTAAAATTTTGAGGCTGTTGCCTTTGGTTTTGACTCTGATATCCAGTTGGGTTTCGATTTGGACCTTGTGTTTGGATTTGTCGTCATTGTTGTTGTTGTTGTTGTCATGGTGGATGATTAAAATCCACCGCATTGATTGTTGGAGTAAAATTGTTATTTCACTGATTATTAACAGGTGGCGAAATGTTTACAACATTTGCTCTTTTAGTTTGGTTAGTTACTCCATCTGTTGTAACTCCGCGGTTCTTGTTAAGGATCTTAGGTCCTTGATTAGCATTCCCAGTATTAGGATAGGCCGCAGTGTTTTGATTGGGAGTGGTTAATTTCCCATTTGTTCCATATGTCTTACGACCACTATCTATCACTGCTTGGTCGATTCGGAGAGCACTCTCGATTACTTCATCATAAGTTCTTAGTGGGAACTTCTGGACTTCTTCCTTTATCTCTCTATTGAGAGAATTAAGGAATAAATCACATAGTTTCATTTGATCCATGTTTGGAGCACTTGCTGATGAGTAGAGAACCATATGCCATCTTTGAATAAAATGAGCAGCGGATTCATTATGTTCTTGTTTAATATGCAAGAATTCCCTGATTCTTGTTCTTAACAATTTGTTCATATCAAAAGCTTTGATGAACTCTGACACGAGTTGTTTAAATGAGTGTATCGAGGCTTCAGGTATTCTGTAATACCAATCAAGGGCAATACCCTCTAAGGTTTTAGGGAATATCTTAGCAACAACCCCATCCCAAGGGAGTAATTCCCATATGGCTGTGGCATAGGCCTTAATGTGTGCATTTGGATCCCCTTCCCCTTTATATTTGGGTAAATCGGGAAGAGGTCTTGGAAGCATAACACTTCGTATGGTGAAGTTTAGGGGCTCTTTTAAATATTCTAAATAATTCCCTAATGCATAGGCCTTGACCATTGATGGTGCTTGCTGAGGGGGTGGAGGGGGAATGGGTTGTTGATATTGCATAGCATATGTATTTGTAGGGACATAAGGGAATCCTTTTGGTTGAACGAATATTTTGGGAGAAGAGAACATGTCTCCTTGTGGTGATTTTGAATAAATGTTTAAGTAGGGAGGAGCATTGTTCTGGTATGGGTTGTTTGGTCCCAAGCCGGGAGGTATCATGTTTTCAACTAGAGTGGCATTTGAAAATGCGGTCCTAGTTGGTGTTTGTTGTGGATAACTATACGGATTTTGAGGAGGCATGCCTAACGTACATGTTCCTGTAAGGAGGTCAGCCTGACTGAGGTGATGTGGAGGGTTGGGGATTCCTATTTGCCCAAAATATGAATTTTGGTTTGCTTGAGCAAGTTCTAGCCCTCTAACTTTTTCAACTAAGGTTGAAATGACCTCTATTGGTGAAGACACAGTGTTTTTCCTTAATGGCATTTGTTGTATACCTTGAGGTTGTAAAGGGGTATGATACCCTGCTATGAATTGATCATTACCCTGCCAAGCTTCACCGAGGGCATTTCCCATAGGTGGAGGAATGGGGGTGTTTTCTTGGAATAGGGTATCAGATTGTATTTGTAAACTCCCTATAGGTGGGTACATGTTTTGGAAGTGTTGTTCGCTTCTATCATAGCGTGCTAAGTACTCCTCATCCAAAAATGGGAGTGGATCTGACTGTCTACTGATCTGTGGTCTGAACAAGACCCGAGGAGATGAAATGGATTCTCCAGTAAACGTCATATTGTTAGAGCCTGAGGGCTCTAGTTGTTGTGTTTGTGCAAGCTGATCCAACTCCTCAATTCGGAACGAAGAACTAGAGCTAGTTCTTTGAGGGGGAGTTTGAGACGACAAGTAATTACTTGAATAGTTATCAGCCCATGCGGAAAGTGAGGGTGATGGTTGTCTACTTGTTTGACTATAACTTGCTTCAAGACCTGAGAGAGGTCTACCATATGCGTCGTATCCCAACATATTCGGGGGGTATATGAATACCCACAGAATAATGGGAAAGAGCGAAGGTGGATGAAAGAAATGAAAATAAAAGGGGAATATTTGTTTGTTCACGTCAGGTTCACTAGTTTTGTACGATGGAAAAGTGACATGCAAGCATGGGAATCTACAAGTAACTCTTCCTCGTACCTGACCTCCTGAGGTCATGCTAAGACGACCAGTGAATGTGGAATATATATGGATATAGACAAACTAGTTGGGCAATCTTATATCCTCAATATGCAATAATGGAATCTGCAAATCTAAGGCGAAGAAGGCCCTCCTAACCTGAATTGGTGTAATGGATCGTTCAGATATAATAGCTATTCGGAGGCTCTAATCAATGTCGAGCTCTGCCGAGATCCTGTTTATTAGCTGTTGGATATGTGGGAAGTGACCTATGGGAGCTTCATATATATTTCCAGACAAGGTCATGAAAATGGTGATGGGAGGTGTAGTGGATTCTCCAGAGTTTTATGGATGATTCTCTGGTCTAGTCCAAAAATCCTTAGCTTGATTGGCTACTATGTTTAATAAGGAGAATTGTGTAATAATATCCGGTGGAAGTGGTGAGGACCTAAATACTAATGTTCATAAACCAACATCAATGTCTGATTGATTAGTAGGCCTGTTGGGTTGTGGGACCTATGGATCACAACCGTAAGTTCGTGGTTGTGGCAGACCTCCTATGGTCATATGAAGAGTCAATCTCTCCTTCTGACTATCCAGTAATCATACGCCTTTTCAGCCTCTATGTTTAGAACTAGAAGTTGTGTAATTTTCTCAGAATACCTTACAGGTGTTCTGGTCAACTTGAATGCGTAAGCTAGTATCTATGTCAACGAGGAGGTCTCCTGCGTTAGGTTGTGGAACTAAAGGATCACAACCAAATACTTGTTCTCTTTCGAGTCCTTGTACAGTCATACAGATATTCTATCAAGGCAGTCTATAGTTAGGATGATTTGACCAAAATGTGTATGCCTTGTCGTCTTCAATATTTAACCCTCTCAGTTGTTCACTAATTCTTTATAGGTTTGTCGTTGCTCGAAAGACCTGTATCCTAAGGTCTTGATCTATATCAGCTAATGTTGTGGGTAGATTTGGTTGAGGCACTATTGGTTCAAATATGTATTCTCTGGGCTCTCTAGGTCCCATGATTGTCATGCAAAATGATTCAACTTTTAACTAAAATTAATAAACTAATTATGAAAGATGTATCTACACTATGCATGTATTCTTTTATTTTTGTATTTTTGATGAAGTATTTTAACAAAATTAAAGAGCAACTATTCTAATATATCTAGAAAATGGATAACTAATCTAGTAACAAAATTAAAACAAACAAAATAGTCTGGTATGGCTATTTGTCTGTGCAGTTGTGAACTTATCTTAAATATCTAAGCAAATAATTGTTTTAAATTGAAAGACTCTCGATCCTACCTCAGAAGTTAGGAATGAATCACAGTTTCTCAGAAACTATCAATCCCCATAGCTTCCCTGGCGATATTGAGAGTGAGCTTTTGACTGAAATAAAATAATTTACTACTCTATTTGATACGTTGTAACTAGAACTTTGATAGCTCAAACCTGGCATTTACAGAACAATGGTAAATCCAGTTGTGTGTGACTTTGTCCCCTCAGTGTGATCTCCTTGTTCCTTCGTGTTCTCTTGAATCCAGAAAAGCATGTATATGATAGCATCAATAGAATAAGGAACTCAAACAATGGCAGCTTTTGGATATAGACCGAATACAATGCGAGTAAGAGAGAGATAGTGCAAGTGAACAGAGCTTGACTATGCAATTCCTAGCAGGATTTATTGTGGGAATACAACACAAATGCGCTGAGAGTTTTAGAAGCTATCTTTTGTGACTAAACAAAACCTGCAACTCTAAATGGATTCCAATCTAAGAATGAAACTATCTTATTTTAAACTGACTTGCATGGAACAACAATGAAGCAAGAATGAAACAAGAAGATTGAATGACCTCTAAACAACAAAGGAAGACCAACAATGGATGCAAAACATGAAACTATTGGAATTCTAAGCAAGAAACTCAAAGACTGAATGATTAAACAGAGAAGGAGAGGGGCCATTTGTTTGAAAACAAGCTGGCTATTTATAGCAAATGCATTCACTAGAAGGTAACTTGGAATGGAACTCTTTTACCATTAAACAAAGTGAAAACACTATTCACAGGGTGGCCAAAACATAAATGCAAAGCAAAGTAGCTGAAAAATGTGGATAGAAATTGAAAATTTACGTTTGACACGATCGTCGGAACTTTCTAGAAAATGTGAATAGGACCGCCACCCTGTGCAGGGTGGCGGTCACGGGACCACCGCCCAGGCAGGGCGGTGGTCTCGTCACTCAAGACCAAAATGTAATAAAAAAGGGGGTAGAGGGCAGAATAAAGTGTGTGGAGGCCAGGTGAGGCATGCATGATACAAACGTATACTTGGCGAGCTTTTCTGGATTCCGAACACCTTGCGAGGAGACCTGTATCATCATTGGGGTATGTGTAACATATTTCTTGTTGTGCAGTACCTTACAATTTTGGGTACGTACAGGTACCCCATCTTCTGGGATCCTTCTTATCAACCTATCATACATTGCTACAAAATCTCTCATTGATTTGGAGGTCTCCTTCTTTATCTGAACCAATTGGACCAACAGATCCTAACAATCTTCTATGCTCTTGAACCTATGTTCAAAAGCACTTCTTATATCTTCCCAGCATGTGACAGATCTTGGGGGCAACATGTAGAACTATTCAAATTTTTTTTCTTGGAGTGACTCCACAAAGAGCCTGACTGAAACATCTTCATCTTCAACTCCCAACACTCCACAAGCATTGATGAATGCTGTTACATGTTCTTTGGGGAGCTAAGAACCATCCCCTTTGAATTTTGGGAAGTTCTTTCTTGAGCCTCTTCGGAGGTCATGAAGTGGTTCTGGAAGAGCAAGTGGACCATTATTTCTTCCCCATGGTACGTTAGGCATGTGTACCTCACGCTCATGATCACCCATTCTATTCTTGTTTCTATCCTCGAGTCTTGTTAAGGCTACTTTTGTTGTTTCTCTTTCTTCTGCTTTAATTTGGAGTCTTTCTATTTCTTCAAGTTAAGCCCTTATCTCCTCTTCAGCAACTGCCTCTCTTTCAAGCTCTTCAAATCTGGGATCAGTTTGTCCTCCGAGCCTCAGTTGTTGGGTGCATCTTCTATCAGCTAGCTTGAAAATTTATGCTCTTCTCTGGGGTGCTGGAATTTGTCTTTACCTTTCTAATTTGACAAAACGTTCCTCTTCTAGGTCTAGAATCCTTATGGCAATGAAGTATTGATTGACACTTTGTCTATTATGCCAAATAGCTACTCTCAGCTTAGAAGCAATGTCTTCTTGGATGTGAAAGAGTAAATCAGGTCTCTCAACAGGAGGATCTCCCAGAATAGCCATGATTTACATCCATGAATTTTGTGTGATTATTCAATCTCCAAAAACTTTTCTTCTATATTTTTTTTTGTATTTTATGACCTTGAAGTCATTTTTAGGTGCAGATGCTATAAAATCTACCCCACGGTGGGTGCCAAAAACTGTTGGTGAGAAAATTTGTCTTGTGAACAAATTGGTGGGTTTCAAGCCAACACTATGGGAATCTAAGTCCTTCTACTTGAACGGTGCAGCTTCTGTATGTGCATGCATGAAAAATTGGATTTCAGTGGTGGCCTTTCGACCAGAGATCTAACAGGGGCACTCCACTGACCCTATGGCAAAGCTAGAAATTTCTCACTAGAGAAGAACTTTGTCTGAGAAGGGGAAAGGGAGTGAAAAATGGAGGTAGGGGAAACTAATGTTGTGAGTAGAATATCAGATGCCCACACACATTAATTAGAAATTTCATTTACATGCATTTATAGTTAGAAGAAAAAAAACCTGCAGGTGAAGCTACAAGACTGAATGAAAATTCATTGGTCACAAAGTACCAATCAATTCCCTCAATAAAAGAGGAAAAAATTCCCTCTTTTATTATTGAAGCTCGAGAAGAGTTTGTACATAGCTTGAGAATGGAAGAAATTCAAGGAAGAAGAGAAAATAGAAGTGGTGTGGTGTAATCTATATTTTCCAGGTAAAAAGCACTCTGGTCTTTTTTAAAATCAATCACCAGCCCCTAGAATGATGTCAAGAATCCATTATATTCTTTGTAAGAAACTGTAACAAATTCACAAATCCTCAATGCCTTTTCAAATTCCTCTGTTGTGAATAAAATTCTCATAGCGGGTTTAAAACTAGATCTTGCAAAGCAACTGTTACATTCGATTTTCTAGTTTAAATATAG
Organism: Taxus chinensis; assembly: GCA_019776745.2. Classification (NCBI taxonomy): domain Eukaryota; kingdom Viridiplantae; phylum Streptophyta; class Pinopsida; order Cupressales; family Taxaceae; genus Taxus; species Taxus chinensis. The sequence goes on along the minus strand of CM034152.1, from coordinate 163,283,982 downwards.
ACCATTTGATTTGCTCCTCTAACTCTGAAATTTGGATGTCCTTGTGGAAAGAAGGGATTGGAGTGGTTATGGGGGAAGAATTTTGCGTTTTTTGATTTTTCATGAGATTTGGCAATTTGGAAGAAATTGGGCCGCAACCCCTCACTTTGAATTTTCAACTTAGACACGTGGCATGTTCTTATTGGAAATGGGATCGCGGCCTTTTTCTCAACATTTTAACCTTTTTTGGAAAAAGGGTCAATAACTCAATTTCCTCTACCAGCTCTCTACTCCGATTTGACTAGGACATGTGGCATGTTCTGGATTGAGACAAGGTTACGGCTCTTTTGTAAAAAAAATAATCTTTTTGGAAAAAGGCTGAAAAACTCAATGTTCTATGTCATTCTGCTCCTCCGTTTTGACTTTTCAACGGAGGTCCCGAGACCTTGGCAGAGCCATGGAGGATTCTAGAAATTTTACTTCACTTTTGGGAATTTGGTTAAATTTCAAAAAGTTCCCCGATGTCCCGCTCATTTGCTTCGACTTTTCTCTAATGGGCTTCACCTTTTACTTTTTCCCCACGCCATCCACCGCTTCAACTTTGAATTTTTTCTTTATAGCTTGATCGGCGCTGGAGGGAAAATTTACCTTTTTTGCCAAAAGTGACCAAAAGGGTTAAGTTCACCAAAAATCCCATTCCTCCCCATCCAATAGGATCTGACCACGTACTTACATTCATTGGGGTCAAAATTTGATGGGGAAAAGATGCCCGTCATCCCGACTCTAGGAAAAAATGTAGAGGAAGAGAACTTCATCGTTTTGTGTCCAATTTCTTAATTTCCTTCATGAACTAGAGGTATGGATGCAAAACAATGATTTGAAGACCTAGGCCATAGAACAAGTGAACAATTTTGATCAAAAATGGAGGTTGTAAAGAGGATATTACGTACATAGACTGGGAAAAGGAGGATTTCTAAAAATAAGAAAAACAAAGGTTTAAACAACTCTAGGGAACAACTTTTTCTAATTTATTGAATCTCTAACTTGGCTTAAACACCAACGAAGGGCATGAGCTCAAAAAAAATGAATTTGGATATGAAAAAATAGAGTAGTTTTTGGGATACAACATCCACCAATGATCAACAACATGGATCTAAGTTAGATCAACATCATGTAGCCTATGATATGCATCTTGAAGGTCCATATGTGAGCTCTATAGTACTAAGCTGAAATCATATAAGGACCACTCTAGATTGTATCAAACTTTGTGTGGTTTCCTGTATTTGCACGATCAACATCCCATTTCAACACAATGTCTCCTCCTTTGAATATTCCTAAGTTATGCTTCTTTTCAAAAGTTATCTTCATTTGTTTTTGATTATTTTCCATGTTCAGATGAGCTAGATCTCTCATCTCTTATAGCTCCGTTAATTCTACATAATGAACCTGCAATGGTTCATTCTCGAGTAGCTCCATCTGATGCAACAAATCTAAAGTAGGTAACTCAACTGAAATAGGCATTTTTACCTCTCTTCCATAAACAAGCTTGTACGATGAATTTCCAACTGATCTTTTAGGAGTTACTCTGTTAGCCCAAAGTGTTGAATTCAACACTAAATGTCAACCTCTCTGATTATCTTTGAGTATTCTTCTACATGATCCTTAAAAGATTCTTGTTAGTACTTTCAGCTAACCCATTACGTTATGTGTAATAATTAGATGACGTACTTAAATAAATTTCATACTTGATATCCCAATCTGTTACCTTTGCACCAAGAAATGCTAAGGCATTATCTGAAATGATAGTTGCTGGAACACCAAATCTGTCAAACCATACCTTCATAAAAGGATATTATCAAAGTTTTGTTAGCATCTTTCAAAGTTATTGCTTCAATCCAGCGTGTAAAGTAATCAATAGCTATCAAAATCCACTTGTGTCCTTATGATGAAGGTGGTGTTTATCATGCCAATAAAGTCAAGACAACACTGTATGAATGGTTGATCCATTGAAATAGGTTAGAGGGGTAGTGAAGCTAAATGTTATTTTCCAACAAAGAAAGCACATTTCTTACACTTTCTAATCCATTCAAAAGAGTCTTTGAATATGTTGGGCCAATAGTAACCAACTTTCATAATTTTTAAGGTTGTAGTATGATGCTGAAAAATGACCTCCTGCAAGTCCTTCATGGAATTCAGATAATAATTGCTGAATTCTATCATAATCAACACATCACACCAAGATTATGTTTATATATTTTTTGAGTAACACACCATCAATAAAAACATAAGGTATAGATTGTAACCTGAAATATCTTCATTTTGTTCTTGTCCATACCTTCCGGATAAAGTGCCATGTTGTAGATAATTAATTAAATCAGTCATCCATCTTGATTCCTAAACTTCTTGAATAAGCTCAAGTTGCTAATTATTTGGTTGCACCATGATATCTGATTTCTAATGCGTAACTTCAAGATACTTTTTTGGATCTTTTGATTCTCCAGCCTGTTTTTTTTTCCATATCAGCAATTAGATGCTCACACAAACCTTTACCTCGAATCTGTCTTCACAACACGGATATCAACATCATATTCCATGACCTTCATTTATCCATCCTGCTCTCTTCTCATTCAATTCTTTATTTAACAAGAAAGCTTTTACACTTGGATGAGAAACAAGAACATGTATCTTATTGTTTGAAAGCATGTACTTAAAATTATTTAGTCCTCTGACTACTAAAAGTACTTGTTTTTCAAGAAAAGTGTACCTTGTTTCGTAGTCATGCAAACTTTGTCCAAAGAAAACAATTGGCTGCTCAATATTTTCATCATTAACCTAAGTTAATATGGTTGAATATTGTTTCAGCTCCTACAAGTGCATACATTGTAAAATATTTATCAAAATTTTGGATTTGCAAGAGTAGGAGCTTGAGAAATGTTGTTTTTTATTGAATTCAAACCCTTCTCTCCCTTCAATGGTCCAAGAGAAAGTCTTCTCTTTCTTTAACATAGCTGTCAATGGTTTAACCAATGCTACAAAATATGGAACAAATCTTCTAACAAAGTTGATTTTTCCTAAAAATTTGTAATGCTTTCTTGTGATGAGGAAGTGAAGCTGTGATATGGCTTCAATTCTGAAAGGGTCAATTGCTAAACCTTGTTTAGAAACAATATGACCAAGCAATTTACCTTGATGTACTGAAAAGATAGACTTTTTGGGATTCAAAGATATTCCAAACTATCTACATAACTGAAAAGTCTACCTTAAATGTATTAGATGTTCATTGAATTTTTGAAAATATGGTAACATCATCCAAATAAACTAGTATGCATTTATTTAATAAGCTATGAAAAGCCATGTCCATTGCATGTTGAAACATTGCACCAACATTTGAAAGGCCAAAAGGCATTATTTTGTAAGCATAAGTACCCCACTTGGTGGTAAAAGTTGTTTTGTACCTATCTTCTTCTCAGACTAGAATCTGATTGTATCCACTATAACCATCCAAAAGAGATAGTCTATCAGAACCAGAAATTGTTCTCAAAATTTGATCCATATTGGGTAGTGGGTAATGATCTTTTAGTGAAGCTTTTTTAAGATCTCTAAAATCCACACATAATCTGATTTCTCCATTCTTTTTTCTAAATGGGAACAAGATTGGCTACCCAACTTGAATGCTTAACTAGAAAAATAATACCTGATTCGATCAACTTAGATAACTCTTTTCTCATTAAAGGCTCTATCTTGGGATTTACAGGCCTTTGTTTTTACCTAACTGGCTTGGAATTTGGCTGTAATTCAATGGTATGTTGTGCCAAACTTGGATCAAAACCTTTCAGATCTTGGTATTTCCAAGTGAAAACATCCTTAAATTCCTTACAAAGATTGATAAAGGAATGTTTCTCAGCTAAGGAACATACCTTTTTGAGAAATAAATTCTTTCCATCATCAACTGAGATCTCTTCATAATTGTCTGCATGTGTTGACATCTTTGTTTTGTCTTTCCTTAACTGATCATCAGTGTTGAAGATGTCTTCCAATGTGACCAACCCTTGAGGTAGTTTATTCGTCTTCAATTGAACAATCTGGTCACCATATAAGTGTTGTAATTTCTCTTGATTTACCACAGAAAATTCAGCTTCTTGCTATAAAAACCTATAAATCTATTCATCATTTTCAAAAACCTACCAATTCAAATCATTATCGGGTATAGAAGGCCTGACAATCATCTTTATGTGAGGCTGAATCTTGTTGTTTTTAATATGTTCCAGCACTTCAAAACTAGCACCAATTGTTGCAAGTCTATCTGCATGCTTGTTTTCTGTTCTTGGAATGGAATGGATATTAATAGCATCAAAATATTCCATTAAATTTGAAACTCTATGTTTGTAAGACTTCATTAATGGATTCTTACAAATATTGAAATTTCTTACTTGATTGATAACTAACTCAGAATCACCAAAAATCTGTAACATGCTAATACCTCTCTTTCTGGCCCAAAGTAAACCATGAATTAATGCTTCGTATTCAGCTACATTACAAGTACATGAAAATTGGAGACTCAAAGATGAGAAATACCTTTCATTTTTGGGGGAAGTGAGCATCAAACCTACTCCTTGTCCTTTCTTGTTCTTAGCTCCATCAAAATGAAGCTTCTAAATCCCTTCTGCTACATTTTCTATTTTGGACAGCAAGGGAATTGGTGTGTTTTCCTCGTGCAGGAAATACACACCAAATAGATGTTCTTCAACTTCTTTGAAAGGATCATGAGCATGTTCTTCATGTGTCTTTTCATCCATGAACAGATTAGAAACACCATCTAGTGCTGAAACATGAGCTGTATTATCGAAATCAGACTGGTCTATGGCTGCATAATTAGCTAATGCATTAGAAGCATGAGGCTCGATATGAAATCTAGCCAATGGTTCAGAATTGATAGTAACTTTGGTCCCATAACGTGTAGTAAAGAACAAAAAGGACCAATTTGAAGAGAGATAACCTCCTATTTTTGTTGTGAAATCTCTCGATAAGCATAAAGCAAAGTAAGGAGGTAAATCTACAACAGTAACATCTTGCAAAATGGAAACATTTGGACAAGCATGTAATGTTACCTCCAGATTTCTGATGACACCAACTGTATTAGTTGCAGTCCCATCAAGTTGTAGCATGCTCTTCTCTGTAGGTTCATACTGCAGACCCAACTTTTGTGCAATTACTTTTGGCATACATGTGTTACTTGCACCGCTGTCAACCATGCAATTATAAACCACATGATCTCCAATAATCAGAGATAAATAAAATGGTGGTGGTTTCTTGATATCATGAGCATTTAAGACCTTTTGAACCATCCATTTAACTTCTTTAATGTGGTCATGTTCCATTGTTCCAAGGACCATGTCTATTTTTTGAACTTCCTTTTCTGCTATTTTTGAAGAAATCTGCAGCTTAGCAAGTTCATGAGAAAGTAGCTCCTATTGTCCTGGAATACTTAGAGCATCCCACATTGAGATATTAACATTATGATTTTTCATTACATCAACAATGTTAAAAGATGCAACAGTTTTAGAAACAGATTCTACTGTTTTAGCATAGGCTTTGCAAAAACTGACTCTGCTTCTGCAGCTTTTGAGATCTGAGGTATGAAAAGCCTTCTTGGATCAGGTTGTAATGACTTTGGTTGGTCCTTTTGAATTGGAACACTTACTATTTTCTGAGGAACAGAAGGACTATTAGCTATTTTTTGACCTATAGTTGTTGTTTTATCAGTGACTGTGGGAAAAACTGGCCTATTTTGTTGTTTTCCTCTCTCTTGAGCCTTTTCTTGAGCTCTAGTCGTAACTGTAATAAAATCATCTTCACTAAAACTGACCAAGTTCTATTCAGGTGCTTTCTGAACATGAGTTTCTTGCTGCCCACCCTCCATTTGAGGCATAAACAATGTCTCAGGTTGAGGTTGTGCAACAAGGCTTATATTCAGGAATGCATTTGGGAACTTGCAGCTGAATGAGGTTGATTACAAGGTTGACACCATTCTTCTGTAGCCATATTAACTAGGACTAAAGTGTTAGATGAACTAGGAGCCTTTAGGTCAAACTACCTTTGCTGATATGGCTGTCTATAATTCTGATTTTGTTGATAAGGCTACCTATTTTGTTGGTTTTGTTGATAAGGAGCTTGATAAGGCCTGCTAGGTAATGCAAGTCTATTTTCAATCAAAGTTAGCTTGTTTCCCATAGTCTGCAAAGCTTTAAACACATCATCTGATGGGGCTGCAATAACAGGTTCTATAATGGTGATAGGTTGTGGGATAGGTGCCAAATCTACTAAAAAAGGCATTGAAGGCCTTGGTGCTAATTTCTCATCTTGAATAAGACTATTTTCAGCTAGGATAGCAATATCATAAGCTGTTGGGAGAGTTTCTCCTCCCATAGACTGAATCATAGTTGAAATATCACTATTCATGGCTCTAAGATAATAAAGAAAAGCATGGTCAACTTAAGGCTTGACACTTGCTGGAATTCTTTCCCAAGTTCTAGAAAAACGGATATTAAAACTGGCCATAAATTCATGAGGGGCTCTTTTAATTGTAGACAATTGTTCTATGAGAGATAAATGATCTGAATTATCTTGAAATTATTTCAGCAATTTACCACCTAACTCATCCCAAGTTCTTATGCTTCCAATCTCTAAGTTTCTATACCATTGCAAGGCTTTCCCTTTAAAGGATGCAGCTAAAAGTCTTAAAGCTACATCTTCATGAGTAATATTATGGACTGCACATAGGGCTGCAACATCTTTGATGTGCTCTGTAGGTGTAACCTGATTTTCACCAGTGAATGAAGGTAAAATTTTCATGGCAGCATTAGGAATATCATGATAAACTGGAATTACTAATGGGCTGCCATTAGTAAAGGTCACAAAATTCCTAGGTGGTTGAATAGCCATTGGAAAAACTGGAATCTGAATAGAGAAATTAATACGTGGTGAAGGAATATTAGGAGGAGGGTTGTTAAAACCAGGCCTATTATAAGGTAGGGTGTTACCAACTCTTCTTCTTCTTGTAAAATTCAAAGGTAAAGAAATAAACTCAGAAGGAATTCCTCTTACCGATGATCTTGTAGTCACTTTAGGCATGGAACATGCTGCAAAATTGGTCTGAAATCAGCCTTACGGAGTCGCCAAATAAATATTTAAATCTTTAGAATAATTTATTGTAGCTTGTTGCTCCAAAAGTAACTTTTCTCTGCTGTGAATCTGTTGTAAATTGTTGTAATTTGCTCGCAGATCTGATTTTTGGTCCCACTGGATGTGCCAAAAACTGTTATCTCTCGAAAGTGCACCCTGTAGAGAGATGAATGTAGGTGTTTCTAAGATTTCTCTGGATCTCTCTCTTTTGTAGATACAATGGAAACACCTCAGGTCTATGGGTATACCTATTGTTGAGGTGAGTCTCTAGGTATCAAGGCCGGTTCCTTCTTGATGTATCCTAAACTAATTTTTTGGGTTTTGAGGGTAAAAATATGACTGTAAATGAATTGAAAAACTAGGGTGATACACCAAAATTGTTGAGGGCTTTGACTGAGTACATGCACAAATATTTGAGAATGGATTCTGGATGCACAAACCAATAGTTTTCAGCATAATATTAAGGAAAACACTTGATGTATTGAGGGAAAATTCACAACAATACTATTAAGATACACATGCACACTAATATCATGCAGAAATTACTAAATTTGCAACAAGGTAGGATGATTAACCAGGGAATTTGACATTCACAAGGATTAATAAGACATACACAAGACTGCAAATTATTGGAAAGGAAGAAATATAATTCTCATTCAAAGGGAAAAACTGGTAAAATTGCTTCAACACTCCTATGTCCAAAAGTCCTCCTTGTGCTTTGCCAATGCACACAATATATAGCAAAATTATTCATCCCACCCTTCCTAAAAATAGACTAAAAATTGTACTCACCCATGCATCCTATTTTTATCCTTTATCCTGAATAAATAAAGGAATAAAAATAAGCATGCTAATACAATGAGGCATTAATAGCCTTGTTTACAAAAATACAACTCAGTCAAACTGTAGTTGACTGTTCTATTTTTAATAAAGTTGGGTGAATACTTTTACTAATAATAAAATTTGCTTGATGAGTAAGTCTTCTCCAATGCATGCAATTTTTGTCTTCTAGCTGATGATGTGGCATCTGCAACTTGATCCACTTGCAATTGCAAAAATAGCACTTTAAACTGCCCCTTGGATGCACATGCAAAAATTAATCTCCCTGCAAGTAAAAATAATGCCTTGTCTCTTACACTTAGCAAAAGTTTGATCAATTCCACATCACCCATTGTGGGGACCACTATGAGCACATGTGCAATAATATTCTACTCTTATTTTGTGGAAAATAAGGTAATAGGCCTCCAAAAAGGGCTCCTTGTACTCTGATGTTGACCTCTGCTTGTCTTCTAGTAGTCACATGAAGAATTGCACTTGTGCACATAATGTTATTGTTTGCTTTCTAAAACTCCCACTGTGGGGACCACCTGTGATGTGAACACTTGTCTTCATCTGGATTTGACCTCCTTTGTTGACTTGGCATAATATTATGATTTAGAATAAACATGGGGTCATTTTTGAAATATTGCCATATTATATACTCGGCCACCTTTTTAGGATTATCATTGCATACTATATACTTGACCACCTTTTTTATATCATTGCATATATTATTTGTTGTCGGTATTTGATTATTTTGGTTTATAATATATGACCTTAACCAAGGTCAATGCAATGATTATTTAAATGACGTGGGATGGCCCCCTTCCCACGGTGACTCACCCCTTGGAATATTTGTCGGTGGTTTTCACTAACCTTGGGTAAGATTGGGGTCATGGCCGAGTTATCTCTTTTTGATGAAGGTCATCGATCTGCTCTGATTGATCCTTGGCCTTTGATCTTCTGTACCCACAGTTAGGGTTTTGACCTTGCATTTAATATGGTCGGTGACTGTGGTTATGTTTTGCATCTACTTTGAATTTGGTGAATGGTTTATGGCCATTGATTTCATTTCTTATCGATCTTGCACCATTCAATCTGACTAGGGTAGGTGAGGAACTAACCGTGGTGAGTTGAGTTTTGCTTTGATCCTGGAGATTGATTTGTGGACATTGATCTTATGTATTTTTATCTCCTCCACTGTGGATCTTTTAACTCTGATTGGCATAGTGGTTGGTTGTGGTTTGAATGCTGATCGTTTGATTTTGTACTTCAAAGTTTGCATCGTCGATCTGTAACTCACTGGTTGAGTTAGGTTTTACCGAAGTTAGTTGGGTGAGTTGAAAAACACTTGAGCTCTATCTTTCTGTCATTCTTTTTCTCTCTCAGAGCAGCGAAGCCCTGGAAAAATTTTAATAGAACACCATTGTTGATCTTTAAAGCTCTCAGTTGTTCTGCAAATCGGTCTTCTGAGCTCTTTGTATCTTTATTTTTCGTTATTTTATGCTCTCGAGCTTTTTGAGTGTGGTCATTGTGGTCATGACCGCTATTATTGATCCTCAATCTCTTTTCCTTGCACACTATTAACTCTTATGAAGTTTTGTGGTCATCATTTTGGAGTATCATCGAGCTCTTTCCTCTGTAAAGATAACTTTATGTGATGAATTTTTGGTTCTTGGTCATTTTTAAAGGCCCTGGTTGGAGTTCCTGGCTTTGAGTTCCATCTTGTCTACCATTTCTTGAGTTCTTTCTAGCTCGAAACTTTTTCAAATGACTTTTGGGAGGTTCTACGCATGAATATTTTATGAGGTGAGTTTTGGTTGTCACTATTCATTAAAAATTCTTCTATCTTCGACTCTAATGCTCCCTTTTCATTTCTTCCCTCTATCTAATACTGAAACCTGCTTACAATTTCTTGATTTTGTGGTCTATGACAATGTTTGAGTTTGAACTCATTTTGAGCCTTCAACCTGCTCTATATTCAGTAATATTTTGAGAGTTTTGAAAGCTCGACTAAAAACTGGTAAGTTCATTGTATTTTGATTATTCATGCAACCTCTCAGTAGATCTGTATATTTGTTGATGTGGGTTTTTGTGTTCTCAGCTTCATCATTGTATTTTCTCTGAATGTGCCTATTTATATTTTGAAATCTAAGGCATTTGGTAGCCATTTATTTGTGAATATTTAAACTATGAAACTCCCTCATACTTTGTTGTGAGCTATGGTTTATCTTTGAGTTTGAAGATTGTTTACTCCGCGAGCTTCTGTAATTTTTCTTTTGGCTTTGTCATTAAATGAATATTTACATTTCATAAATATGCTTCCCTTTTATTGTACTTGATGTTTTGAGTGCTCTTAACTTTGCATTTTGAGCTTTGTGAGGCTATGTCACTTTGAATACAACATTTCTCTTCCGTTTTTCTTCTTCTTAAGCTTTCCTTTGAAGTTGTGATTGTCATTTTGATCCATTCTCAAGCTTTGAAGCCTGCAATATCGATGTTTGTATTTTTGATATACATTGTTGAATTTAAGTACTGGGTGAAAGGTCGTTGAGTTAATTAAGTACCCCAAACCATTAACTTTTCATTTCATTTTGTAATGTTGCTATGGAGGGCAAAGCCCTGGAAAATTTTATACAAACACCATAAATGATCTCTTCGAGCTCTAAAATCTGAAATTTCTACCTCTATGAGTTTGTGAGTTTATATTCTTTTACATTCTTTTCCGTCTTGTTGTCCTTTTCAGCTTGACAGTATTTGTTTGCTTGAATCATGCTTAACTTCCACTTCTCCCACATAGAAGATTTGGGTCTAAGATGTTTGTCATTTTCTGAAAGTCTTTACTTTTGAAAATGTATGCCAAAACCTTGCTAAAATTGCCACCTCTTTGATGTAAATGATTCTTTAACCTTATTGATTTTTTACTGTAGACTTATGTATTTTTGTTGTAGAGAAAAGTTAAGGAAAGTAATGTGCATGTTCTCTCATGTTCTATTTCTCAGTATCTTGAAATTTTCAAAAATAGAACTTGATGATTAAAAAGAAAACAATGGACAGTCCTATAGAGTTTTGATGCACTTTTACATAGTTTAATATAATTTCTTTTCATATATTAATTCCATCAATTTACTCTTGTAATTTTTGTTACTGATTCTGTTGATACTGAAATGATAAACCTTATGTATGTTGAAATGTTGTTATACACTCTCCTTTTCATCTCATTTAGTTAAGAACAACACCATGTACTATACTTATATATGTAGATTAAAGGACTCTTTCCTTTATTCAAGTGAAGATGAACATAACTCTCTCTTGGCTGCATCATAGTTTCTTCTTTTCGGTCCCTTTTGAGTGAACGAGTCATGCTGAAACTATGATCACTTTGAATTTAATATCTTCACTTATGCTCTAAAATTCTTAGCTGAAGCACATGCCTAATACTTTGAGTACTTACTCCTTACTTGCATTAGTTGTATCTTGTGTGTCCATATTTCTCTGTGAGTTGGTCTTATAGATGTACATTGACTACTGCATTGTGTACTATATATGTTTAGCTTTGACTATATAATGTATTATCTCCTTTCTTGCATGTTATTTGATTAGTACATTAGTTTATCTTTTGTCACAACTTTTAAGTATGTATTAGTTGTGAAATAGCATGATGGAAAGATGTAAAATGTCCATTTTACATGGCGAAGCCCTGTCAAAAATTTCCAAGATTTCCTTTTCCATTCTGTTTCAACTGCAACTTTATCTCATTCCATTTGTTAGAATGTGCAACACTAAACCTGGATTTCTTTTATGGATTGGTATAAGCACATCTTTGTATATTCAGCCTTTAGTCTGAACTGAAATAAATGTACTTTTCTGATTCAAGTTACAGAATGTAATACTTCTGATATATAAACACAATAGTCAATGTTTATTTCATTCTTCATACCTGTACCTGCACATTTAGATAAACTAGCTAGAAAAAATTAAACTTTTTGGCCTCTCTTCTGTTTCATAGTTTTTCTTTTATCTTTTCTCTTTGAAATTATTATGAGAATCATATGTACTGATGTAGAATATTGCTTCTTGTCTGCTATCCATTTATCTTTTCAGTAATCATACCTCCTAATATCAGGAGATCCATTTGCACAAAGATAGATAGTACAAGAACATGATTTAATCCTAAACTCATGACTAATGGTCTCTTTTCCTGTTGTTTTTCAGGTACAGTGCAATATTGAATGGTAAGGATGAAGATGGAGCAAAAGCTGGAGCGGAGATGGAGCAGCAGGACAAAAGAAATAAGGCAATGATGGATTCCTTCATCTTCTTTTTCTTTTATTTTCATGCACATGCACCTTCTATTTCAGTAGTTATGATGTTTACTTGAGTTACATCCCATGGCTTGTGTGGGAAACATTTGAAATTCCTTATGAATAAAACATTGAATTTTGAAACTGAGTTGTGTACTTCCTTCTGCATTTCAGCTTTGTATATGGATTGTATAATGAATTAAACAACTCAATAACATAATTGAATGTATTTAATCATGAAGGAAAGAACTTTAAAATACATGTAACCTTAGTAATGAACTTTGATACTGCTGTAATCTGCAACTATGATTGTTGTTCCAAAACTTAACACTTCATCTATTATGTATTTTTAGTCTTCATCAAGATTACACATCTGTCCTTCGGGGCCTTTGTGTTCTTTTGCTGAAGACAATCATGAAATTGCAGACTATGTGATCTGTTACATTTTGTAACAGCACACATAGCTGCAAATTACATGTAGTCATTAATTAATCCAATAGAACAAATATTAAACTGAAAGAATCTCCCCTAGCTTAGGTTCACTTCACCAATGTCATCCATCATAACGAATTTTCAAGTTGCCTATTTTTGTACGAGTGCAAAAATTGTCAACAACTGCTTTTCGGGTATGGAGCAAGGGAAGCGACTAGCTAATTGTTTGGCATTGAAGAGATCTAACATGGTAACGTCATTTTCTATATTGAAAGAGAAGTGTGGCATGAAACTCTCTGCTAATTCTAGCCATCTTGATATAGATCCCTTAGGGATGTGTACAAACCATTCTAGCGTTGTTGCTCTTAGACTTCATTGAAAGAGGCACATAAGATAATTTTCAACGAATGCAACCTCTTGACATGCCATATAAGAATCTTTAATATGGTCACGAGGGTCACATTTTCCTTTATACTTGTCAAAATTTGGAAAATCAAAGTGTCTTGGGAAAGGTACCTACAATATGGCTTTGTCAAATGGGTAAGGACATAACTTATCAAACCGGTATTTCTTGTTATTGTTACCGGTTTGGCCCTCTTGTAACGCTTGAAGGGGGTTCTTCATCGTTGACCACTCTTGATTGAAAAGTGGATCTTGTGTGGGTGGCATAGGCCTACATGAAGGGTTGAATCTAGGTGTATTCCCACCCATGTTTGTTGCGAGAATCTCTTCATAAGGATCTTTTTGTGCCTCCCGTCGAGGAGTGTTTATTGGGAACTCGTAAAATGAAGTTTTTGGTTTCACTTTTGGTATAGGTTGTTTCAAATTTTTTTTTTTCCTTATGTATATGTGATGCCGAAATTACTAATTGGCGAGTGAGGGCTTGGACTTATTGTTCTAATGTCATCTCTTTAATAGGTATTTCGTGATGATATTTATTAGGAGAAGGTTGCACATGATGAATATGGTCTTCATGATCTTCATAATGAACCCTAACTGTAGGTATGTGATAGTCCTCATTGTTTTTAAAAGGCACCTGCTCATTATTCTGTCGTCCAGAAGTAGAAACATGACCTGGTTTCAATATATCGTTAAGAGTGTGACAAGGGCGGTCTACTTCTTCTTCTCCCTGAACCATATCGGCGATAAGAGAAGGGTATACTGTGAAGGTAACTTGGCCCCTAGTTCCACAACATGCATAAGAACATTATGTTTGTTGTGAAAAATGTAATTGTCAAAATGGGTGGAATGAAGCTCTGCATCCACATAAGGAGAGTCATCCTCTCCACCACTATGGTTGACCATGAGATTATCCTCTAAAAGAGGGTTTTCACCTCCAAAAATATTGGCTTCTAACTTTCATGATCCCATTCTCATAGTAGGATTTACTTAAAATAGAAGGTACAACGCAAAATATTTCCACGGAGGTTTATTAACAAAGGACCCTAGTCAAATTTGTGCAGCGTAACGACCCTAAGTCATTAAAAATAATGGTGCCTATAAAATAGCCACAAATTCAATAGGTCAATGTGAACCTAAGAATTAAAGAATAAACTACCCTCACAAGGTAATGTATGACACAAGTTTTTCTAGAACACTCAATGATGTATAATACTCAAAATTTAGTCATAAGAAATAGTCTATTCCCTAAAATTTATCTAGGCAGGTTTGCAACCAAATAATGACAACACAATATTCCCAGCTAGGTCAAGTTTGCAACAAACAAGGCCTAAATGATAAGGAAATGTTGACGTGATCTTCTAACAAGGTATACTAAAAAATAGTTTCTAAACACTAATAAAGTCTAAGTCTTGTAAAATGGATGATAACAATGTGAACAGTGTAACAACACTATTTGGACACGTGAACCAATATTTTGGGAAAGAAATATTTTTAGTGTCAAAATGATGTTATCATAATGCTAGCAATGTATCATCAACACTCACAAAACTCAAGGAAAAGCTAGGATGTAAAAACTATGTCTAAGTATAACAAGAATTTGCTAAACGTGTGAAGAACGTAACTCTACAATATAGAGATTTGGCCTAATTTCACAATAGAAACAAGACGTAAATATCTCAATTGTATGGCTATAATGTGGGAAGCGTAATAAATCAAAAGAATACAAGGATGAAATCACCTAACTACGATGATAATAAGTCTCGAATATGGGTCTTTGAGACAAAGGGGCTTACTAGATCGTAAGTATGTACCATGCACACTTTCAACACTTGCGCTCTAGCATTACAACCTAGTCGCACAAGTAGAATACAAAAGTGGTGGACATGTGATATTTAATGGTATCTGGTATATGTTGTTTCCTTTCTTCCAAAAATGGGCAACAATAAAAGAAAGGTGTAGAACAAATGGTGTTGAAATAAACTTGGTGTTATTTTGGTAAAGTTTCACCTTGTCTTAGGACAAGTGAAAAACTAGGACAAAATGACACTAAGTAGATTTCCTGATGAAATGTCATGTGATTTAAACTTTAAGAGATTCTTTCCCTTGTTTGAAAAACAAGAGTTTGAACCTAACAAAGTTGTTACTTTGTGAGAGCACTCAAGTATACTATCTAAGATAAAAACAATGGCTCCAAGCTGGAAAGCTTCTTTGGTGGTTCTCTTTCTAGGTGTCACAAGATATCTATGGCAAGATTTACCCAAAAAGTAGCACTGACTAATTTGGGAGTATCTCAACTTTAATTTACCCCCTTCAGTATAATGAGCACCGAAATGCATTCAGTCATACTTTCACTGGGGTCGCGATACAGATATCTTTGACTCTAATCTTACCAAGGCGTACTAGACAAGTCGGTAGTGTGGAGCACTTTCCTGTTTCATTCACAAGGTTCCCTCTTGCATGAACTACTTGAGGGTTCCTATGAACACCCCCATGATTGTAGCTTTAGGCTTATGCCAAAGGGGTTATGTCCTAGTTAAGCAGATGAACCATAGCTCTTGACCGAAACCTGCAAATACAATTTGATGATTGTGGTGTATTTTTTATCTTTTGGATTAAGTAACATGGTTTTGTCCACCTTTGACAACCTACAAGCACACGTGTAGTTAGATAAATTGTTTAGGTCCTCCTTTATTTTACTAACGTTAGGTCCTTCACAAAAAATTTAGTAGTTTCAAAATGATTCACAATATCATAGGAAAATAATAATGAAAAATGCTTGTAAATAAATTTACTACCATCAAACTTTGCAAAAAAAAGGTTTACTCCCAATTAATCCAAGTTCTCAATGAAAATACTAAAATCACTTTTGATTCCCAAGATCACACTAGGTGTAAGGGAAGAGCATACACAAAATTTAGCCTTGATTTATTTGTTAAGTGAAAAAACTCTTAAACTAAAAGATCAAGCACATGCAAAAAATGAAGGTTTATTCTCTTAAGCACAAAATGAATTATAAGTGTTCCTACTTACTCCCAAGAAGAAAAAACAATGTTTTAAAGGTGCTTTTGGTTCTCAAGATCATACTAAGTGCAAGAGAAGAGCATACACAACTCTATTCCAAACTCAATCAAAATATGAAAACACAATCACTCCTTCAACTCTAACCCAATTTGCTCAAAAACCCTTTGTCAAACCCTAAGACAATTTTGTTCAGAATATTTCTCTAAAATTAATAATTTGACAAAAACAACATCTAAAAACCCTTAAAAATTGATAGGAATCAAAATATTGAAGTACTGGAATTTTGAGAAAATTTTACCTTGATGCATAAGCACCCCTACTAGTGCACAAGCGTTCACAGTCATGCACAGGTGGTCACAGTCATGCACATGCACTCACAGTCATGTAAAATCACCCACAGTCATGCACATGTGCCCCTCTATCACTTTTCACACAGTTAATGCTGCATGGGTGCTCATAGTAATGCGCATGGGCATTTTTCCTGTAAATGCTCAAAAATATCTTCTGAAGGCCATAACTTTTGCTCCCAACCTTGAAATGACTCCATTGTTTTTACGTTGGAAAGGTATTGAGGAGCTCTACACAATGCCAACATAAATTTGGAGAAAAAATTTACCAAGAATTCAGGGTATTAATTTTTAGAAAACTATTCCTTTCTAACATATCTCAATGCTTTGATGAATGTTGTTTTGAGAAGATTTATTGAAAAGGGTCCAATATTTGGTATTTTGAGGGATTTTTGACAGGGCTTTACCTCATTATATCCTACAAAAAGTATGAAAACATTACTTCTAACACTAATCTAGTTGAAATAAATTTTAAAAAATGGCAATTAATCTATAAAACTTTGAAAATTACTCTAAATCTTTGAAATTAATCTAAAAATCTTGAGAAACTATTCTAAAAAGCTTGAAAGTACTCTAGAAAACTTGAAAGTAAACTAAAAAACTTGAAATTAATCTAGGAAACTTGAAACCAATCTAAAACTTGAAATTAAAAACTTTGAAACTAAGTTTAAAAAGCTTAAAAATTGAATGCAATGGGGTATCGTCCCACTGGGTGTGCCAAATGAAAGCACCCCAAACTTTACAAAGCAAATAACAAATCTAAACAAGGAAGGCTAACACCATTTCCACATAATTAGCTAGGTTTATAAGTCTAGGAATGTAACATTAAGATAAAAGCTTAAAAGAATGCCTAATTAGTATGAAAATAATGCAAAAATTAACTAAACATGCCTACTAATATGATCAATTACCTAACATGGGCCTAAATAGACCTTAGGGGCAATCAAATGGTTATGGCTGCTACTCAAAAAATGGTGAAATGACCTTTCCAAATTGCTTGTTAAGTCACTTTAGATTATACATCTACTAACGTTGTTGAAGGTTTTAAGCAAGGATTGGACTTGGCTTAGAAATCATATGTATTATATGAGATGCAAATCAAAGGATGTTGTGTGTAAAATATAAAGGAATGAGGTGCACCCTTTTTATAGTTTTCCTTTTGGGAGAAACTTGTATTTTGGTGCATGTGGGACTAAAATCCCTAAATTAGATCATAATTGCTAATCACAATTAGTGAATTATCAAGTGATTAAGAGGTGCGGAGCCTTAATCGACCACTTAGGGTCAACTAGGAGGCTAGGATAAGATTTTGAAGCTTGTTGAGATGTTTAGGAGGTGAATGAGGTGATTTTGAGTGGTTGGAAGAGGGGTTTGAGTCAATACTAGAGCATATTGACCAAATCAAGGGCAAAATAGGCTTAATTAACTTATAAATGCTAATTGTCTGTTTTGAAGAGGATTTTGGCTTACAATTCGCCGTAAAGTGGCATCTTGAATGCGAACGGGGTTATGCAATCAAAAAAGTGTTGTTAATTGGATAATTTTGTAAGGAACATTAGTTAATTAACAAAAACCACTAATTATAATGGATTTGACAAGAATGAGAGTGATTTGTGTGCGTTTTGGCAATAAGATTGCAAAAGCGGAATTTAGGTGTCTGCAAGCTGAGATTATCTCTAACATAAATCAAGATGTGTGAAACATTCCTAAACAAGTACAGATATAACTTGATTAAGGGATGAAGAATTAAGATAAACTATGGTAAGATTAATAAGACTATTAAGACCTTCTTGAATCATGACTAAGAGTTTAACACACTTTTTCTATTAAAGTGTTTGTATGTGTGGATATGGCAGCTATGAGATAACCACTTCGTGATCTTATCCACTTATCCAAAGTAATTAAGCGCATAAACTATAATTCACTAAGTGATTGGATTAAGTTTAAAGAGTCTAGATAAGAGTGATGAGATATTTGTGAGATGATGGGAAGACAAGTTTAGATGCTATGGCCAATCGTCTAAACTAAGCATACATAATACAACTAAGAAACTTTGGTCAAAGTTATATATTTGTTGGGTACATTGTCTAATCATTGTGATTGCTTAAATCCTGAAGTGTATGATACATGATGGATTTTTACTAAATGAAACTCTAGGTAGACATTAGAGGATCAATCGCATGTTCTCACTACCCCAGTGCGGTAAAACCAAGCTAGGCTAAGTATGAACATTTAAACGGATGTTAAGGGTGATCGTGGAGACCAAGGATAACTAACCCTTACAACTGTTCAAGGTTTATCACTATGTTATAGGATGGATTAATTTAATAAGACATGCTACATAAACTATCTTTAGCTAAATAACTAGTTTATTTATGCAAAGGAATGCCTACTTGCTATTAATTAAATATGACTTGTTGCATTAACTAGTTGTAGTTAGATATTTGATTTATATATGTAGAGGAATGTCTATTTTTTATTAGAGAAAAAAAAATTCCTACTAATTTGGGCCTCAAATTTTAGGTTGTTACATAGTTGGTGGTTTTACCTACGATTGATCTCGTGTGAGATCTAAGTTACGTGAGTGGATACTACATGTCAAATTACCTATGCATTTAACTCTTACATTGAACCCTTTTTGTCCCTCTTAGATGAAAGTGTTCCCTTAGTGAGTAGTAGTGGATTACCTCAGGTTGATCGAAGGTGTTGAGAGGTAATGATTTTGAAATCTCTTATAATGTCTTGTAGTAGGGTGTAGTTTCCCCCACGATTGCTTTTGAAGTCAGTAGATCATGGGACCTCTCTTAAGGTTATTAATGAAAGAAACGTTTATGCATATTTACCCAATGATTGAAATAGTTCCTTGGAGGGCATTTGAAATACATAAAATCTTTTAGGATGTCTCACTTGTAATATGCATTTAATACTTGAGTGTCTAAGAGCAATGAAATGAGTTGTCTTTAAGCTAAGCAAGATAAAAAACACACCACTTCAAATCACATTGTATTATAGGTTTCAGAAAATGGTACGTCCTTATCCACTCAACTAGAACATAACCCTTTTGGCATAACACCTTAAGCTATAACAATAGGGGCGGTTCTAGGAACCCTAAAGTAATCCACCACTAAGTAACCTCATGGATGAAACATGAAGCGCTCCGCTTACCCAGTTGACTAGATTTTACATTGTAAGTTAGAGTTAAAGTTGTCTGTATCGTGACCCCAACGATGGTACAACTGAACGCACTAGTTATTTATTGTATCAGAAGGGGGTAAAGTAAAGTCGAGATACACCCAAATTAGTCAGTACAACTCTTTGGGTAAATCAAGATCGTATTTAGACAAACTATTGACACCTAGTTGAGTGATCTTATTAGGAAAGCCATGTTGTCTTAGAGCCCACTTTGCTAGTCCATATCACGTCTTATCGAGCCATCACGAAGTGACGACTTACTTGGAGTCTGAACCTTGTTTTTTGAACAAGGAAAAGATTCCACTTAAGTTAGATCTACGTGTCTTTCATCACGAAATTAAATGTTTTGTCACTTAGCTTGGTTTCTTTCTCACCTTCGGATGAGTCGAATCTTTGTCTAAGTGGCATTTAGTTTATTTTCATCTCTTAATCTATACCCTTGTGTTCTCACTACCTATTTGGGGTGAGAAGGAAGCATACCCCACGAGTCTTATCAAGGAATATATTTGATACTTTTTTGTCTGTCTATGCCCATCCATGTTTTTGTTTGGGTTATTAAATGTCTAAAGTGCACAAATATGTTTTCATGTATTTGATAGTCCTTTGATCTTGAAATCAAGATCATCTCCATTGCTATGATTGCGGTTCATCATTATTTTTCCTTAAGTTGTTATTTTTTATCGCATTCTAGCCATATAATTTTGGTACTTACATCATGTTTTCAATGTTTTGAGAACTTGGTATAAGTCCCTTTATTGTACAGTTACATTGCTGGTACCACCAAGAACTTATTGCTATACTTATACATAGTTTCAATTTCAACGTCATCTGAGTCTTTTAAGAGTGTCAATATTACCTTGTGTATATTACGATGACATCATCTTGATACTAACACCTTACTTGCTAGGTTAACATGTCAAGATAGTGTTATTACGCTATCCACATTCACAACTTCCATTTTTCAAAAAACTTAGGTGTCGTCAGCTTTTAAATTGGTCTCAGTATATCTCATGGTGAGATCGCATCAATATCACTTTGGTATTTAGGCCTTGTTGGTATTCTAACTCGACCTATGTATTAATAGGGTATCATCACTATCCCACTTGAGCCATTCATTGGAATCATAGTTTAGGGTATAGTCTTGCTAAACGACAGTTTGAGTGATTGTTTGATTTAATGTTCATATGATTGTTCTTTGAACGATAAACAACTACATAAAATTACATCTAGAACATACTGGGATATTTTGGTTGTCAGACGACTTACACAACATACGCCTAGGCTTCATATAACTTTGAAGGTATTTAGATAAAAACCTAGTATAACTTTGACTAGTAATGCCTAGAATCATGAAAATGGCATCTAAACCAAACGAGCGTGACTTAGAAGAAAATCCTTTCGAATCCTTCCCATTTAGTGGTAATAACTTAGCACCTCTCTTTTTGTAGGTCAAAGACACGGAACCATTAGTCAATCATAGTGGAGAAGATTATGATTCTTGTAAGGAACAACATAAGTTAGGCCCAGGTCAATTTGACAGGCTCCTTTATTATAACAGAGATCAAGTACTCGTAAGAGTCCTAGAGCTAGGGGCTAAGCTTCCACAAGAACGTGAAGTGGAGACTAAGATCATTAATCGTAAAATGGAAGAGTGACCATCCCTCTTAGACATGGATAACCCATTTGACGTAGGGTATGCTTTTACTTCCGGACAACATCACAAAAACATTGAAGAAGATCCATCATAACCAATTGGTGATTCGAGGAGACATTATTATAAGGCTTCACGTAAAGTAAAAATTGAGCATGAGCGCAAAGGCTCACCGCCTCCTAATTTTGACGAGGAAGATGATCCTTTAGTTGAAGAAGAGATCCATTAAAAACAAATATTGAAACTAAGTAAAAAATTAGCAAACTTTGGCTCTTCGAGTAGGAACACGTATAAAGACAAAATCAAAACAAAATCTAGTGAGTTTCAATTTGATCCGTACAATGACACAACTTTTAAAGTTGCTACGGTAAATAGACCAATATCGCCTACAATAGTTTGCTATTAATAATTTCCTTTTGGGGGCAATTAATGTGTTTCTTAGGCCAATTAATACTTTTGGAGGGTTGTTTGTAAACAAAGACCATATTTGAAATCTTTGTTTCCTCTTGGTTCTAACAAGTGGTCACACAACTACTTTTCCCTTTATCTTGATGATTTTTATAATCGTTGAGTCCTTTTTAATTAATTTGAGCCCCTTTTTACGGGAAATTAATTTGTTAATAACTTTTACATGATAGCTCGGATTTGAGTGCCATTTTTTGTAAAAATGACTTATTTTTTGTTCATGTTCTATTAGTTTAATTTTTATTATAATCAGGGGGGTCTATTTATTGAATTTTTTGGAAGGGTCCTCTTGTTGTACCTTAGGATGCATTTTTGGTGGTACCTGACATCCAGGACCATTTATGTCCTCACTTTTTCCTATGGAGTCAAGTTTTTTTGAGCCACTTAATAATTCCAATTATAATTTCTAGAAACCAAAGATGCAATAATTATTGTAGACAAAGGGATTATGGTGCGTGGCATTGGATAATGGTCTAACCTTCACTTATGAAAAAGACTACTACTTGATCGAGTGCAAGAAGGATGAGGCTCTTTTTTTGATAGGGTTGAACGTTTCTGACAGCTTGATGTTTCACCTTTCTAGCCTTAGCACACCTAAAGAAGTATGTGACAAGTTTTTTGAGCTCTTTGTTAAGGTGAATGAATTCAGATTGTTGCAATTAGATGCATGATTAACTTCCCTTTTGTCATCTGATTTTTCCACTGTAGAATAATTTTTGTTCAAGTTTAAGTATATTCGCTCAGAATTACGAGGGGTAAAAACTAAAACGGATAAAGAAGTTATATTTCTTATCCTCTCTAAGGTGAAGGGTCCTTTTAATGTCTTTTCCTCTACCTTTTATTTGGCTATCGATGCCCTTGGTGATCATTTCAAATGGCCTACTTTTGAGCTCTTTTGTGATTGCCTTACTAGGGAGCAAACCAAATTAATGTCCCTTAATGCCCTTCCTAGTAGTTCTCATGATCTTGTTGCTAGCTCTTCCAAAGGCAAACCCAATTCTAAAACAAATACCTTGCCCTCCATCAAATCGGTAAATAAACCTCCTCCTTCTCAATATTTTGAGCCTAATCTATCTTTTGAGTCCACTAAGTCCTTCAACAATCCTAATCCTAAAGGAAAATTAAAACAGAAGAAGACCCATGGACCTTGCACCTTTTGTGGTGGCAAAAATCATTTAGAGAATAGATATTTCAAGAAGATGAAAGCCTTGGAGGAAGTAGTTATACAAAATAAGATTTTTGTAACTCTAACTTCTTCTCCACAAGGAAAAGGGAAACTTCTTTCTACTTGAGGTATATCTGCATCTCTTGATAATTAGATCATTGATTCAGGGGCTTCTCATCACCTCCCACATTCTAGAGATCTTCTATCTTTAGTTTCTGATTGCAACACTTCCCATATTGAAGTTGGTAACTCTTCTTGAGTTGATATTTTAGGGAAAGGAAATGTTCACATACAAGATGGTTGTATTATTGATGTACTCCTTGTTCCTAAAATTACTTCTAATTTGTTGTTTGTTTATAATATTTGTAATTCAGGAACTAGAAAAAATGTGGAATTTTCTCCACACAAAGTTGTAATCAAATAAATACAAGATCCTCAAGAGATAGTGGCTACATGTGTTGCAAACTATAATGCTCATCTTTATAATTTTTAAGGATTTGAGCTTTCTACAAGTGCTTCATTAATTTCCCATGTTGATCCAGTCAGTAAATTGTGGCATGTGAGGTTTGGCCATGTGAAATACAAATAGTTACAACAGATGAGTACGCAAAAGTTGGTTCTCGGTCTTCTGAAGATTTCTTGCACTGATGGAATATGTCCTGGATGTATGCTTGGCAAACAACATCAGGATACTTTTCCAAAGGGCAAGGTATCTTGCACAAGGGCTCTTCTTGAGTTGGTACATAGTGATCTTCTTGCCTTTCCTACTCGTTCATTTTCTTGGGCCAAATATGTACTCACTTTTATTGATGAATTTTATCAACGCGCTTGGGTCTACTTTCTTAAGACCAAAATTGATATTTTTGAGAACTTCAAATCCTTTAAGGCTCTTATTGAGAAAAAATAATCTCTTCCACTCAAGATGATACATAATAACAATGGGGGGAATATGTGAGTAATGCATTCAAGGATTTTAGCACTCAACATGGGATCGTGCATCAGTTTTGTTGGTTGGATATTTTGTCAAATCAAAATATGAGGTTCAACCACAGTACATGGGATTAAATCCCTCCTCAAAGACAGGTGAGGCTGCCTGTTTATTGCTAATCTAAAACACAGTAAATAATATATACAATATTCACACTAATCTAACCATTGGGGGTTGGGATGAAATCCTGAAATCCACATTCACACGATTCAAGGATATTACTTTCTTGAATGAACTAGGTTAGAAACTGTTACAGTGAAAGAAGCACGGTAGAAAATAAATGGGAGAAAAATATTTTCTGTCGAGTAAAAAAAGAGCACGAAATAATCATACGAGTTTTAGATCACAGATATAATGTCCGAGATAATTAGAAACACTGAGATTCTATGCAAAGAATAGCTTTAAGATCATGAACATAAGAACACTGTCTTAAATAAGATATATTTCACAACACAAAGTCTGTAAAACAATATCAGCTTCTATTCTTCAAAATGATTGAAAGAAAACACAAAGTTTTTCTCCTTTCCAATATCCCCTCAATATTCCAAAAATTCTCGACCCTTTAGAATGCACAGGCATCCCTTATTTATAACAAAAGGAACTAGAGATAAAACAGGAAAGATCCCAAAAAGTAGCACTTTAACTGGAGTTCAATTTTGCATGACTCTCACGCAGGAGATCAAGTCAAAGTATGAATCAAAAATATGACAAAACGGAAATAAAAAAGACATGTCAATCTAAAAATAGAAATGACATGTGACGTTGGGACTTAATCCGAATCATCATCCTTTGCTTCTTCTTCTTTCTCTTCCTCCAGCTGAGACTGTTTGTTCCGAAACTCCTGGAATTTCTGAATAATGCCTTGCATTTCATTTTCATCAGGTGTAGTGGAATGATCATTCCACATTTCGCAGGTCTCATGAACATCGCTGGCAGTGCCGGGAAGTTTCTTCAATCCTTTGCTGAGCTTTCTTCAGGCCTCCAAAGTATGCTCTATCCTTACAAACTGACTAATGACTTCAAGGTCAAATCCGTGTACAGGTTCATGCTGAACACATTCTTGGACTTGTTTGAAGAGATCATCTGCTGATAGGATACCTGAGTTCCCAACTGACACCTTTGGACAAATCTTCAGCAATTCTTCTTCCAGATCACTTTTCCCATCGATCAATTTATCCCTTGATTCTCTCAACTTGCTACAGGCTTCGTTGAGGATCTTTACTCTGAACTTGATGGCCTTGGTCAGCTGGAAGTGTTTATCTGTATGTGGAAGAATGCCTTCTTCTACCAAGAGATGTGCTGGTATTTGCTTTAGCACTTGGAGAGCTTCACAAGTCAAATCAAGTTGTCCAATTTCTTCAGTGAATTCCTCATCCATCTTCTCTCCTTCCTTCTGAATCTCCCCCAAAGACTCATGAACCTTCACCACGTCTTGAATTACTTCCTTCCCCTGTTGGAGCAAATTTTGGATCCATTCATCAACCACCATTCCTTTTTTAGCAATCTTCTCAATCGTAGGTACTGATGAGAAATCGAATCCGACAGATACAGAAGAAGATGGTATGGATTCCAGGGGTGTTGAGAGTTTAATCAAAACCTTTGTCAACTGTTCCACTTTTTCCTTAAGCTCATTTTTGCTGTCCTTTGTTTCTTTCAATTTTTGGCACAGCACGTCTATAGAAGCCCGTGCATCTTGTTGCGCTCCTTCTGCTGTCACTTTCCCTAGAGCCAGCTTGGTTATCTGATAATCAGAAGCGGTTATATCCTCTCTAGTTTTGTCAGCTGAGGGAGTGGTAATTTCTGCGAACTTATCTCCTGAAGCATCTACCAAAACCCTCGAAACTGTTTTGGGTTTCCTGGCTGATTTCGCAGTAGAAGCCTTGAGTGAGCTGAAATCAAAGGCTGGCAGGGGTACAATTACCTTCCTCTTCCTCAGAGTTTGCTCGAGTAGCCATTGTGGCGTATCAGAGGAAATTTCCAATGTTGTAGTAACTAGTATTCTACTCTCAAGAGGAGAAGATCCTACTATTGGAGGGGGAACAACAACCAACGTGGTAGTAGATGCAACAAAGAGAGGTACAGGTTGGGGCATGCTGGTGATCACTTGGGTTCCAGCAGAGAAGGGTGAAAGCCCAGAGAAAATACTGGCCATGGTTGCAGAAGTGGATGGAGAATGAGGAGGTTGGAGTGGTTGTTGAGGGGGAGGCACAGATTCAGACTCCAAAGCCTTGAATGCAAGAGATAAGGTCTCTCCCGTTGAGCAATCAGCAAATGGTGAAGACAGAAGCTGGCTTCCTCCTTCTTCCAAATTAATTTCTCCTATTTCTGGTGGTGTTGGTGATTCTGGCACAACCACCATTTCAGCTGGAGAAACAATTGAAGAGATTTGTCTTTCTTTCCTCTTCTTGGGAATCCTGATTTTTATAGGCCCCCCAGGAGATTCTTTGTCCTTTTTCTTTTGGGAGGGCCCCACCTCCGAAGCAGCCAACTTGGGAAACTTTTCATCTTTAAAATCCATGCCCCAAGAGGAGAGCCATTTTTTGGTGCGAGAAAGAATGAGAGCCGACCTATCTATGATAGAGGCTTTTTCGTTGGCCGAACAATCAATAGGTGGAAAAACGTATCGATCTTCATTAAGCCCATCATAGGACATATCCAACACACTTTCATTGTCAGTCATGCCATCTGGAAAATCAGAAAGCTCCAGCGTCTGAATCTCATTAATAGTCAACCTACTATTATCTTTTCTGCGAACCGCAACTTCGTTACGCAGATCAACCCATATATCCTCAATGTCGGGCTTATGCAGATGTTGGGCTCCATAGGCTCTAAGCACTCCTCGGATGTCAAAACCATCACGAGACTTCATATGCTTCTTTAATTTCTCCTGAAGTTCACATTCAACATTTTTGGCCTTTGCCACTGTTGAGCAAGTATATCTCCCAATAGAAATTGGGAAGGATACAGCTGCCTTATGCTTGCTCTGTTGGAATTTGTGAAAATCCAACAGCTGTCTGACCAATTCTATCAATATCAATCTATCCCCTGGATAGCGAGGCAGACGGAAAGGCTCTCCTGAGTATATGACTGTTCGAAGATATGTAAACTTCTTGAATTGCAAGAAGATACACCCCCATTTAGATACTTCAGTCCAAGCCTCGTCTGAGACTCCTGTCTTTCTTAGTTCCTGGGTTCAGCCGGCAGATATTCTCGTAGAAAAAGGCATCATTTACCCTTCTAAAATGCTCTTTGGACCCCTTCTTGGTCAATTGAGGGAAATATTTATAAACTGGGTTTGTCGTTCTGTTTCGCTTAGTATCCAGTCCGGGATAGTTCCTCATCTCGGCCGCTGCATAAGCCACATATGAAAAACATATAAAACTTTCCGGTTGATAAGACCGTCGTCATCTGAGAATCAATTTCATCGCTGATAAGGGTCCCCCAGTCAATCCCTTGCTGATTCTTCTTAATGGTTACCATAAACCGATACATCCATCCATGAAATAAATTTGATTCAGGCAAACCAAAAACCCGGCTCAGCAGGGTGATAATATCATTGATTTCTTGTATGAAATCACATCTAGGGATAGTCCTTGGAAATCTAGATACTGCTGGTTTAGCCTTGACCAGGAACTTTTTGTTGACATCCTTAATGCAGTCTTCCTGATTACTGTCCCAGGCCTTCTGAGCCGACTTGATGTTTAGGTCCCCATACTCTTCAAAATTAGGTAGTTTCAGGAGATCATCAAAATAAGCTCCATCTAGTTTGATGACTACCTCACCAGCCTGATTCCTCACGGAACGAGAAGGCGAGTCGTAACTAGATGCACAAGCCAAAACCAATTCTAGACATTGGGCGGATATGGGAAAGCCTGCTGCAAGGGGCAAGCCACTGTCAGCTATAGCTTTCATCCATGGGGTTTGAGAGGAACTCTTCACCCTATTCCAGAAGTCATCCATATCTATATTGCCAAGTTCAGTATCCCTAATATCATAATTGCAATCAATGTATGATGGGGATTTTGGCTTCTTAAATTTGTACTTCATTCTGCTAGACTTCTCGGCCTTCTCGTGAGATGGACTAGGGTCCGACATGAAGAATGTTGGAGGGAGAAAGGCTTGAAACTTAGGAGATGTTGTCTATACTGAAAATCTCGATTGACTGAATACGCTGGAAGAATAGAAAAGTCCGACAAGAACAGAAGAGGATGTCGGAAAACCCTGAGAACCCGACGAGTTTGATATGTTGGAACTTTTGCAAAGCCTGACACTTGCTTTTGATGACGGAAACTCGGAGATACCTTACACTCACTGTCAATGGCAGAAACGGGAGGAAACCCGGCACTTGCTTTTGATGACGGAAACTCGGAGATACCCGGCACTCACTGTCAATGGCGGAAACGGGAGGAAACCCGGCACTTGCTTTTGATGACGGAAACTCGGAGATACCCGGCACTCACTGTCAATGGCGGAAACGGGAGGAAACCCGGCACTTGCTTTTGAGGTCGGAATGTTGAGAAACCCCGACACTTCAAGCTTCCAATATACTTCAGACCTTTGAATCTGCAAAACAGTCTTCAAAAACCGAGAAGCAAAAACAGAGTCTTTCTTGAATTCCAAACATACAACTTCCTTTTTCTTTTTTGTTACCCATGCATCATGCATATAATTAGAATTTGGAAGAAACAGCACCAATTGATAGTTTAGAAGAGAAAAACCCTAAAAACCTAAAACCCTTTCCAAAGCAACTCAGAAAGAAGAAGGAAAGAAAACCTTCAACACCCGGCAAGAAATTGGGAGGAAAATACGCACAATCGATCGATAAAAACCCAGAATAAAGAAGGGAAAGAACAATACCTTCAATTCGAGAAATGTAAGATCAAAAACAGACGATCCAATCGAGCAAGATGAGTTTTCAGGTTTTGAAAACGGAAGAGCACGCGCGAATAATCCATGAATAAAAAATATGAATGGTAAGAATGACGTGGAAATCTATAAGAAAATGGCAATTAATACACTTCAGCTCGGCACGTGCCAACTCACCGACCACTCGGCATGAATGCCATGTCAGCATGTTGGAGGGGTCCGAAAACCTGACACGAGGAGATTTAGTGCAATTCGGGTTTCGGGTTTCGGAAAACATGATGCATACAGCATGAGGTGCTTAGATGCTACATAGCCCCGAAAACCCGAATACAAAGGATTGAGCGGACTTCGGGAATCGGAAAGCATGGAGCATAAAACATGTTTTGGATCATGGATGTTCCGATGCTTTGGGGTTCTGAAAACCCGAATACAAAGGATTTTCTCAATACAAGGTGGGTCTCGAGTTTCGGAAGTCAGACGAAACAAAGCAGGTTTTAACTTAGGTATGTTCCGATGCGTTGGATGTCCGAAAACCTGATTATCACAATATGAGGTAGGTTTCGGGTTTCGGAAGATACAAGACATAAAGCATGTTAAAACTTATGTCAAACTGTTGGTAACACCCGAAAACCCGATTCTCTTTAAAAGAGGCCATAATGCAAAATCACTTCGAAAATTTCGTAGGGGTTATCCGATCGTTTTGTCGTGAACTCAAAACGGGGATAACAAGTTTACAATACCCTGTACTCCTCAACAGAATGGTGTGGCTGAGCGGAAGAATAAAACGTTGAAGGAGATGGCTAATTGCATGATTCATTCTAAGGAAATGGATCCTTGTTATTAGGTTGAGGCAATCAATTGTGTAAACTACATTTAGAACCATACCTTACATAAGGCCTTGTAGAACAAGACTCCTATGCAAGTTTGGTTTGGAGAGAAACCAAATGTGTCAGATTTTCATGTATTTGGGAGTAAGGCATGTACATTTTTTCCTGATGACAAATGCAAGTCTATGGAAAGGAAAATCCAATCACTTATTTTTCTTGGCTATAGTGATACTATTAAGGCTTATCACCTTAATGACCCTATCACTAATGATGTTTTATTTCGGCGGGATGTTCATTTTGATGAGATAGATCCTTCTATAGAGACTTCATCTCCTGGCACTCTGTCACCTGTTTCTCATACTTCTCCTTCTTCTAATATGTTTCTAGAGTATGATGATGAGGACCCAGTTGATGTACATGTACAAACTCATCCTCTACCACTAAATGGTTCTCAGGATTTTCCCAAATGGGCTCAATTCATTTTGGATTATGCAAGCTTTATGGTTAGTGATCCTTCTGTTCCTCTTCAAAATCACTCACATATTTCTTGTACAAATCTTATTAGTCATATTATTTAAGATGATCCAGTTCACTTTTATGATGTTATTTCCAAACCAAAGTGGGAGAAATCTATGTGTGAGGAGTATTCTTCACTTATGAAGAATCACACTTGGGATTTAGTTCCTCTTCCTAAAGTAAGAAAACTTGTGTGATGCAAATGGGTCTATACGACCAAGTATGTAGCAGATGATTTTGTTGATCGGTACAAGGCTAAATTAGTTGCAAACGGTTTTTCACAAGTTGAGGGGATTGATTACTCTGAGACTTTTTCCCATGTTGCTAAGATGGATTATGTTCGAGTTGTGCTTTATCTTACTGCAGCTAATCATTAGCTCGTATACCGGATAAATGTAAAGAGTGCATTCTTGCATGGTGATATTCATGAGGAGATATATATGGAGCAACCTCCATGTTTTGTGCAGAGTCCTTCACTCATTTGTAGACTATGCCATTCTCTCTATGGTATCAAACAAGCTCCACAAGCTTGGTATGAAAATATGGATTATTTTTTACTCTCCTCAGGATTTTTTCTGTGCCACTCAGAACCTAATGTCTACATTTAGCAGAACGGGGATATTATTTTGATACTTATCATTTATGTTGATGATCTCATTCTCACTAGTAGTTCAGATTCCCTCATTCATGAGATTCATCAAAAATTGATGGAGCATTTTTACATGAACGATATGGGACTTATGAATTATTTCCTTGGTTTGTAGGTTCATCAGACTTATACAGGAATCTCTATTGGACAACATAAGTATGCTTATGATCTACCCCATTGGTTTCATATAGAAAATTGCAAGCTTGCTCTTAATCCATTTCAGTCATGTGTTGTTTTATCTGTTGATTGTAAGACTCCTCTAGTTTATCCCACACTATACCTACAACTTGTAGGAATTCTTCTCTACTTGACACACACTCACCCCGAAATCACATTTGATGTTAACCTTGGCTCTCACTTTGCACATGAGCCTCGTGAGAGTCATTAGAAAGCAAGTAAGCATATTTTGCACTATCTTCGAGGCACTTTGCACTATGGCATACAATATACACCACGAAGTTTTTCACAACTTATTGGATATATTGACTCAAATTAGAGAGGTCATGTTGACACTAAAAAATCTACCTCTGGATTTGTTTATCATCTTGGTTCTAGTCTAGTTACTTGGGGATGTAAGAAACAAACTACTATTGCATTATCTTCTACTAAGGCTGAGTATCAAGGTGCAGTTCGAGCTAGTCTGGACGCTATTTGGATTCGAAAACTACTTGATGAATTTGGTCTTCTACAATTTGTTTCTACCACTCTTTGGTGTGATAACCAAAGTGTCATTGTTATTTCTTACAATTTGATTTAGCATCAACATACGAAACATATTGAGATACACATGCACTTCATTCAATAGTTGATCTAGGATGGAGTCCTTACACTTGAGTTTATGCCTACTACTAACCAGGTTGCCAACATCTTCACTAAACCTTTAACAACTACTTGTTATATTCATTTGCAATATTTTATTGGGGTGAAAAAAGTTGTCCTTGGGGGGATTCACCATGAAGTCCTCCTTCCTTCTCTTTGTTATGTACATGGGTACCTAATATGGCCTAGTAGTTGGGATCCATTTTTTGTGTTCCCACCTTCCTAATTATTCACTTAAGCGAGGGTGTTAGGATAAATAGTTAATATCTAATAGATAATAGGGTGTGTACATTTCTTTTTCCTTTTGTGCATTACTCACAATATGAGTAGTCATACCTTTTTTAACTTTTTAGAAACCTTATCTTCTAGCTTCCTCTCTAGAATAATCTTCTCTCTTCTGGTTTCCTAATGGGTTCCAATCCCCATCTTTCTATTCAGTCACTTGAAATGAATCCTAAAACCCTATTTTTTAACAGATAAAACTTTTTTATTCTTTACGACTAGGATTTCATCTTGGATCGTTCAACAGAAATCTGAAGATAAAGAGAGACAAAAAATATAACTGTTGTGTAAATGAACAACTTAAGAGTAAGCATTATCTTATCTCCAAGATTTTATTAGCATTCTACACTCCTCTTTGATTCATTCTTTGGGTTGTATGTGAGAGAGATTAATAATAGTAATCTCTTTTCTACAAATCTTTTGTTCTTGGCTTCTTTGTTGAAGTTGTCTTCCAGCTAGATCTTTGCCTGTGATGGTTTTACCTACATCAACAATTCAAAAACTAGATATAAAATGGTACACAAAAAAATAAGGATAAACAAGAGTTAAAAATAGGTTCAAAATCAGATTTGGGCCAAAATCACATCATGGACAAAATCACCCAACATAGACAAGAGCGGTGGGTGTTATGTCCCACTTAGGTGATTATGTCCTGGGGGTAGAAACAAGAACATTGCATGATTAAAAAGTTTCTAGTGACATTAATTTCTAATTTATAGTAGTACATACTCATTTTCAGGTTACTATCAGGAATTTTGGTAACAAAATCAGTGGCAAGCTACATACTCTGGGCAAGGGAACTAACTACTCTACTTTCTCAGGATCATCTGTGACCAGTTTATATTGGTCTGTGAGCATCTGTAGTGGCACTTATCTATGGGGAAGCATTAACAATTGGAGGGAAAATCATATAGCTCTCCCAATACTCTTCCCTTGGCGACAAAACACCTGAATCCTTAGTTTAGAGACAAGGTGCTTAAATATTCAGTTTAGTGATAAGACGTTCAAATCCTTCGTTTAGTGACATGACACCTAAATCCTCAGTACTATTCCAACCATCTCCAAGGCAACAAACATATAAGAACAATTCTATCTCTTTTCTCATGGCACACAAGTGCACTCTATCCTTGATTCACTTGTTGTTTAATAAGCATTTCTATTTTCACATTTACTAAATTAAAGCTAAATTTCATTTATCATGAGTATTGACTACACTTATCTTGTTTTATAGGTCTAACCTTACTCTGATGAAAGGAAACACAAAAATGTAACAAGTAACAATCTTAATCTCAAGGCGCTCTGACAAAGGAAATTTCTTAGGAAACAATGCAAGCATCATTTCTACTATGCATGTAAGGTCACCCCTAGGATCCTTATCCTCTTATATATTCCATGAAACACATTATACAATCTCCATATGGCACAATAGTAAGCACAATCCTCATTTGTCACGCTGTTAGATACAACTCCCTTTGGCTCTCCATAAGATATGTATTTTAGGTCTATTTTATGCCACCATATATTCATTCACCTGCATAAAGTGTAAGAAAATGTAGTCATAAAATCACACACTTACTACTTACATCACACCTCTAAGTATGTTATTATATACATTATTCCTTAGTGAGAAAACTATACATTAACACCACATGTTTTAATTTTACATTGCTTTATCCCTCTTGATACTCTTAACATTTTCTCTTCTTGAATGGTTACTTTGAAAATTCAATGACACATGACCTAGCTCTGTATTTTCTTTTAATGACCTAGCTCTGTATTTTCTTTTATATCCCCCAAGCATCCTAGACAATACCGCCCATTAGATACAAGAGCACTCAGGTGTTATTGTCCCCTTTGGGAACTTTTGTCCCTTTCCTGCATTTTCTCAAGTTTGAAATGCCACATCATTTTTTATCTTTTCTAAATTATCTTTTATCACTTTTGGTTGGATTTTTTGGTTGTTAATGATGAAAACCAAATAAGAGAATCATACATATATATGTATGTATTAATCTAATCTAATTTGTAATTAAATATTTATTTCAAAGTAACTACTGTAACAAATGATATTCTGATAATTATATACAATATGCACAAGCAATAAGCATTCAACAATGTAAAAACCTAAGAAAATTAAAGAAGGATGAGTACTTAGTTGATTTTGTGTGATTCGTGAGTGATCGAGACTATGTGTCTTCTGGAAAAGGCTAGAAAAAATATCAAAAGAGCTCATTGAGGGTTTGAGAAATAAAAAATGTGTGAGATAGGAGCACCCATAGGAGGACAGGATTGCCACGGGCCCTAGTGATTGTCCTGGGTGCCTGTGACTGCTCAGGTGCCTAGGTTCTGATCTTTTCTAGGTTGGAAGGTCTTTCCTCCAACATTATTTTTTGCTCTGACTTCACTGTTAGGGTTTTGATCACACTTGTAACATGCAAAATAGATAGCTAACTATGTACATGCCCACAAACCACATCAAAGTAGAGTCAGACTGACCCTGGCAATCACCTAAAGAGTGAACTTATGACCAGGAATTTCACTACATCTTAGAATACACATAGTTCTGTGTGTGTGTGTGTGTGCCCTAGGTTTCCCTTGTGTAAGTTACATGATGAAAGCCTGTAAAATCTACACTTGTACTAAGTATGCAATATGTGTGTGATGGAATGAAATGACTTCACCTCCTATGTTGTGTATGCATATCAATGCAACCTTCGCCCCTTGTATGAGTCTACTATATGTATTCCTTGTAATGCTCTTGTGCCTTTGTGTAATATTAAGTGGTGATAGATAATGCTTATAGTGTTTAGCCCATTATTTGAGAGAAGTAACTAAGTATATATACAATTTCCCTTGTTTGAATTTCTTAATTGACAACTGAAAGTCCCACCCAAAGTGTTAAAAGGTGAATAAGAAGCAAAAAGGACCTAAAAGGGTAAGAAGAAGAAAGAGAGGGATAAGAGCACCTGGGCACTTTTGTCCTAGCTGGGAGCTAGTGTTAAAGGCCATCAAAAGATAAATCATTTAAGTGCCAACAAAGTTGTAAGATGTGTAAAGCTGGTAAAATACAAGAGATAAAGGAACCAAAAGGCCAAAATAAGTTGTTAACCACTAGTTTTCTTTGCTTAGGAATCATATACGCATTAGTATGCTTTAAGACTTAGAAATGTACTCAAGTACATAGATTTTGTGTCTACATATACATAACTTACTATTATTGGGGGCTGGACAATTGGGGCTAATACTTACTATCTACTACTTGAGCAATGAGAAACATTCAAGGAGTGCATTTTTATTCTGAATTCCATATCATACATTTATCTTGGGGAAAAGTTTTTGTAGCATGTTATCTCGGTGTGACCGGCATAAGGGTAACCTAGCTTACAGTGACAAAATTCAATCACACACACTAGAACAAAATATAGTTTGAAATGTAGTGTAGCACTCAATGATAATCACATTGGGGTGATCATCAAGGTCAGTCTAACTTAAGCATATGTATTATTTATTCCGTCTAATGTTTTCTTGAACTTTATGTGGGTAGCTATGGTTTGTTTTATAGGTACATGTGCAACACATGAACCCTACAACAAATTTGATGTAACAAAAAGTGAAAGAAAGAAGATAAGTTTAGACCTTAAAAATACTTGAAGTAGAGCACTTTCCAAGATACTAGTACCAAGATCAGACACCAACATCTAAGGCGGTCATATCCCCTTTGGGAGGTTCTGACTGAATAAGTTTCAAACTCTAGTTTATCGGATAGATCCTACACAGTCTAGATCCAACATTCTCATCTCATTTCACAACCCAAGATCATTCCAGATCTCGCAATACAAGGTAAGTCGCTCTTATCTCATATCTCATAAACTCTCTTGTATGGTGCATGTTATATCTTGCTTGGTACTACTTTATCTATTTGATCTTAATCCTCTGATAAAGAGTTAAATTTCATAAAATCATTTAAATAAATAACCACAATTCATCTACAAAGCATAAATCAGAGGTTAACCACTTTAACTATTGTTCAAGCTACCTAGATTCCTTATACAAAAAGTAATTATCACTTACAAATGGTCTAAACCCACTAAAATATGCAAGATTGCAAAACACGTCTACCAAAATAGAGTGTTAGAAATGTCAATAATGAAACAATACTTGCTTAACACAATCTATTACCATGTAAATTCAATTGAGAATCAAAGTGCAACCTTCACTTAATAAATAAATAGATATCATTGTCTAGGTCTAAAGATATGAATCAATAAGTAAGAAACAATTAACAATTCACAAAACTTGCAAAGATCCAAAATGTCTTCTCTATATCGAATTCATCTCTAGATAATATTATAATGAAATTACACTCATTTATAGAGTAATGGATTTCTCAATACTCTCTAACTATTCTAGATCTTCCAAAATAGCAAATATAATCCTAAAACAACTAAATTTAGAACAGTGTAGCTAGCTCAAGCTAATTTAAAGCTTGAAAAATCTCAAAATAGGAGCAAGCTCCCATTAATAGATCTTCTTTGTTAAAACTTAAACTAAAACCCTAATTGACTGATTTGATGTTCATAATAAGCTATGGAATTTAAAATAAACTCCCCTTTTGCTTTGCATGACACTAAAATAGAAAACCAATTTATCTTTTTTTTATGGTTATATGAATGTCAAATTTGGAGCTCAATTTTTTTTAATTAAGATAAACATAAAATATTTCTCCTATGCACCTACTTAATTGATTAGTCAACCAAAATAGCCTCAATTTGTCTTATTTATCCTTATTAGCCATTTTTTGCTTTATTTGGTTGTTCTATATGTTATATTTTTGTCCCAGTCTCTTATCTGACAACTACTTGGTAGGTTAACAACTTTATATTAAAGTTTTTTATATGAATCAACTTTATTAAAGTATTTTAAATTTATCATCTTAATTAAACTTGTTGTCATGTATTAACCTTCAATTTCTCACTTTTATGACTTTGATTGTGTCACATTAATTCTACCGTGTATCATTTTTTACTATTCCATCACTTAGGTGTTCCATGTATTCATTGACTATTTTTTCCTTCCACCGTTATTGGCCGCAACGACCTCAACAAGATCATGTATCTCAAGATTTCCACTGATGTTGACTAGGTTTTTGAAATCAATGTTCTTGTCTCTGCGTTCCTATTAAAACTTTATTTGACTTTGATCTTCCAAAGTTCCACGATGTTGGACATGCCTATTACATCGGTATGACATCCTTTTAACTGGTCAACTTATGAAATACTTCTAACTTATAAAAGCTTAGCTTGTGGAATCTTCTAGAAGAATGTGGATGCTCTTGAATGACCTCTAAAGTGGGGATGTAATTGTTATGAACAAAACTTTGGGAGATTCCAATATGTAGATATTGGAAAGAAAATTGATAGAGTAATTGTGCTATAAATCCAAGAGGATTTGTAAGAGGGTGAGATTGAATTTTATATAGGGTAAGTTAGTTGGATGTTAGTTGAAATTGGTTGAATGCACATGTTAAAAATAACATTTAAGGGGACCGCATAGTTACGCAAAGAATGAATGCCACTGAAGGACAGTAAAGGAATTTATTAGCAGAAGTTGCATCTGGAAATGTGGTTGTACATGTAATTGAATTGCCCCCACATTTCTAGGATTCAAGAACCTGAGTTAACTGGATAGGTGAAGTGGAGTCCAGGTGGTTGTTATAATATGCACACTTATTAATTAATCATTTGTTTAATAAATGATAATTAATTTAGCTAATAGGGATACTAAGGATTAATCTAGTTAATCCAAAGGGGTGCAATATGCATGACTAATAAATTTAATTAATCAGTCATAAAGGGAGGAATAACAGAGTGTGTACTAGGATAAGATGAAAACATGTGTGTATTTTAGGGTGTTTACAGTTACACGCATAGAATTCAGGATGTGGTAGGAATTCGAAAGGGTTTGTTAATATTAGGGTTTGGGATCAACTTCATGCTTGTATTTTTTATTAGCATAAATCAATATGATGTGTTGGATTAAGAATGAGAAAATTACTTCTATATAAGGTGTCCCTGGCTAGCTTAGAAGAAGGTTGTATGATAAAGCTTGAACAACGACCATTAATTTTGTGCATAAATGTTTTGGTCCCATGGTGATGGGGATACAAAAGCAAACAAGGGGCTTTTGACAAGTTTTTTCAAAGCCACAACAAACAAGTTATGATCTTTTAAGATTGTATTCACTAAATTTTAAGGTTTTGATTAAGCAATAGGATGCTACATTAATAATCGAGCCTTTGTCCATAAAGATGACCTTTTTGAGTATGTCCTAGTAGAGGACACTAATTAGGGAGGGTCATAAACATAGACTAAGATTTCATCATTGACCATGTCATCCTCATAGAACACTATGAAGGGTTATTTGTTATGCGAAGGGGTCATGGTGTGTATAATGTTGATTGTAGAAATAAGAGGTTTGAGAAAAGGGATTTCTTTGGTGATTTCTAAAGAATCCTCTAAGTTTAAAAGAATTTGAATAAAAATCTATGATGTTGAGAAGCATGTAGAAATTCTATTAGGAGCGTCATATAAAGCATGGAAATGAGCTCATTAGGGAAGTTCCATTGTTCCTTTTAGGTAATATCTATAATAGTTTTAAGGTTAAGATGAATTATAACAGAAGGTATTTGATTAAATTATGGGAGGGAGCTTTTTCATTAAATTGAGGAATAGGTTCCTTTGGTTGAAGTTCCATTGGTGAAGCGAGTTCACCATTAGTAGTTTGGTAGCTAGAAGTATACTTAAGGGATATCACAAATTGAGAAGTATTTTTAGGATTTTAGAACATATTTTATCTTTAGAAATAATCTACAATGCTGAGAAGCATGCATAGTTTCCATTAGGGGAATCTTGTAAGGCATGACATTGAGTTCATTAAGGAAGTTCCATTTTACCTTTTTGATAAGATCCATATCAATACCAAGGTTGAGAGGAATATAAGTGGTGTAATATTTAAAAGTAGTTGGTATTTGATTAGAAAATGGAGGGAAAATATCCTTTAATTGAGGAATAGGTTCCTTAGGTTGAGGCCCCATTGGAGGTATGAGTTCTCCATTAGTAGGTTGGTCTTTATAAGTATCCTTTAACAACATTTCAACTTGAGATGGCTTGTTAGAATTTTGCACCATATCTTTATTTCCAGGCTTTCCTCAATAATTGAATTTGACCACATTAACATATTTGGGATTCATTAGATTATGGTCAAAGTATCCATCAATGGTGCCCACAATTTTTCATGTGGGTCTTCTCTAGGTTATAAATTTTTTCAATATTTTTTTGTTGATGATTGCTAAGGGCTTGAAGAAGAGATTGATATTCATCATACATTTATTTATTGATAACAAGGATACTAATAAGGGAGGGATATTAATATAAAATAACATTTCATCATTGACCATGTCATCCTCGAGGAACTCTATGGATAGTGCCTTGTTGTGCCATTGAGTCATAGTGTTAATAGTGTTGATTATCAAAATAGGAGGAGGTTGGACGAAAGGGTCTTCTTCAGTGCTATTGATGCAGGAGCATCAATGTAATTAGTTCAATTTTTGGCTTAATTAGTATAAATAGGGTGTCTTAGAGTGTTTAGTATGTGGTTTGGTCCATTTGGACCCTTGATGTTGTAATAAGAGCTCATTTGGGGTTTCCCTACAAAATGAGTCATTTAAATATTCAAATAGTGAAGTTAAGGAATCTAGCCTAGGTGTTAGGGAATTAGGCCTAAGTGGTATTGTGCTTGTATTCTAAGGGTCATTGTAGGCCTAAAATGAATATAAAGAGGTGTTCTTGCTGTTAACTCACTCTCTTATCAAAGATGTAAACTCATTGGAGTTAGTTCACCATGTACGGTTAAGGATAAAACATAACTACCTCCATTCAACATATGAAAAAGCCTGTTAATTTGAATGAAAGGGGATTGGATCGGTTGGTAAGGGTTTGAAAGGGGATTGGATCAGTTGGTAAGGGTTTGAAAGAGGAAGGAGATCACTGTAATAGAGCCTTCAAGGCTTATAGAAGCAATCAATATCAAAATTTATTATAAATAACGGCTTATTGCATTAAAGGACTATGAATGACTGTTTGATGACATGAGTTGATTGTTTACAAATTAGTTGAATTTATCTCATGTGTAAATGTTTTTTATGATCTATTAATGAATGTATACAGGTGGGAGAGTGTGTCTCAGTCTCAAGGAAGACTTGATAGAAGCCTGAATAAGAAAATAAGTTTGAGAAGACAATTTTATGCTAGTCTTATAACTATGTCTATCAGGTAAGAAGGAATTTGTTATTCTCCAAAAGTTATATGGTTGCACATGCACACATTATAAGGTTTTAAGAATCTTGCGGGGATTGATAGAGTTCATAAAATAAATACTTTCTTGAGTTTGTTGTGAAACATTGTGTTTGAGTAAGAAACCCTAGTTTGGGAATTTATGAATGAGATCATTGTTCTCAAATATAGAGAAGCCTAGAATCTATTTTCATGAATAAGGTATAAAGGAATATCTAAGACATGGATTAGGTAAGATAAAACATCAAATATTTATCAGTTACAAGTTTCTCAGTCAAGTAAAATGAGTCCTCAAGATTTTACACTTGCCAAACTCAGGCTTAATAGACTGTGTACGTGTTAAGGGTTAAGAAAGACATTTTCAAGGACCAAAAATGGGTCGGTACACTTTAAACGGTTATAAAACCTTGGGAAATGGTTATAATAGACCATTGAAAGGAAGGAGTTGGTAAAATCATACTCAATTAAGAAAACAAAGTATGGAGAAGAGGTAAACTGTGTATGCACAAATTGAGAGCCTAAAAATAGAGTAATCTCGGTGTATAGATTATTGTTATGGCTTGGAGTTCATAAATATGTTGGGTAGTTTGGTTAAGGTTAACATTGGAGGTAAAATATCTCAGAGACAAGTATAAATGTGTACGTTGAGCTAGAGAAAGATAAGCTATAAATCACAGCCTTTCATAAAACTGTTATGATCAAGGAAGAAGGTATAAAGTAGATATGAAAAGATAAATTTTTGAATTTTTGTGAGAAATAAGTGAATGGCAGGAAGTTATAAATGGTGTGTAGCATCAAACCAAGCCTTAGGAATATGTTAGGGATTTAGAAACCCGCAAATTGAATGAAACCCTATTCTCACATAGTCATCATGATTAGATAAGTATATTAGGAGTTTAATGAAAGGGTTTTATAAAACAAGAACCATTTGAATAATGTCAAGAGTGTTGTGAGGAGACTTGTTTGAGCATTAAAAAGTATGAAAGACAAAATATAAGAACATTAAAAGTATACTTCTTAATAAATCGGTAAATACTCAGAGTTGGCAAAGTTATAATAGTTTGAGGAGTTTGGTGAACAATTGACTTAAGAAGTGGTATCAATGTATCATAGTCAAGGCATGAAGAGTATTATGTATCAATATAAAGGGATTAAGATGGCGTGTGAAGGGTATATTTGTAAAATTATGTCATAAACCTTATTATAAACCTGACGGAGTTGTCATAGTGCTTGAGGAAAAGAGAGTCAAGGGAGAACTAGTGGGAAAAGTTAAACAAATAATTAAATGCATGAAGGATTGGATGTTGTGATGGGTTAATAAGTCTTGGAACAGTGAAAGGAGAGTAGTTAATTCTCTTTGAGAAGCCAAATGAGAGAGTAAACAGGGTAAGAAATTTCTAAGAGCAAGAACAAAGCTAAGCCTAGCCAAGAACATGAAAACCAAGAAAACAAGAAAAATGATGGTAAAGAGGTATATGGATGATGAAAATCCTTTTAAAAGTCTAAATAAGGTATTCAAAGGTATATGAGTAGTTGGTGTATTTAAATGAGTCAGAAAACCAAGAATTTGCCATGAAACCCTAAACAAGGTCAATAAACAAGCAAAAAAAGGAGGGTTTGATGATAAAGAGAGCTAGAAAAGGAATTGAGAAAAATCCCATAGTGAAAAGCAAGAATGAGATAAAGGGTGTATAAAAATGTAATTATTTTTGATTGATTATTTTCAGGTTCTTCTATACTTGGAGATTTATAGTGTAGGAAGGCTAATTGGTCGGGAAAGCAAAATTGTAAAAAAGTGGCATAACTTTTCACTGGAGGTGAGTTAGGATTTGAAATTTGAAATGCACCTTAATGAGGATAATGGGTGCCTAAAAAGTTTACTAGTCAGGTATGAAAGCTTGTGGTTTGTAAAATTTGTCAGAATTTTTTCTTTTTTCAGGACTACAAGGACTAGTAAAGGTAAAAAAGGAAAGTGGTGAAAAATGATGTTATGAAACTGGTTTGATGGTTTAAGCAAGTGTATTTAGTGGTGTTACACATGTTTGAAGTGTTTTTAGCCTTTTAGGTAGTGTATGAAGCCTTTTTAGCATATTGAGTAAAATTTGCATACTACAACAAAGTGACAAGTTCAGTGATTTTGGGTGATTGAATTGTTTAGATTGTGGTTTCTTATGATTTGTGGATGTTGAGTATGATTTAAATTTAGGGCTATGCATCATTTAGTATTAGATAAAGGAAATTAAATAAGTTTGAACATTCTATTTGAAGGTAAAAGTCACTTTTATTAAGAAAGCATTATATATAGTTGCTTTAATGGGTATGGTTGAGTTTATTGAGTTGTTGAAACTGATGGTTGCCTTCTCGTGAGTTGAATGTGAGAGAAATGACAAGTTTATCCTTTGAAAGGTGAATAAAATTGAATAAAAGAAGAAGAGATAGAGAAGATAGTGAAACATGTCAAAAGACTAGGTAAGAAAGAACACCTAGGCGAGACTTGAAAAAGTGAAAAAGACTTGCTAGAAAGAATATGGAGCTTGAGATAGTGAAATAGTTACTTCAGCTGATGAAGATTAGTAAAAAAAGAAATAATAGAAGATGAGAGAAGAAGATAGAAAGAGAAATTTGTGGGAAGATCAAGAAATAAGAGAGATAAGAAAAGGCATGGAACAACTAGAAGAGTTAGAGAGAAAAATAAGAGAAATGCAGAGGCAAGCAAAGAAAATAGTGATAAAGAAAGTGGTAAAGTGTCCATTAAGGTCACTCACGAAGAAGAAAAAGAAATTAGAATAAGAAGATAAGATGAAAATGATGGAGGTGAAGACAAATTAGCAAAAGAATGAAGAAAACAAAGATGAAAACAAAGAAGTATTCAATGTTGAGGAAGAATTCAGATGAGAGATAGAAAATATTGATTTTCATTTTGTATATAGTAGTCAAAAACAGTTAGAGGATGAATTGTGGGCACTTGAATGTGCTTTACATAAATAAGGAGGGGAAAATTGATGAAGAAAAAGTTGAAGAAATGAAAGAGAAGACTGAAAAAGAAGAAACATATGAAGAGACTCAAAAGTCTCTTGTTTTTAAAACTAAGTATTTGTTTATTTTTTTAATGTGCATGTAACATAGAGAAAGAGATAAAGTACATTGAAAATGAATCTCATTTAAGAGTTGAAGTGAAGAAAAGAGAACAAGAAGACCTCACTTTTTAGGGTAAAGAGAAGATGAAGAAGATGAAGATAAAGATGGGAGATCAAATGACGAATGAAGATGATGCAACAATAAATAGACGAACACTTCAAGTGGAAACCAAATGGAAGAAGAGAAATAAAGTCTTTGTATATAACATTTTTTTCTCCACATGGGGAGTATGATGCAGGAGCATCAATGTAATTAGTTCAAATT
This sequence comes from Taxus chinensis, assembly GCA_019776745.2. NCBI lineage: Eukaryota > Viridiplantae > Streptophyta > Pinopsida > Cupressales > Taxaceae > Taxus > Taxus chinensis. Next base: position 163,240,323 of record CM034152.1, on the reverse strand, counting down.
TTGGCTTGATTAGTCTAAATAGGGTTTCTTAGAGTGTTTAGTAGGTGGTTTGGTCCATTTGAACCCTTGATGTTGTAATAAGAGCTCATTTGGGGTTTCCCTCCAAAATGAGTCATTTGAATATTCAAATAGTGAAGTCAAGTAATCTAGCCTGAGTGTTAGTGAATTAGGCCTAAGTGTTAGTGTGTTATTATTCTAATGGTTAGTGTAGGCCTAAAATGAATATAAAGAGGTGGTCTTTCTGTTAACTCACTCTCTTATCCAAGATGTAAACTCATTGGAGTTAGTTCACCATGTATGGTTAAAGAGAAAACCTAACTACCTCCATTCAACATATGAAAAATATTGTCCATTCGAATGAAAGGAGATCGGATCGGTTGGTGAGGGTTTGAAAGAGGAAGGATATCACTGTAATAAAGCCTTCAAGGCTCAGAGAAGCAATGAATATCAAGATTTATTATAAATAAAGGCTTCTTGCATTAAAGGACTTTGAATAACTGTTTGATGACATGAGTTGATTGTTTATAAATTAGATGAATTGATCTTATGTGTAAATGTTGTTTATGATCTGTAAATGAATGTATATAGGTGGGAGAGTGTGACTCGGTCTCAAGGAAGACTTGACAGAAGCATGGATAAGAAAATAAGTCGGAGAAGACAATTTTATGCTAGTCTTATAACTGTGTCTATCATGTAAGAAGGAATTTTCTATTCACCAAAACTTATATGGTTACATATGCAGAAGGTTTTAAGAATCTTGTGAGGATTGATAAAGTTCATAAAATAAAGACTTTCCTGAGTTTATTGTGAAATATTGTGTTTGAGTAAGAAACCCAGATTTGGGAATTGATGAATGAGATCACTGTTCTCAAATATAAAGAAGCCTATAATCTATTGAGAAGGAATGAATGAATAAGGTGGAGAGGCATACCCAACACATGGAGTAGGTAATATCAAACATCAAATATTTCTCTGTTACAAGTTTCTCAGTCAAGTAAAATGATTCCTCAAGATTCTACACTTGCCAAACTCAGGATTAATAGAATGTGCACGGGTTAAGGGTTAAGAAAGACATTTTCAAGGACCAAAACTGGGTTGGTACACTTTGAACGGCTATAAAACCATGGGAAATGGTTAGAAAAAACCATTAAAAGGAATGAGTTGGTAAAATCAATGCTCAAGCTAAAAAACAAAGCATGGAGAAGGGGTAAACTATGTATGCAGAGATTGAGAGCCTAAAAACAAAGTAATATCAGTGTATAGATTATTTTTGTGGCTTGGAGTTCATAAAGATGTTTTTTATTTTGACTAAGGTTAACATTGGAGGTAAATTATCTCAGAGACAAGTATAAATGTGTACAGTGAGCTAGAGAAAGATAAGCTATAAATCATAGTCTTTCACAAAACTGTTATGATAAAGGAAGAAGGTATAAAGTAGATATGGAAAGACAACTTTTGGAAGTTTTGTGAGCAAGAAGTGAATAGTGGGAGGTTTTAAATGGTGTGTAACATCAAACTAAACATTAGGAAGATGTTAGGGATTTGGAAACCCTCAAATTGAATGAAACCCTGTTCTCACACAGCCATCATGATTAGTTATGCTAGGAGTTTGATGAAAGGGTTTTGTAAAACAAGAACCATTTGAAAAATATCAATATTTGTTTGAAGATACTTGTTTAAGAATGAAAAGATATGAAATACAAAAGATAAGAATATTAAAATTATAATTCTTAATAAATCAGTAAATACTTAGAGTTGGCTGAGTTAGAACAATTTGAGGAGTTTGGTGAAAAATTGACTTAAGAAGTGGTCTTAATGTATCCTAGTTAAGGCATGAAGATTATTTTGTAGGAATATAAAGGGCTTAAGATTGTGCGTGAAGGGTATATTTGTAACATTATGTCATAACCCGATTGAGTTGTCATAGTACTGGAGGAAAAGAGAGTCAAGGGATAACTAATGGGAAAAGTTGAACAAAAAAGTAAATGTATGAAGGATTGGATGGTGTGATGGGTTAAAAAGTATTGGAATAGTGAAATGAGGGTAGTTAAGTCTCTTTTAGAATCCAAATGAGAGAGTAAACAAGGTAAGAAGTTGCTAAGAACAAGAACAAAGCTAAGCCTAGCCAAGATAATGAAAACCAAGAAAATGAGAAAAATGACAGTAAAGAGGTATATGGATGATGGAAATGATTTGAACAAGTATAAATAAGGTATTATAAGGTATATGAGTAGTTGGTGTATTAAAATCAGTCAAAAAACCAAGAATTTTTCATGAAACCCTAAACTAGGTCAAGAAACAAGCAAAAAAAGGAGGGTTTGATGATTAAGAGAGCTAAAAAAGGAATTGAGAAAAATACCATGGTGAAAAGGAAGAATGAGATAAAGGGTGTTTAAAAATGTAATTATTTTTGATTGATTATTTTCAGGTTCTTCTAAACTTGGAGATTTACAGTGTAGGAAGGTTAATTGGCTAGGAAAGAAAAATTACAAAAAGTGGCATAACGTTTCACTAGAGGTGAGTTATGACTCAAAATTTGAAATGCACATTAATGAGTATAATGGGTGCCTAAAAATATTATAATTTGGGTATGAAAGCTCGTGGTTTGCAAAATTTGTTAGAATTTGTCCTTTTTCATGGCTATAAGGACTAGTAAAGATCAAAAAGGAAAGTGGTGAAAAATGATGTTATGAAACTAGTTTGATGGTTTGAGCAAGTGTATTTGGTGGCGTTACACATGTTTGAAGTGTTTTTAGCCTTTGAGAAATTTTTTGAAGCCTTTTTAGCATATTGAGTAAAGTTTAAATACTAGAGCAAAGTGACAAGTTCAGTGATTTTTGGTGATTGATCTATTGAGATTACGGTTTCTTATGATTTGTAGATGTTGAATATGCATCATCTATCAAAAAAATCCATTAAAGTTTGAAGTTATCGAAGATATTGATATTCATGAAATTGTTCTTTAATGGTAATGATGAAATTAATAAGTTAGGGAGGGTCACCAACATGAAATAAAATATCATGATTGACCATGTCATCCTTGGAGAACTATTTGGAGAGTTCCTTGCTATGCCAAGGAGTCACAGTGGTTATAGTGTTGATTGTGGAAATATGATGAAGTTAGATGGAAGGGTCTTCTTTGGTGCTTTCTAAAAAACTCTCAAAGGTTTGAAGTTATTGAATAAGGAATCTAGGATGTTGAGAAGTGTGTAGAAGTTCCATTATGAGAATTTAAAGAGGTATGACATTGAGTTCATTAGGGAAGTTAAATTTTTCCTTTTTGATAAGATCCATAATAGTTACGAGGTTAAGAGGAATTATAAGTGGTTAGATATTTGATAGAAGTAGGTATTTGATTAAAAGACGGAGGAAACTTTTCCTTAGATTGAGGAATAGTTTGTTTAGGTTGAGGCTCCATTGGTGGAGTTTTTTTACCATTAGTAGGTTGGTAGTTAGAAGTATTTCATAAGTTAATAAGTTAGAAGTATTGCGTAACTTGTCAAATATAGACAGATATAAGTTGACAAGTTACAAACTTCAAATTGTATGTTTTCCATATTTGGGCAGGGTGGTACAGTTTTACCAGAATATTATATCCAGTCCTAGATGACTTGTAAGGTGTTAAAAATTTGTATTATCTATCTTTCCTTTTAATTACATATTCTTTGTTGGGTATTCTAATCCATATGGGTTGGCCTTTCTTTAATAAATCGCCTACAAACCCATATATAAGAAAGTAAACACTACCTCATTTGAAACTGAGAAATGTTGCGGTACTACATTGATACACTCACTTCCAACACTTGTAAAAGGAAACCAAGGCTCGCTAAATCTCACAATAGCATGTCTACAATCATTAGGGAAGAAATCACTACAAATATGAAGCTTCTTACTAGGTCAAGGAGTCATCCCATCTCATCTATGAGCACTCATACATCCCTTCTCCAAGTATTTTGGCGAGTTCCAAACTCAACTCAAGCATTTTCAAAGAGGGTTGTCAAATTAAGTTACATTCAAACAGATATCACGTGCTAAGTGGAGAATGACATGTGATTTGAGGATTCTAAGGAGTAGTGTTAACATCAATAATGCATGAGTGTGCTCACAACCAAATAAATGTTTGTTTTATAGGGTTTCCTATCCATGGCTAGGTTTTGAGACAATGTTCAGAAAGCTTTGCAATGTGACAAAAAAATAGGTTTTGACAATAAAAAATAGTGCCAAATATGTGATGGTGTCATAAGTTTGTAGAGGTAGAAATCAAACAGCTCAGTGATGATACAAAAGGTTAAAGATCATATAAATGGTCCTGACATAAGCGTATGACCCCACCCCAGGTTAATTTCTAGTCGTGTCCAAAATGAAGTATCATCAGGTTCAAATCTTCGTATTCTGACAATTTGCACACCTAAAACTTCCCATAACCATTTGTAATTAGGTAAGTGCACTCATCCCCTTGTGTTTTGAAGTTCATGTCTTGTTTAGTACATCGATTTCAAGTATTAATGTGCTATTTTGATATTGATAATTGATGTTGGAAGTTAATTAATTAGAATACCATCTTGTTGTTAACCCTTACATCCTTTTAGTGTAATTGATTCACTAATTCTTAGATTTCATATAATCTAATAAAGGTGTACACAATGATATATGTAGTGTATGAATTGCACTTCAACCCAAACACTAACCTTCACTGAGAGAAAATTTGTACTTAGAAACTTAATATTATACATGAGAGATCCAAGTGCACATACTAGATAAACTGGGAGAGTTGAGCTTGTAGATGCTTCATTTTAGAGACTATTCTTAGACTTGCGGAAGTGAGGTTTTGTAACTTATGTCTTTCGGTAATATGGAAATATGCTTCACTATCAAACCCCAAGTCTCATACAATCCTAAATCCATATGAAATCAACTCAATGAAACTCAAACCCTAATCATGGGTAAAAGAGAAAAACTCTGAGAAAAGAAAAATTGTGTCTACACACTAGAGTATGTTTTCCTTTAAACAACTAATTTTCATTTCATAGTTAAAGCATGGGTAAATGTAGACATTCAAATTTGGAAATTTAACCTTTGAAATTGATAATTGTGATTGTTCTCCTTTTCTACAATAAATACCCACATTATATCCCCACTCAGTACATCTTTGTATCCCAATCGAATCTATCCCAAGCCAAGTGAGATCTAACCCTATACAATTGCAACCAAGAAAACCAGGTTGGATGTTTGTTACAAGCATGAGTTTAACACAATGTAGAAACACTTTAAGTATTTTCCATAATAATCCATCACATTTACCACAACACATTGAAATTAAGTACAATTCACACACAAGCAAACGCAAACAAGCACACGTGCATGCGCGCGCGCGCGCACACACACACACAATATTAGACTTGATTGGAAAATATTGCAATATTTAGATCATAGAAAAATATAGAATAATAAAAGTGCTTGAGGTAATAAGGCTTTGTAGGGAGGTAATCAATTTCATGTGAATTTAGAGACACCCATAAGTGGTAGAAAGTAAGAAACATGTCTAGTAAAATCGACAACTCAAACCCATAAAAATTGAATTGAAAAGACCACTTGGCCAAATCCATGCCAAGTAATCAAATGACACAACCAATTCTATATAATATGAAAAATAAACTTATATTATATTGTTCAATGGAGCATACAAATATGTTAAGATGGTGTAAAAATTGAAAATGTAATTCACATTTCTTGGTTTCATTATGGATCGCTAGGAAATTATCCCCCTTAAAATACCCTAACTTGGCCTTTGGTCTATAAAATGTGTTGTGGGGTTCACACCAAACCAAAGAAAACCTAAGCCTCTTTGTTATTTATCAGACCCCTTGACTAGAGAATAAAATGACAATCAAGATACAAATATACTGCATTGAACAATTAGTCATGTGTTGTACAAGTATCCCAATCCTTATATTTTTTATGGATGCAAACAATTAGTAAAATCTATATGATTCTTTGTATGATTGAATAATTCTTTTGTTATGGGGATGCTTTTGAAATAGAAATATTCCTTAAACTCGTAACTTAAATAGGAACCACTCTTTATATATTTGTGTTTATTCCTCTACGTGTTTATTGCACTAGTGTACCTTTATATTTATAAATAAATCAAGTTTAATTTATGGCCTCATTGGTGCACAAAATGACACACAATGAGTGAAAACGATTGACACAAAAGAGCTAAAAATTTGATGCACCTAAATCATGTGTAATAGGTCTCACAATGCAAATGGCTATTTTTATAGAGTATAATTGACACTATATGTTATGCATGATATAAAATTGGAAAAATACAAACAACACCAAAAAGTAGGGAGATGTGAGAAAAAACCATAGAGACGAGGGAAATAAAGAAATAAAATAACTATAGAGATTAAAAAGGATTTATTAAGAGGAATACAAAGTCATGTGTTCAATATAAGGTCAAAAGTACAAAAGAAACAAGTCAAAAATAAACAAAACTAGCCTAAGTTGGAGCAAAGCTCAATACTCACATAAATACACTAGCAAAATATGAATCTACTAGTCCCATAGAAAAATTAGGTGTCCACGCCTTTGTTAAAAAAATACTTTATGAATAGGATACTCTACCATTAAGTTTAAACCCATCTAACAATGTATTTTGAGAAAAGAAGCATTTGATGGTAGTGTATTTATATGTTTATGACGAGTTTGGTTAAGATTTTCATATATTAAACACACAAAAAACTTTTTCTTTATTAATTTGTTACATATAAATACATTTAAAATTATGTATGGATAAGTCTCCTATAAAATAAGAAACATTCAAAAACAACTCACCCTTTATTTGGTGAGTTGGTCAACCATTGAAACAATTTTATACTTGAGTGGTTTCAACCACTATTATTTTGAGTATGAGTTGTTTATTAAACAACTCGTTTACATAAAAATGTATCATCCAAAACTTAGTTTTACACAATATTTTATACTTACGTAATGTTAATCTAACTCTCACAATAATAATAATGCAAGCACTAGATCATATATTTCCTAACATTCACCCCTTTAGTGTGAACATCTGGAGAAACACCTTCTTCTGACTAAGAAGCATACACATCTTGACATTCCTTTGTGTCACATCTATGTACTTGATTATGGAACACATCAACCAGGAAATGGGAATACTATCAATCAGTCATGTGAACAACAACCAATATGGGAGAAAATCTACCATACAATGGGAACACCATCAACCATGAAAAGGGAACTATATATCAACCAAATATTGGAACATCAATTGAACCAATCAAAATTAGTGGGAAAATCCATCTACCATATAGTTTTGTCAAGAAAATTTCCTACTTCAATACTTACGACTTATATCTCCTATTGATAAGCAAATATTGAATAAATAAATGCCTAAATCTAAATATGTAACAACGTTGAATATAAATAATTAAGTAAAAAAATGACCAAAGCAAAAGTAAGCTAGATAATATGAAACCCTAGTTGCGAATGAAAGAATAGAAGGAATTACCTATTTCATAATGATCCTGAAGGTGTATTGAGTTTGAGAACTGAGAAATGCAAAGTGCAAACTGTCATAATGAAGTCCAGAAAAATACAGATGTGTTGGAATATGTTGTACTAGAGTGCTTATGGAGGGTCAGGGGCTCTTGGGGCATTATAGACCTATTCTGGGTGCCTGTGACTGCTCAGAAGCCCTGAAAACTAGTTTTGTTGGGTCATAAGATGTTCACCGTCCTTCGCTTATTGTCGCTAGTATGTCGCACCAACTTCATAGATGTCACTAGTAACCCGCAATAAAGAAATAACTAGCAAAACCCCGAAGTGCATCAAATCCTAAAAAATTCAAATGAGGGATTGGACTGTCCTCAAATATCAAATAAGTGATCTTATGATTGAGTGTTACACTACATCTCAGACCCAATGTAGTTCTATGTGTGTGTGTGTTTAGAATTGTGCCCTAGGTGGCTCTTGTGCGTGTCACATTTAATAGTGAGAAAATAGCTAGATGTAGGAAATGTAAATAGATGTGTGAATGAAAGAACAAATTTCCCCTCCTATGAAGTGTATGCAGAAGTAACAATCCCTTTCCCTTATGTGTGAATGTTATATGGATGCTTGAGTGCTCTTATAATGGCCTTTAAATGCAACCATAGGTGGTGATAACTAGAGCTCAGTGCTTGGTCCATTATTATGATCACATAACTTTATAAATTTATACAATTCTCTTACTTGAATTTCGTAATTAACCCCAAAAAGGTTGACTACCAAAAAGATAAGATGCCTAAACGGTTAGAAAGGACCCAAAAGATGTGAGTAAAGTATGAAAAGGTCGGGGGTCCTTAGAGGGAACATGGGCGCCTAGCGCTAGCGTCCTGGTTGAGCGTTGATGTTGAGACTCAGAGAAATTGAAGCATCAAAGGTTAGACTAGGAAAGAAGGTGTGTAAGACCAAAAAGGATAACAGAAAGTAAACAAAGAGGCCAAAAGACATGGATTAATTAGTACTTTTCTTACTTCAAAATCATATGAATATTGGTATGTGATCAGGACTAGATAGATACTCAAAGTGCATGATTTAGTCTCTAAATTTACCCCCACTTTATGTTGTTGAGAAGATGCTCGATAACATAAAGTATATAAGAGATGTGTACCTGATAACCATGTAGATCGATGGTGAAAAGTGTGTTGAGAGGGACAATAGAAAGTGGGGAGTGATAAAAATGTGAAACGTGGAAGCTAATGAATATGAAGTGAAATAATGATGATGATGACCCTAGGGTGAGAGAATATGTGTAGATGTCATGTTTGTACCTGTTGTCAATGTCTATTGTTGTGTGATGTTGTGATTGATGATGTTGACGATGTATGATTGATGTGACTACTGCTTCCCATAAAGACGAACCTACAAAAGAGAATAACGATTATGTAGACAAATATCCATATATATGATCAAAATGTGTAATAAGTATGCAAAGAGTATGTAAAAATGTGAAAAAGGAACATGTGCACCTCATCCATGATGTTTGAAAAACATAGAACGGATCGTGAATGATGTTGTAGAAGACCGAGTTTTTTGGGTGATCTCATGCTAGTTGTGATGTGTGTGTGTTTTTTTGGGCAATCTCATGCCAAGAATAGAATAAGTGTACAAAGAAAAGTTTGTTGTCATTATTAAGCCTTTAACTACTTCCCGAAATGTGAACACCATTACAGATGGTGTGTAACAAATCTGATCCGGTTAGAACAATTCTGATCCAACACAAAAGTAGAAAAGAGAGTGTAGAGCATACATGTCTAGTGTTGAAGGATTGTTTGTCCTGTAAAAGATGTTGTGTGAAATGTTGAAAAATGTGTTGAACTATACTGATCAAGGTGCCCCCAGGTGGGACCAGTGCACCCATGGGCACCCTTGTACTAAATCTAGGTGCCCCAGTCGAGGCTAAAATAACGTGGAATGTCAGACAATGGCTGGGTATATGGGTGAAATAGGTCACAAATTATGAAATAAAATAAACAAGAGGGCCAAAGGACGGGGGATTAATTAGTGCTTTTTTCACTCAAGAACATTCTAAATAGTATTACACATTTATTATAATTATGTTTCGATTCTTAACTAAAGCTCTAGAAAGCTCATGATATGTGAATCAGACATATGCATATTTTATTTTGCTAGATTTCCTTTATACTGGTAACATTTAACTAACGATGTATCCCATTCACTAAAAAATGTTGACATTATTTCAAGTACTTGTTTAATTTGTATGTTTGTTAATATGATATTTATTACACACAAGGACATTTACCCACACATAAGCTACTGGATCTGGTTTCATACCTCCATTGTACAATGGAACAAACATATGTCCAAAATGAGGTGAAGTGCCATTTAGGTTTGGGACTCATGCTCCTTCATACAAGGATCGTAACGAATAATTCTCATAAGAGAGGATCGTAATGCACCTTCACAAGAGTTGATGGTATGCAGGTCAAGTTTGCATTCATCTTTATGAACTCATTAGTGTTTTACAATTAGTTAATTAAGCATGTAGTGCCCACTTCCCTTCGACACTTATTACATTTTGATTTCGATTACTGTTGGTTATATACATGGATATTATTGTATCATTTTGGCTTAGCATGATGATTAGACGATAGATATACTTGGACTATTGATGGATTTCGATTCCTAGTATGATTGTGTGGATTTTATTAGAGAGACATTTTATATTGATGATGATGTGTTGTTGACATATTTATATCTATTCTTGGCATTCAACATTTTCATCATATTGAGTAGGATTTAGCAGTGAACTAATCTTGTGATCTTATTGGTATTTATGAAATATAGAAGTGAGATCTTGTAATTTTAAAATAGTAACATTATTTTCCTATATGATGATTTAATTTATGTATAGATGATTATTGATTTATATGCATATATTTTACCTTGGATGTTTTGATGCGGCCACGAGGCCAAAGGAGGTATTGTTTGTTTTGCAGGAAATTATATCACAACAATCAGAGGGGGATTGGAGACCAACCACATTGAAATGTTGGATGGATTCAAAAATGGTCACCATGGAAACATGTGTTATGTTGTGTGTTTTATTTTTTTTGGGGGGGGCCCAGGGGGGAATTACCTCCAATTGTGACCAAGGGGTTTGTGTGTTGTTCTTTTATTTTATTTTCCTTTATTTAATTTTAGTGTATGTGATTTTATGGTGATGTAATTCCCTTTTATCATTAATTAATTTATGTGTCTAGATTAGTAAATTAATCATGTTACTAAATTAATTATGGATGGGACAAAAAGAAGTAATTTATTAGATTAGATGGTTCTTTGGTTTACGTGTTGTAAGTGGATTGTATGTGATCTTGAGTGTTGTACACTCTACCCCTTATTGGAAATTCGGATTTGGCCTTAAGGGCCAATTTTGGAGGCTTGTGGGACAAGTTAAACTTGTCCCACACCTCTTAATTTATTATACCAACCCTACCTATGGGTTGGGGGGTCAAAAATAGACCCCATTAGGTGTTTTGGAAGGCAAAATGCGAGTTTTAATTGAACTTTCTTACATGTGTTTATTTCTTTATCCTAAAGGGTATGGGTTGGAGTGGTGTGTGTGAGAGGTTTGTCATACCTTTCAACCACCCATTTATTTTTCTTTGGAGTATGGGTTTGACTTGGGGTTATGTGGAGTGGAGAAGAAATGATGTGGCATCCTACATGGAGCCACATCATCTCCCTCCTCCTCTTTTCTATTTATTGAAATTTTTGGGAAGTAAATGGGGTTACTTACTTAGCTTTGGATCTTAGATTTTTGGGAGTGCTTGCTTGTTGGAGTAGAAGGGATCTTGGAGTTTCTTGAGTTTAAAGGATTTTTGGACTTGCTTGAAAAGTGGAGCTTTACCATGGCAAGGTAGGATCTTGCACTCTTATTTTCTTCTTGTTTTCATGTAAGTTATGTGTTGTATGGATTTGTGTTCTTTCTTGAAGTGTTGAGTAGTAAATTGACCTTAGGTTGTGTTGAGATTTGGAAATGGGTATGAAATATGTTTTAAGGCATAAGAGCTTCTTATGTGTTTGGGAGGGAGTGGGTTTTGGATGCCCGAACTTGTTCTATTTTGTTATTTTGTGTATTGTGGGAGCCATAAGAAAGAGGGAGGCATAAGAGTGAGGGAGACATAAGAGGCATACTTTTTGTTATTGTGGGGAGGCATAAGAGATTTTGGGATTGATTGTGATGTGGAGGATTTTAGAGGTGGGCATCCAATCCCTTTGGAGGCACAAGGGCACCCCCATATTCCTATCTCTACTTGGCTTATTTTGGAGCCATTGTTCTGGGAAGTTGTTGTGCTTAAAAATGAGTGTTTATATGTGGTTATCATCTTGTGTGTTTGTTGCATGAAAGTAAGTGTGGAAGCATTGTATAGTTGCAATGTGTTTGATCCATCCCTTATTTCCTTGTGGCTGGGGCTCGGGGGCCAATGAGAAGAATTGCTTCTTCTTCTCCTTGGAGTTTTGGTTGGGTGGAGAGTGTTGCATCTCCTGCATTTTTGGTTGTTGTGATCAAGTGAAGAGAAGATGGAGCTTGGTTGGATATTTGATTCTTGGAGCAATAATAGAAGACAAAATGTATTTCATTATAGTTTCCTTCTTGTAAAAATTCCCACTTCAAGTGGAAGATTATTGTATTGTTCTTTTGAAAGAAAAGTTGTATTGATTATTAGTTATTAAGATTGTATTGTAGGTTGAAAAATGAAAGAAAGACATTTTAGTAAATTTAGTCTTGTTATAATGGAAAAGTGATTAAAAAGGAAAGAAACAACTTGTTCATATTTTAGTCAACTTATTATTTCATATAAGTGTGTAGATCTTATTGGAAAGTTAGTAGTTCTTATTTTAAAACTTATTAGAAATCTTGTAAAAATTGGTTGTGAGAATGGTTGCAAATTTGTAGTTTGTGAAAGCAAATAAAGAGCTACTCCAATTGTATTACATGAAACTTATAGAGTATTGAAATAAGTTATAATTGTTCATTTCCTTATATTGTTTGTAGAAGAGTCAAACTTTATATGTATAGATGGAGAGAACTTAAATTTTAGTTGTCGATTACTCAAGATCAATAAAATAGATTAACTCCTAATAGTACTTGTGTAAAGGAATTACATAGTTGTAAGTAAACCTTAGATCTTTTGACCTTGTAAATGTATTACCAAGTTAAAATTTACTAATTTAAAATCAAATAACAAGAAAAATTTGAATGATTAATGAAATAAAGTTCTAAACTAACCCTTGGTGATATCCTTGCAATTTATAAAAGGAAATTTAAGTACAATATTAAGTTAACAAATGATATAAGTAATTTTACTTCTTAGTAATAGTATTGATATTAAAATATATTATTATTTTCTTAGTAATAATAATAGAAACATAATTAGTATACCTATATACCTTTAGTTATATATATATATATATATATATCATATTTTATACACTAAAAAAAGAGAGTTTAATTTGAAAGCCAACATAGTAAATTGAGGTCATTCTTGTAATGCCCCGCTGGGCATTGGAGTCTTTTTTCTGCCTGCCACCTTGGCCTCCTCCCAACCACCCGACCTGCCAATGATTATGGCTGTCATGTCTATCCTTGCGGGAGGAATGGGTGGAGTCCCGTTTTTCTTTGCCATAATCTATTTTTGGATTCTCCTTCAATGCGTGCAGGTGGGTGTTGGGCGCGTTTCCTTCTTGGGCATTTTTTTTTCTCTTTCCCTGTCACCTCATTTTGACCTGCTCCTCCTTGGCGTGCTCTGAACAGTGGATTCATTAATGGTGAAATGAAGGTCTATCGCCCTGATGTTGCGTGGGTGGGTGTGGATCCTCAAAATCATGCTGTACAGGCAGCTACAGTGGAGCGCAGAACTGAGCTTCTCTCGGGAGAGCTCGGAAATGGGATTGTATTGTGGAGAAAATATTTTCCTGTACCATTCCTACACTGCAACAACTCTTTCCTCGTCCCCGAAAGCGTGGCTCAGCAGGTCCTATACTTCATCTTTCCCAAGCATTTATAAAAATCATCATGTGGAGCATGCGAGCAGGTCGAGAGTTTGAATCCCACGGGGGCGCGAAGTGTTTCCAGTGGTATTCTGCAGGGACACGCTCATGGCAGGGTCGAAGCAGACGGTGAGGGTGACTGCGAGCAAGAAGAAGCAGCACACGGAAGATGACATGGATTTGAAGTCATGGATGCTCAGGCACGGTCTCTCGCCTTGCAAGGTGGAGCTCAGGAAAAGGGAGTCAAAAGACGGGAAACACCGGTCCATTCATTACGTTGCTACGAGCAAAGATCTCCAGCCAGGGGACATTGCATTTAAGGTTCCAAATTATCTTGTGGTTACGCTGGAAAGAGTGCTGGGAAACGAGACAATCGGAGTTAGCCAGGCAGCAGGCATGTTGCAGTATAGTATAAGCCTTTTTGAGCGCTCCAACAAGCAGGTTTTCCAACTTTGTTGTTATCTGTTCAGTACCAGATGCATCTTCAGGTTCGGGATTCTCGACTGTAGATCATCCAGATAGACATATACACAGTGTGTATACTTTTGCACGTATACTATTTGCATACGCCGCCTGGGATGATGGCTCCGAGAGGGCGGCCGGTGCCATTAGTGTTTATTCAAGCTCTTGTGCTTCTCTGTCTCTGCACGATACAGGAGACCTATGCAATGTTGGAGAAAATGTCTTGGGAGATGAAGGTAGCAGGATATTTTTCAGATCCAGAACAGGTACTGAGTTCTTTTTCTTCAAATCGACTATGTGACAGTGAGAGTGCTTCCAACAGACCTGAAGAAATTTATTTACTAAGATTCTCTATTGATTTCTTGCTTGTTCTACGATGTAACCCATGGAAGAGGACCTCATAGGTATGGATCTGTTTCATATCAGATTATTCATGAAGCACTTTTTGCTTTACAAATTTTATGAGCTTCTTCAGCGAGTCTCTAAGCTGGCAGGCATAAAGGTTTCTGTGGAATTATCACACCTTCAAGCTGCAGCTGTAATGTTTGCACCGAGAGTTTGATGTTGTCCTCAAATATGAAGAAAGAAATGTTTATTTATCACTACATTTGATGCCTTTCAGAGCCAGGAGCGTGATGTAATCATTATGTCTTGTATCCAAGCTTTAAATCATGAAACTTGCCTTGTATTGGATGTCCTACGTTAAGTATGGTGTGAGGAGACTTATATATACAAGCACTTATAATGTTGTGTATGCGGGAAAGGAGATTGTTAATGGCAATGAAGCATTGCGATATTTTCTCTGGAGGATCATGTTGACCCCTGTTGGGCATAGTAAAGCTTTGGCTGAATAGTCAGTCCTCAAAAGTAATGGTAGATCGTTGAAGTATGTCCAACAGCAACATCAATGCAATTGTTTGGTGATTCAATTGTCTTTTGTTGCGGTTGACAATAATATGAAAATAGTTATTAGTAAAGTCTATAGTGAAATATTTTGAGACATATGCAGCCCAAGCGACATTATGTACTACATATCTCCTCTATTACAAGCTGAAGTACGTTCATCTATTCTACCAACCTAAGATTGGATGTCGGGGGTGCCAGAATATTTTCCATCTTGTGAGTGCGTGCATGGCCAACAAGTTGTCACCATTGAACTCCCTCATGGCTCTTCTTTATATGGCACTGGAGAAGGTAGTGGTTCCCTCGAGCGAACAGGAAAGTGTTGTCTTTACGTGGAACACTGATGCTTGGGGTTATGGTGATAGTAGGACATCTCTATATCAGTCCCACTCGTGGGTGTTGGCTATTTTTCCAAATGGGGAAGCTTATGGGATTCTAGCTGACACTACGAGGCAGTGTGAGGTGGATTTGTGAAAGGACTCAACTGTTAAATTTTTTTCCCCATTAGTCTATCCAGTTATCACATTTGGCCCATTGACATTGCCAGCAGTATTACTCACATCCTTGTCTCATGCTATTTTTTTTATGCTGGCCCATGTGGAGTTTGTACGACCTGTTGAAGCTGGAGAAATAGGTAAGATATTTCTACACCTTTCTACTGCTATTATATTTACAATTATTGTGAAATCGAACCACTTTTCCTTGCATTGATTTGTCAGTTAGATGTCATGATGGGAGATTTCCCTTTCTACTTGTTTCTTCTCGTTTTATCTTTTATCGTTGATAGTATGTGGTTCGAAAGGATGTGTGTGCCCTCTCCTCTAAATGTTATGTTTCCCTTACTCGAATGATAGAACTTCATCTTTTTTTTCTACGTATTAATTCTTCTCTGTGATTGAGTTGCAAGTTGTTATGTTGATTAACTAGTATTTTTGATATCATGGAAGTAAGTTATGATAACTGTGAAGCTCCTCCCTAGCACCCAAGTTGTCTTTTGATGTTTTGTTAGCTCCTTCACAAGTCCCTTTGATAACCTTTTGGCATCGAGAAAGAAAGGTTGTAGGATTGTGTGAGCAATGTGTGGGCTAGCTACCTTAGAGTTCAGTATCAAAACTGGTAGAATGAAAAGGTTTGTGTGCAATGTGTTTTTTCGTCTTGCGTGTTTAGACTCTTATACTATCTTTCATCTTGTTTCTAGGATTTTAAGGCCATCCTCCAGAAGTACCTTGACCATCCCTATCAACTTGAACCATAACTAGCATTTCAGATCAACTAAGCTGGAGGTTTCATTGTGTGAATCTAGTACCTCGTTGACACTAGAGTAGTTTGGTCTAATCCCCCTCTCAGAATTATTGTTGATGGCGCTCTTCTATTATTCCTAACTTGCATTATTTTCTCCTTTGTATTGTTAACGCTATTAATTAATATTGGTTGGTTTTTATGCACGTAATTACCGTAATAGTTTGTGATGGAAATTTCCTTAAATGTGATTAACCTTCAGGAAAAACTCAGCTTTCATTGATAGTCTTATCGATTCATAGTGGAAGGTTTTGTTTTGATAATGTCAGTTAGAAGTTATGTTTGTATCTTTGTGTGAAGGCTGACTGTGTTACCAAGGGTTGCATTAAAACATGGTTGTTTTAGGAAATGGATAATTTATTTTAAATTAATCAAACATTAGAATTGTTGTGGAAGTTTACAAATCTTTAGGGTTATAAAAAAATTTTGATGACATTATTGTATACTCTTGTTAGACGGAACCCCCTTCTTCTCTCGCGTGTTTGCTACTAGCCTATAAGACTTTGACCCTTCCTGGATGAATGGTAAATCTCCTTGTAGTTAATGGTCAAAACTAGTATACTTTGCCTTCGCTTCGAAACTTATGTTGCATGTATGCTCTAATTGATTTCCGGTTTGGAACTCATTTATGCATGGCTTTTGTGTTAATTTCTAAAACCCGTGTTTCCCCCTTCTTGGGCCGATCAACTCTTATTCTTTTGGAAAAATATTATTTTAGCCTATGCGTTTGGCACCTTTGATAAATTTCTCGATGACTGGTATATGTATCAAATCTCAATCTTGTAATTATTGTTTAATCACTTACTTGATGGGGATTATGTTTTTGCTAGATTGGTTGTTTTCTCCTTATAGGGCCAAGGGCCATCCTCATAAAATTGTTACTTTCGTTGCATTTGCTCCTAACTAAAGTACAAGGTCTTCTCCTTCTTTGATCAACATGTTATAGACTTTATTATAACTTGATGTTCTCATAGTGTTTAGAGGTTTGACCAAAATTCTTGTAATAAGGTGCTTCTTTTCATGATATTATTAGATAATAGTTATGGTGGTTTTGTGTGGCCTTATCTTGCTCAGTTCTCGCAAACTAACTCTTGTAGAAAATTTACTGCAGATGGATCTTGCGTGTAGATGAGGGATAGATTTGTAGACTTTTGTCATCAACCTCAGTTGAGAAGTTCCTTTGCTCGAAAATTTTTTATGTTGTTCAACTGTTGTTAATATCCAATGGAAATTTTAAAAGAGGAATAATGTCTTAGTATAAAGTATTGTGGACTTTGTCATCTGAACTTTGGAAACCTTGTATTGTTTGACCATCATTGAAATTATAAGAAAATTTGGTTATTGTGGTTGAAGTGACTTGTGGAGTATCAGTATTTTAAGAAATGATGTAATCTTGTTTTGCTCTCGTAAATGAGTGTTGCTTCAACTTTGCCTTGAGGATAAATTATGAGTTAAACCTATGCCATGACTTAGTAATAAAGTGTCACAAGTAAACTAACATGGGGTTGTTTAATACTTCAGGAACTTTAATTAAAAGTTGTATTCAAATAAAGTAACGTAGGGGTCACCAACTTGAGAGCAAGAAATTCTTAAAGTAATCAAGGGAAGGACTATCATTGCAAGTAACATTATATAACTTCATACCTCTAGCTACACTAAGGAACACTATCCCTTCCATGGTGGAATTCTTAAACGAACTTAAAGGAAATCTATGGTTAGTTCTAGAAGATAATAAGATTTAATAAACAAGAGAAAACAATTTTGAAGCCACACAATCTTTCTCTCAGCCATTTGGAAAGTAAATTCTCTTACTCCTTGTTAATACTTTTAGTGAAGCCTAAGTAAAGTTGTTAAATCTGGTTAAGAGCCCTAGCTTCAATTTAATACTGGCAATAACTGATGAGGTCCTAAAAATGTTTCATCTTGACCTTCTCCCTCTAACCCTTTTTCAAGGCACCTTGTATCTCTTCTCTTAAGTGTGTTGAACTTAAAACCATGTTGTCTTATGGGCAAGAAGGAATCTTAGTAGCATTAGTGGGGTGGGAGGGGGGGTAGATGGCCTTGTGGAATTGAAATTCTCCTTTTTCTTAATAAACGAATTAAGCAAATAAAGGTCATAATAGAAAAGATCTAAAGATAATTACTCTGTGTAAAAAGAATAAATTTAACTTGGTAAGATGAATTGTATGAATCATATCCTGAGTCTCCTTGAAAACGTAAGCTAAGAATTGCAAGATGTCCTTTTAAAATAAATAACCCTCAAGAATATCTCCTTGTGGTTAGCCCTAACTGTAAGTGTGTTCTGTGATTGGACTTCTATGTTGTCTTGTCAAAAAGAAAAGTAAATTGTCCTTGATATGTGTGAACGTTTCCGTGCTGCCCTTATGGCCATCCTTGTATCAAGTTGTTCCCAGTGTTAGTTGTATACTTGGTGACGACATGTTGCATGATGTTATGTGTCAAGCAAGTCAAAAAAAAAATTATCCTATATTTCACTGTGTTGTTCGTGGTGATGTGATTTTTTTGGGTCGTTACACTTGGTATCAGAGCATAGGTTCATGCTCTCGAACCTATGGGCCGGATTGGTGTTATATGATGATGTTACATGGTGGTGGTGGTGTTACATGATGATACTACATGATGATGATGATGTTGCATGATGGTGGTAGATATTGGAAGAGTAATGTGCTTTAAACGTGATGTGATTATTGTCGTAATTGTGATATTGTGAACGCACATGATGGGTATGTCACCTTGTGCGTGTTTGTGATCATGTTGATGTGTTGGGGATGGGAGTATTCTCTCTCCTTGTGGATTCTATGAAGAGTTCACGTGTGAATTGTTGTCTGAGATGTGTGAAAAGAATTATAATGTGGATGACGGAGTGTTGGAATATTGTGACATATTGTGATATGTAAGTGTATCAATGTGTTGTATGACTAGATTGATGTTACAAGAAATGAGTTGTATCATGATGTTTTTACCGTGTGTTGAAGAAATGCGTGTATCACCTTGTTATGAAGCAATTATTGTTATGTGGTGATGTTATTATGTTCATCGTATATATGAGTTGTGTAATATGTAATGCTTCATGTTGTGATTTTGGGTCATACGGTGAGTGTATGAACCCTATTGTATGGTGCTTGCACTTGGGGTGCAGAATGTGGTAAAGTGATGTGTTACACTCAGTGAATGTATGATTGTGATCTACCTTGTATATGTACCACCTTTGTGTTAGTGATGTAGTTACATGTTATGTTGTGAACCTTACGCTAACCAAACCTGAGGGTAATCGGTAGAAGTGTATGTTGAGAGTGAGGAATGGTGTACCATGGGTCAATAACTTGAGCCGAAACTCGGTTTAGTAGACAACATGTGTGAACCTTTCCTCTCTCCCTATGTGGTTGTATGTATGCAACCCTAGTGTATCTATGACTATGTTTAGCCTTGTCGAAGTGGTGGCGGGATGATTCAAATGGAGGTGATGATAGTTGTATTATTGATATGCATTGTATGAGCTGAGGCTCGATGTTTCGAGTGCTAGCAACTCATTGAGTACCCCTTTGGTGGCTAGATAAGGCCACACAGTTATCGTAATGTGACATCATTATAAGTTGATTTTATTTGTAATTGATTTTTTTCTTTATTTTGTAAGGACCAGCAGCTTTTCTTGATTGCCATGCTTTACAATTTTGGGCATTTCCTTGGTTTGTGGCACTAACATGGGGATTTTGATACTAACTATGGCTATTTGGCCATTTACTTAGCTTGATTTGGGGTCTTCTTTTAAATTTGGAATTCTTACCGCCTTGCCCAAGGCTTGTACTTTGCCACTTGGCACTTTGATTGGATTGTTGTGTTGGTTCTAATGTCGTTATGTGTGGAATAGGGTCATGGGATGCACCATGGATTGGTTGGACCTATGGATCCGCTTTGTTGTATGGGGGTACGCCCCAAGGAGTACATATAACTAGCGGGTTGTTGAACCACGCGTTATTATGTCACTTTGGTTAGGAGTGTTTGAACTCTATGTGTCTTGGACCATAGGGTCAACCGGCCTCCTTGAGGGAGGCATAAGAGTTTGAGGGAGGCATAAGAGACTTGAGGGAGGCATAAGAGTTTGAGGGAGGCATAAGAAACTTGAGGGAGGCATAAGAGTTTGAGGGAGGCTTATGATATTTGTCTGTATGGTTGATGTTTCAAGATATATGTTGAGTTATTGTGATTTTTGGTAGTGGTCATCTGATGTATGTGTTACTCATGTCAGATGGATATGTGTTGTGATGTTGTGGTTATGTCATTGATTCCCTTGTGGACACTATGTACCTGTAGCATGGTTTGGTGTTATGTGAGTCTTTCATTGATGCAAATTGAGGGAATGTCTAGTGGATTGTAGTACTCTTTTGTTTGAGTATTTTGTGTGTCAGTCATTGATGTGTGATGAGTACTACATTATGTGGACTATGCCTATTCTATTCCATATTTGAGTAACCTTTTTGTGGTGTAATACAATCTTGAAGTATATACTTGTGTGCTTGTGAATCTGTAGTGTCTTGTGAACCTGATAGGGTGTTGTGTTAGTAGTTCATGTTGGGCACCCACAATAGAGAATGAACCAAAACTCTTCAATGATGA
This sequence comes from Taxus chinensis, assembly GCA_019776745.2. NCBI lineage: Eukaryota > Viridiplantae > Streptophyta > Pinopsida > Cupressales > Taxaceae > Taxus > Taxus chinensis. The sequence goes on along the minus strand of CM034152.1, from coordinate 163,219,440 downwards.
ATTTTTAAAAGGAATTAAACTAAGAATAATGCTAATGGAAAGAGACTAATGAAATGATGAACAAGAAAGAACTGCCAATCTTCACAGAACATTAAAAGTTAAAAATTCTACCGAATGTTCCTAAGGCTACCTTGCGACCGTGCTTTAATCAACTAAAATTTTAAACCATAAAGTGTACTTTCTCCTGTACCTGTTCTTGGTTGCGAACCATTTCTTTCCGTTGTGTTATGTCGCATCGAGGACGATGCTTTCTTAAGGGGAGGAGAATGTAATGCCCCGCTGGGCATTGGAGTCTTTTTTCTGCCTGCCACCTTGGCCTCCTCCCAACCACCCGACCTGCCAATGATTATGGCTGTCATGTCTATCCTTGCGGGAGGAATGGGTGGACTCCCGTTTTTCTTTGCCATAATCTATTTTTGGATTCTCCTTCAATGCGTGCAGGTGGGTGTTGGGCGCGTTTCCTTCTTGGGAATTTTTTTTCTCTTTCCCTGTCACCTCATTTTGACCTGCTCCTCCTTGGCGTGCTCTGAACAGTGGATTCATTAATGGTGAAATAAAGGTCTATCGCCCTGATGTTGCGTGGGTGGGTGTGAATCCTCAAAATCGTGCTGTACAGGCAGCTACAGTGGAGCGCAGAACTGAGCTTCTCTCAGGAGAGCTCGGCAATGGGATTGTATTGCGGAACAAATATTTTCCTGTACCATTCCTATGCCGTAACAACTCTTTCCTCGTCCCTGAAAGCATGGATCTGCAGGTCCTATACTTCATCTTTCCCGAGCATTTATAAAAATCATCATGTGGAGCATGCGAGTAGGTCGAGAGTTTGAATCCCACGGGGGCGCGAAGTGTTTCCAGTGGTATTCTGCAGGGACACGCTCACGGCAGGGTTAGAGCAGACGGTGAGGGTGACTGCGAGCAAGAAGAAGCAGCACACGGAAGATGACGTGGATTTGAAGTCATGGATGCTCAGGCACGGTCTCTCGCCTTGCAAGGTGGAGCTCAGGAAAAGGGAGTCAAAAGACGGGAAACACCGGTCCATTCATTACGTTGCTGCGAGCGAAGATCTCCAGCCAGGGGACATTGCATTTAAGGTTCCAAATTCTCTTGTGGTTACGCTGGAAAGAGTGCTGGGAAACGAGACAATCAGAGTTAGCCAGGCAACAAGCATGTTGCAGTATAGTAGAAGCCTTTTTGAGCGCTCCAACAAGCAGGTTGTCCAACTTCGTTGTTATCTGTTCAGTATTAGATGCATCTTCAGGTTCGGGATTCTCGACTGCAGATTATCCAGATAGACGTATACACAGTGTGTATACTTTTGCACGTATACTATTTGCATACGCCGCCTGGGATGATGGCTCCGAGAGGGTGGCCGGTGTCATTAGTATTTATTCAAGCTCTTGTGCTTCTCTGTCTCTGCACGATACAGGAGACCTATGCAATGTTGGAGAAAATGTCTTGGGAGGTGAATGTAGCAGGATATTTTTCAGATCGAGAACAGGTACTGAGTTCTTTTTCTTCAAATCGACTATGTGACAGTGAGAGTGCTTCCAACAGACCTGAAGAAATTTATTTACTAAGATTCTCTATTGATTTCTTGCTTGTTCTACGATGTAACCCATGGAAGAGGACCTCATAGGTATGGATCTGTTTCATATCAGAATATTCATGAAGCACTTTTTGCTTTGCAAATTTTATGAGCTTCTTCAGCGAGTCTCTAAGCTGGCAGGCATAAAGGTTTCTGTGGAATTATCACACCTTCAAGCTGCAGCTGTAATGTTTGCACCGAGAGTTTGATGTTGTCCTCAAATCTGAAGAAAGAAAGGTTTATATATCACTACGGTTGATGCCTTTCAGAGCCAGGAGCATGATGTAATCATTATGTCTTGTATCCGAGCTTCAAATCATGGAACTTGCCTTGTATTGGATGCATGCTTTAAGTATGGTGTGAGGAGACTTATATATACAAGCACATATAATGTTGTGTATGCGGGAAAGGAGATTGTTAATGGCAATGAAGCATTGCGATATTTTCTCTGAAGGATCATGTTGACCCCTGTTGGGCATATTAAAGCTTTGGATGAACAGTCAATCCTCAAAAGTAATGGTAGATCGTTGAAGTATGTCTAACAGCAGCATCAATGCAATTGTTTGGTGATTCAGTTGTCTTTCGTTGCGGTTAACAATAATATGAAAATAGTTATTAGTAAAGTCAATAGCGAAATATTTTGAGACATATGCAGCCCAAGCGACATTATGTACTACATATCTCCTCTATTACAAGCTGAAGTACGTTCATCTATTCTACCAACCTAAGATTGGATGTCGGGGGTGCCAGATTATTTTCCGTCTTGTGAGTGTGTGCATGGCCAACAAGTTGTCACCATTGAACTCCCTCATGGCTCTTCTTTATATGGCACTGGAGAAGGTAGTGGTTCCCTCTAGCGAACAGGAAAGCGTGTCTTTACGTGGAACACTGATGCTTGGGGTTATGGTGATAGTACGACCTCTCTATATCAGTCCCACCCATGGGTGTTGGCTGTTTTTCCAAATGGGGAAGCTTATGGGATTCTAGTTGACACTACGAGGCAGTGTGAGGTGGATTTGCGAAAGTACTCAACTGTTAAATTTTCTGCCCCATCAGTCTATCCAGTTATCACATTTGGCCCATTGACATTGCCAACAACAATACTCACATCCTTGTCTCATGCTATTGTTTTTATGCTTTTGTGGTTGTGTGATGGGGTCAAGAAGAGTAAAATAGAAGTTGTTTGGTCGTCTAAAGTTCCCCTCCTTCCTTCATGTGGATGGACAAGTTAGTTTTGGTTTCCGCTTTGGTGACTTAATCCCCGTATGAGTAAGTGAATATTAGGTCTTGGTGTCGCTTTTGATCCAACCTTACGTATGCATTCTTATAACTGAGCTCGAGGTGTTGTACCCCTATTAGTGGCCATGAAGGGCTGCAAAGTGACTGTGATGTGGACTTGTGTATTTTTATATTCGTAAACTTGTGTTATTTTATGAAGGACCAGCACCTTATTTTATGATTGGATTGAGAAGCTTTGAGACTCTTTTAGTTATTTATATTTTGTGAGAATTTTCAGACATTGCAATGCGACTACTTAGCCACTTTCCTTGATTGCCAATATTTCTTGAATTTTTACTTTGACTGGTGACTCAGAGCTCGTTATCTATCAGCTACTTAGCTAAATGTTACGCGACTCTTTCTTGCATGTTGTTGAGTTGGTTCTACGTTGTTTGTTTTGTGACATTCTGTTGTATGGGGATACACCCTAGGTGCCTTGAATGTCTTCTTAGGTGCTTTAAGTTATGTCTTGGCTTTGGAAAGATGGAAACCTGAGTGTGCCTAGGATCTTGGAGTAACTCTTTCGTTACTCAGACTTCCTACAGAGAGGGTCCGTTGTGTATTCCAGCATTGTTGGCAGTTTGATAGCTGTGGGGGTGATTTTCTTACAACCTGGTAAGAGCTTTCCTCCTCGTCTGAGTAGATGTGTTTAGTTATGAGCTTATGGTTTGTGTGAGGTCAGATTGACTCTTGGTTGACTGTATATTTTGGTGGATAAGTGTTTGTTTGGTAGTGATGTTCCATGATGGCATGCTAAGTTTTATCATGGTTTCCTTGTTTTATTTATGAAAAGTATTGACTTGTGGATTGTATGTATCTTGGTAACTATGGTTAGATTTAAGCCCATTCAGGCAGTGTGTTTAATTAAGTGTGCTTGTTTTTCTCTCATTGACCTATGAATAAGGTTACCCTTGTCTTAACCCTTTAGATTGTTATGAGCAAAAACCTTATGACCTTTTAATCTTTGGATTACGTGGAGACACTTATGAATGTTGTTGGGCCTTTTGAACCTTGTTCTTAAAGATGTTAGTTTGGTAGATCTTAATATTTTAATCTTGGTGGTGTTTATACTATGCTCTTTATTTTTAAACTATAACTCTTGGTCGTAGATTCCATGTTTGGATAGATTAATTGATTGTTATCTTGTATTTGATGTTTTCTAATGGAATGTGGTGTCCTTGGAGTAAAAATTTGCATAGTCATCTTGTTGTTTGGTTGGTGGTATCTTGTAGAAATATGGGTGCTGATTTGAAAATTTTCCTTGTCTTATTATACATGTAAAATGTTGGAGCCTAAAGAACAAACATTTTTAAACCTCATAAATTCTGTAAAAGTAAATATGCCTCTTTAATGAGTCTTCCTTGTAACTTCTTTCTGAAATTTGTAGACACCCACTAGAAATGTTTAATGATGCTTGTAATTATTTGATAAACCCTTGAAATATTGGTGTGGTTCATTTTAAATGATAGAATTCCTAGATCTTACAAAATTAATGGTGTGTTTGCTATGTTGAATGCCTCTTGTTCCTATAGAATTAAAAAAGTGATGTGTTGATTCATATCTCTCTCTCTCTCTCTCCCATAAAAGTAATAATGTGATATGTTTGAATCTTCCTTCTCCATTAAAATTTAATTGATAAGTTGACTCACCCATTGATCACTATACGAGACTATAATTGAGTATATTTAGACCTTGGAACTTGACTAATAAGCTGGAACATAAATAAAAAAAGGAAAAAATGAAAAATAAAAAAAATCGGTTTCTTGCTTTAACCTTGGTAGATTTATAGAAGAAATAAAAGCTATGTAGAAAGAATACAGAAAGGAAAATTTGCTCCATATTACCTTCCCTAGGAGTAAAAATAAATGTTGTTTCCGCCTATTCAGAATGGCGAGAGATATCATGCCACCTTAGTGGTGCTATCCTTATAACACAAACCTGTGATGTCATAATAAAAAAGGAGGTTTTAATCAAGAAAACTTGCAAGGATTGTGTTTAACAAGAAAACTATAATTTTGGACTTAATAAGTCAATTTATAAAACAACTAAGATTTATGTATTAAGTGCAATGTATAGTTGAACCTTTAGTTTTGTCACCTACCCGGAATTATGAAACACCTTGTTCTTAGTGATGTGTTCTAATTGCGCAGTACTCCCTTATTCATGAGATGTATGTGCATTTCCCATGTAGGAGTTTAGTTCGTCGTAACCTTGTTGCCTCGTATCTTGACGAGTGTGTGTTGTGGCCTTTAGGATTGGGGCTTATCTCGTGTGTTCAGGAAGAAACAACCTCCTTGTGTGTTGATTTAGTCCTTAGGGACATAGGTCATTGTAATTTTTCTTTTTAAGGCAACATATATTAAGGATTTGAGATAACTTTGAGAAATCGTCCTTCTTCTATTGCTTAAGTCACCTTGTGGTTGTTTCACTTTTGTCCATTGGGAAGGGCAGTGAAAGTTGTTTCCATGTAAGGTTCTTTTATTCACTTTTGGTATGACGCTCTTCTAGGACTGCAGTTGGATCCCCTCTCATTACTTGGTTCTTCTCTCTAGGTCCCTTGAGTGCTCTTTGGTGTTATGGCTTTTGCATGTTTTCAATCTATGGCTATTTCAAACTTGAGCATGGTTTAAGGTAAATAAATCCCTTTATGTTGCGTAGAGTGAGTGGTGCCTATTAGATTGATATCTTAGTTCTAGTGTAAATTCCTTTTAAATTTTTGACATTTCTAAATCAGGACTAGTGTTTTGTGTTCATTCTTGAATGTAAAATCAAGTTGTATAAAACCTTAAGGTCATGTTTTCTTTAGAATTTCCATAAAAAAATTTTTTGTACCCTCTTGGGTTGTAGAAGTGCTTTCCATGAATAGTATTCTTGACAGTAAATATGTTGGCTAACTTAAGTGACCTTCCTTGTTGTTAAACCTCATCTTGTGTGATCTCAAAATTGTCATACCTTTGAGTAGACATGTTTTCTCGTATAAATTGATAGTCGTGGTTAATATTTTCTATCCTTGTCTTAATAACAAAACTTTGAAAGTGTAACTTAACCTCATTATAAGCCTTAGCTTGTGTTGTCGTAGTGTGTGTGGATCCATGGGAGACTATATGGTCATTTTGAGTGCATGAAATTCTCCTGGTTGTTTCTTTCCTTGGTGGTTATTTTTTTGAGACTCCTTTTCAACCATTTAATGTTTTGATGTTATATGTTGAAACTTTCTTGACCACGCATATTTACCCTATAGAATTTTATGTTTGGAACCTTACTAAAATAAAGTGTAGGAACTCACCCTTTTTCAATCTCCCTTCTTCTTGTTAAATTGCATTGAACCCAAAATTGAGTTATGTACACCCCCACTTGTTGAAGCAAAGGAATTACAAAAAGGATGTGATTCTATTTATTTTCCTTTATTTCCTAACTCTTTCTCCACGACTTCCTGGGAGGAAGTTCAAATCTAAGAGGAGGGGGATGTAATGCCCACTTCTCTTCGACACTAAATGAAACATGATTATCTTTTCCGACATGGTTATAATCGTAAACCTTGTTGTTTTATTCTAATTATAATAATAATGAGGTGTGTGGGGCATCATGACTCCATTGTGTTTTGATTATTATTATTTTAACTATATGTCAGTACTGTGGACCCTGATGGACATTTAAGGATAAAACAATTGGCCTAGAAATGGTTGCATTATCATAATTTGATTGTCATAGCATTAATCTTTGAGATTTTTTTGCTGTAATTTGGTTTATCTATGTGACTTGACAAATAGACACTATTGTGCTTTATTGCCAGCAAATGTTAATAGACAAGCGACACTAACACATTGTGATACTGTAATGGAAGGATAGAAACGTTATTGTAACTGAACTGAATTAAATTTTGATATACATTCAATATGGAAGAAAATGATGTGTTGTCTGATGAATATATAGTTGATATTTCTAATCATTTTCATATTGGCTTTTATTATGATGTTCAAAGTTATTTGGTGATTTAATTGATATTAGAGATTGGTGAATTTGTGAACGAGTAAAAGTATTGTTTTAATCTGGATGATCCCAGTTGGTCTTTGATCTTAGTTGCAAACTGATGTATGAGTAGAATCCAAAATGTTGAAAATGGGAATAATTGTTAAATTAATTTTTCTTAGCAATAGTAGATTATGATATTTAATGTTTGAAATTGATAGTTAGACGTAAACGTTTTATTACTTCGAGATCGTTAATATGGCCATGAGGCTAGAGGGGTATTGTTTGTTTTGTAGGAAAACGTATCATGACAAACTACGGGGGGATTGGAGACCAACCACATTGAAATTCTACGTGAATTCAACAAGGGTCACCATGGGAACATGAATTTGTGCGTGTGTTTGAATTATGGTTAGGGAGAAATTGTGACCAAGGGGTTATGTTTTGTCTTTTATTTAGTTTTCCTTTAATTGATGTTAGTATGTGATTTTAGTGATGTAATTCATTGTATTAATTAATTGGAATTTGGGGTATGTATTTTAACCTTTATTATTAATGGGTTTTAGTGTCTTAATTAGAGCTAATTTTAATCTTGTCCTAAACTAATTATAGATGTGACCAAAGAAATTTATTTATTAGGCTAGATTTCTCTTGGATTTTGTGTTGAAAGTTGAGTGCTTGGGGATCTTGAGTGTTGTACACTCTACCCCTTCATGGAAATTCGAATTTGGCCTTAGAGGCCAATTTTGGAAGCTTGTGGGACAAGTAAAACTTGTCCCACACCTCTTAAATTGCTATACCAACCCTACCTATGGGTTGGGGGGTCAAAATTAGACCCCATTAGGTGTTCTGGGAAGATAAAAAGGTAAAATTTTTATTCCACTTTCTTTCTTGTAATTAATTTTGTCCTTAACAGGTAGTGGGCTTGGCTCGTGTGTGTAAGTATCTATGTCATTTCTTCTCACCCCACCAATTAATTAGTGAATTGGGGTTTGACAGTTTTAATTGTGAGGTCGAGTCGAGGATGATTTATGTGGCATCCTATAGGGAACCACCTCACCCTCCTCTCTTCCCTTTTCTATTTATTGAAGTTCTTTTGCTTGTTTGGGGGTTACAATCATTATTTTGTGCTCTTGCATTTTTGGGAGTCAGATGATTTTTGGAGAGCTTGTGGTTCCTTGTGAGAGCTTCTTGGAGCTTGTGGATTTGTTGGATCTTCTTGGTGTTTGAAGGATCTTAAAGAAGCTATGGTGTATGGCTCTTGGAACAAGCTCTACTATGGAAAGGTAGGAGCTTTACTTTTGGGTTAATGTTATTCCTTTATTTTGCATGTTTGTGTGCTTGATTGTTTTTTTAGTGTTTGGCTATGCTTGTTGGGTGCTTGGGTAGATTGCCTAAGTGTGGTGTAGGAGGGAACTATGAGGAGAATTTATGTAGGGAGGAATAAGAGTTATTTCATGTTTTAGAGGGATTTTGGGTTGGGTGCCCCACCTTGGACAAGGAATACTTGCATTTCTTACTTGTTATTGTATGAGGGAGGCATAAGAGAATGATGGATGAATAGGAGTATGTGGGAGGCATAAGATGTACTTGAGGGAAACATAAGAGTATGTAGGGGTTTTGAGATATGTATTGGAGGTTTTAACGTGGGCATCCATTTCCCATTGTTAGGCATAAGTGGCCTCCCCATAGGTTCTTGCTCCTTTGGCTTTCATTTTTAAGCATTGTTTATTTTGTTGTTTTTCCTTCTTCTGTAGAGTTGATTTGAATGTGAATTTGGAATAGTTGTATGATATTTGGTGTTTTTTTGTGGAATATTATTGTTTCCATGTGTTGGAATCGCCTCTCATTGTAATGTGGTCGGAGCTCGGGGGCCAATGAGGAGGATGGCTTCTCCTCCTCAATGGATATCTTTGTTGGGTGGAGAGTGTTGCCTCTCTCCCCCATTTTGTTGTGGATCAAGACAATCATGAAGGAGCTCTCCTATTGGTGTTGTGAATCTTGGAGCTGATGTTGGCATCCTTAATAAATTCCTTCTTGTGAGAAGCCATTTTATTTTCCCATGCAAGATGGAAGATTGTAATATTGCATTTTTAAAAAAAAATTATTGTAATATAAGTTGTAATATTATTTGAAGAACTTCATTCAAAGGTTGTAAAAATTTTCTTCTTCTTAGATTATGGTATGGGAAGAAAAGAATAAAAATGAAAATCTTGTATAAAATTTTAGTTGGAAGTTGTATTGTGAGAAAAAGAGTTTTCTTTCATTGTGATGTTCATCATTGTAAATGAGAAAGAAGGAATATAGAAATTGTAAGATGTGAAAAATGCATGTTCATAGTAAATTGGTGAATGAATAACAAAGTTGAGTTGTTAGTAGTATGTTTGAGCTATATAAGTGGTGAAAAAAGAAAGAAAGAAGAAGGACCTAAAAATTTGAAGTATGTGGTTATAATTGATATGTTGCATGTTGTAGATAAGTAAAAATAACAGATACTCAGAAGTAGGTTTAAATACTTGTTAATTTTGGGAATTTCTAGAAAATTTAGATGTACAAAATGGTATATGATCTTGTAGATTGTTATTGCTTTTATTGAAATAGATAATGCTATAAAATGAGTAATTCTATCTATAGAAATGAACAATTAAAGCTGAAATCTTACAAACCTGGAAACCCTTAGGTGCATATAAAATTTAACTTCAAAATGTATTTTAGAACATCGTAGTAACTTTTGGTTTTAAAGAAAACCTCAAATTTAAGGTTCTATGTTTCTAAGAAATAGGACTGTCACCCTGTGTAGAGCGGCGGTCTCATGACCGCTGCTCAGGACAAGGCGATGGTCTCAAAACTTCCACTCCGTAAGACGGTGACGTTCCATGGTGTGTCACCCATGTAGTGTAGCGGCAATCCTAGGACTGCCGACTTCCTCTGGGTGGCAGTTCTGTCACTCATGTGCAGAAACTAATCAGATTACACGCCTATGTAAAGTTTTAACTAGATATATACTAAATTTTAAGTTAGTAAATTTGCACTAAAAAACTACCAGCAAGTCAAATAATGCTCCCAATCTTATTGATAAAAAAAATAAAACCTCACAAATGGTAAACTAAAAGTGCTACATCCTTTCTCGTTATAATCATGGGGGAAGGGTTTTTCCCAAATAGAGAACTCTAAATACAAATAGATTTGAAATTACAAAAAACTAGATTAGTGAAAAGGAAACCCCTCCCAATCCTTGAATGAAAGACATAACAATGATAATTAACTACAATCTAATCTAATCTAAGTTTGATCACCTTGAAGAAAATCTTCCATAGTTCTTCCTCTCTTTCTCCCATGGCTTCCCTCTCTCCAACCTGTAATTTTCAACAAAAGAGAATGGACCAAATGAGGAGACATAGTGGTAAGCAGCGCAGGTTTTAATATGAATGCTTAAGGATTTTAGGGTTAGTTTGATCCCACCCCCCATCCCATATACATATAGGGTGGGGGGTCAAGATTGGCGACCCCTTCCCATCCCACAGTGTGGAGGATCAAAACTCCTGCTTTTGTTTGGTAGGAAAATATATTACTACTCCGATGTCATTTTAAATGTAACCCATTAATAGTATGTGTAGATGGGTATAATGAGGCCATACTAATTACCTTAGGATGTAAATTCTTTATAAAACATTATTAGTATGTACTTCAATGAATATATTAATAAAAAGGACTTTAAGGTATTAGGATAATCAATACTAAATTTATTAAACATGAGGCTATATTCATATTAGGATTGAAGTCCCATTAACGATTAAGAGGAGATTTTATTATTAACTAATATTTAAACTAATATTAATGGCACCTTCCTATTTAAATGTTGATTACAATCGACCTTTAGATAGTAACATTAAGAATATTTTTATACTTTTAACTAGACCAGGATTCTTCAATCGTAAAGTTAATACTGTTGGTGAAAATTAATTTATATGAAACTAGAGGAGAGTAAATTTCATTTCCCTTGTTACCTTGTAGTAGACTTTGCAACAACAATTAAAATAGTCGCAATTTTCGGGACTAAGTGTTAGGTTTTAAACGTGTTAAGATAAGAATAAGTTGTTTTTGTGGGCGTTACAACTAACTCATAAACCCACTGCAGCACTAATCTCAGATGACTTACTTATAACCACCTATTGCATCTCTCTCAAACTTCACTAACAACCACTTATCTCAAATATCTACTTGAGTTACTATTATTGACTCACATTACATTAGTTTGCCATGCAATTAACACACATATTAGCATTTCTACACCTTCAAATGTGAGCTTCTAATACTCAGGTTCCAATAATACATTTTTGACCAATTTAAGTAAACTTTCTGTTTCTTGAGCGGTAGCTCATTCCTTTTACTAACAATATATACTTTATGCTGATACTATATGAAGTTGGCTAAAACACTACATACGTAATTTTTTGAAAAATGTTTTCCATTCTACTTTCTTCCTACACATTCTACAATTAAAGGATGATCGGACAAATCGACGAGAATCCTTAATGAATTTCCCTCAAAATAATATGGCTACAACTTAGTAAGTGAAATTTACAATGCAAGTGTTTTTTTTCAAAAGAACATAATACTACAAGTGCTCCATTTTGTAGTGGGAATTAACAAAAGAATCACTTTCTCACAATTTTTTTTTGATGTTCAGTAAAACTTAAAATGCCATTGTCTTCAATAAGAGTCCATCTTTTCTCCAAGTTATCACAACAAAATATGGTGTAGAGCAAAAAAATCTCCACCCATACTATTTTTTTTACGACATCCATTACTGGTTGGCAACAAGGAAATATGATACTCGAGTGGTAGCATAAAAGACTTCTAGCCCTCATGGACAAGTTCCAGTTCAGGGATGGAACAACGCATGACAACTAAACATTACTTCTACATTCACTTGCATGCTATAAACACATTTTTGTGTTGATGACCACGGTAAACATTTATGGTTTTGAACACATGGTAGCATTTTCCCAAACATTGACGCTATGATAGCCAATTTTTGATAGGAATACTGTGTAGTAGCATTTATTGTGTCACTACCATGGTAGCAGTTTTGATGCCCACCTCTGAAATGCACAATAACATTTTTACGCTGCCGCATGGTAAGCATTTTTAGCCACAATTGCATCACGGTAGTATTTTTGTCATTGTTACGTAACATTTATCAAAATATTAAATGTTGCCACATTGGAGTTGTAGAACTTTTACTATTTTCCATAGGCTTACTCTAATTTTTTTACAATCTTCAACTCCAGATCATCAAACTTAACAACATTTTGTGAAATTATATAGCTATTACTACATTATTAGAGAATTGTATCCTATATCCAGAATAGTATCATGTATAACATAATGGTGAATATACCAACATTGGTAGGACCTTAATGAACAATTTTCAGACGAAACTATAGATCAAATTGTAGTTATGATCCATACAAATTTTAGCTGTACCCTGCTACCTTATAATAATAAAAAAATTGCCAATTTAATATTCCTCTTCAATATCCTATATATTGTGGCAAATATATGAACGATTCGCCCCTAAAATTAACCCTACCACGATAATAGTTGTAGATTTAAGCTAGAAGTTGATTGCCACAATATTTACATGTAAAATATCTTCATCAAAATTGTTGTGATATTATAGATAACCTGTTTCCAATATGGATGTAACACTGACTTACATTAAATCTATGAATACTGCTGATCTTTTTGGGTTATCTTGGCATTCCTAAAACCAATAAATATGTATCTTAATCAGGTACATCAAGATCCATATTGAAGAGCTCTTATTTATGAAATCAACAGTAGATAATAAAATTCATGTTTACTTCACTATAAGTAATTTATGAAGACCTATTTTTGTGTTGCCTCTTGGAAACTCATTGATCATATGCTTAATTTCCAAATGGAACTACTATGCATTTTATTGTCTCTTTTCATGTATTTTTTTGATGAAATAGATCTTATATAAAACCTAAAAAGTATCCATGCCTACAAGATGATTCATAAAAATAAATTTGGTAGAGAAGCACACCTTAAAGAAATGAGAAAATCTTGTAGAATCTATAAAAGGGCTCTAGGAACAAAAATCCTAAACGTAAGATGCTACAAAAAATATTACATGTAGCCAATGATGTCTTGTGGTAATTGGCATGACAACCAATAACATCTTTGAGGTAACTTTCCCACTATCAGGTGGGTTCTAGTCAATGATTGTCCAAAAAGTAACCTCCATCCTTCATTCAACTTGAGATATCCTCCACCCATGTATGAAGGTGAATTTGAAGAACCATGTGGCTAAGGAGGGAAGTCGAGGGAATTTTTCCTGGAATGGTGGGCATTATATAGGTCTCCTCCCATTCATTGAGAAAAGACGGGGGGTCCCCAATTGGCTGTAGGGAACCCTCATCTCTGAGACTGTTATGATGGAGGTAGTGTGGTGCCTGCCACTTGATAGGTGCATCGATCTAAGTAGGTTCATATGAAACTCATAACAATAATATGTTAATGAGAGTTAATTATGATTAATTAATGTTTGAAATTAATACCATTTCATCCACTATTGTGTGTTCAGATCTACTACTAGCAAGATTCATAATAACAGTTTCATATTAACTAATTATTATGTATAGTTAAGCTAATATTTGCAGTCTATGCATGATGTTACCATCTTAAAAAAAATGTACACGGTGCATGTGATGTGAAGAGATTCTTGGTCATGTCACCCAGGAGCACATTGTTCCCCAACCTTCAACGATGCTTCACGCGGGAGCACATCATCTCGATCACTTAAAGAGGCACAAGTTTCTGGCCCTACATAATGAACTCTTATCATTAAAAATCCATAATATGCTTTCATATATAGAAGCTAAGACATATGCAAAATATTTCTAGAGATAGTACTTTGAGTTTTCCCCTTTCTACCTTCTTAAGCAATCATGTAGAAAATCAAAGTATCAAGAAATGTTAATACAAAAAAAAAAAAAGTAAAATAAGTATCATGAATCCGAATTCCACTATCTCATTGTTTAAAGGAATTGGATGACAACGTTCCTTTCTCTTCTCTAGACACCCTGATTAACCCTACAAAAGGAAACAAATTTTATGTTTTGTGCAATAAAATTGAATCTAAATATGAAATGGCCTCCATATAATCGATGCGGCTTGTAGTAAATATTTAAATGCCTGAAAAACATTAGAAGGGGCTGAATAAATAGTAAAACAACCCCAATTCCACAAAATGCAAATTCTCTATACAAAGCATTAGTCACTTTGTCATTTTTTCATTACTTTGGTGGGCTTGGTAAATGGTATTCCTCAACTGTAGAATCCCATTCATTGGATTGCACATATTTTTCATACCATTGCAATCATTTTATCTCATGAGAAATAAAATTGAAATCATCTGGGTGGCTATATAAAATTCTCTAATCGTCATCAAAACCTAATCTCACTAATCAAGTTAATAATCATGGCTCTACTTTTCCTAAACGTGTGTTAAGAGGTGCATATATTTATTTATTTAGTATCTTATTAAATTTTTAATTTAGATCATATTTGTATATCTTGAACGACTTGAAGTTCCTGATCTCATTGTATCTGATGAGGGATCTCGTGATTGTGGCATCCGGACACACATACGACCACACCTCCATCTACGAATGATTGGACTCGGCTCACTCCACATGCCTACACATTTTTGTGATGGTCGTAGACGGTCTCCGTAAACCATCTTGTTCTCTATATCTAAATCGCTAACTAGAAACAATTTATAATATAGGTTCTTCCCAGCAGCTTTTTCTTGTGGAATTTCAGGTTAGGCTCCTATCTCCAGGACAAACTTTATTTGGATTTATTTTCTAATGTTTTGTACAGGTGCTCAACATGCAAGTGAACTTCTAAAAATAACCAATAAGAGAGATTTTGAGAGAAGTCAGGAACACGAATTCAAAAAGGCGATGATAACAGTGGTACTGAATCTTAAGAGGTATATGATAATGTAAGACAAAGTCTTATGCATCTTTTTACATGGTGAAGTGTCAAATATTGAATTAATTATTATGCATGAAAATGGTGATTGAGGGTGAGATATTGACAAGTGGTGAATGAGACGAGGATGAGTAATTTACATGCAATTTAGGTTTTGGGAATTGTTAGTTACATTTTTATTTAAACTTAAACTTATCTCCCCGAAAGTCTAGCCTTTGCATACAATTTGTAACAGATTGCATTGATTTTATTTTTTTTAATGAAACAATTACATTTTTTTTCCAAATATAACTCTTAGAAAACGTATTCGAATTATTGTATTTTCGAGATATTCTACTCGTAATTTTTAGACTCATTAAAATATAGTAAAAATATTAAATTTTTAGTAGTGTTAAGTGGATAATATTTAATGTGAAGTTTCAATATATTTATTATATATTTTTAAAAAAATATTCTTTGTATATAAATATAATTGAGACATGTTATTTTTTAAAATATTTTTTGTCGTTCAATGAGAAATGATTGTAGATGTGAATTATCTACAAATTATGAAAAACTTATTTAAATTGTGGAACATTCACAATACATAAAACTGGAAATTTTGAATTACCATAAAAATGCCACATATATTCTATAATTATTTCAATAGAAATTTTGTAGAATAGTTGTGGTAAGAAGAACTTATAGTATGCATATTTTTAATAACATAGCATTTCCTTAATATATAAAATTTATTAATGACCATACTAAAATTTAAAAATGTTGTTTTTCTATACTATTATATATTTTGTTAAATAATGTAGCAAATCTACACTATTTAATATTAAATTTTGACTCTTTAATAATTTTTATTAGTTTTTAAAATTCATGTTATAATAGAAATATAATTTTATATTATTATCATTATAATGTAGTTTTTTTAATATAATTTAATGTTATTATTTATTTAAATATCAAAAAAATCTAAATTTTGAATAAAGTTGCATTGTCGAAGTATATAATGTGGAATTTTATCACTCATATAATATAATGTTAAAATAAATAAATAAATATCACCTATATTAATTCGTAATTTTGTGATAAATTTTATTTTATTTTTTAAATGATTTTTTAGATACATCAAAATTTATATTTTTAATAAGATGTCACTTCTACACAATATATATATATATATATATCTAAATTGGTTTTGTTTAATATGTCATAAATAGAAGTTGGATATGTAATATTTTGAATATGTGAAATATATAAATAATATTTTTATTGTATATCAATATTTTCAAGTAAATTATAAAGTATATATTTCTAGTATTGTGGCATTTAACAATATTATTAAATTTAATAATATTCATATTAAATTATATAAAAACTATAAATATTAAGCAATGTGACATTTATATATTTTTATAATATTATGTTAGTTATTTTAAAATACCCAAAAACTTAATTAAAAAATACAAAACTTAAAATGTTTTAGAAATATGGGTTTTTCACACTATTCTAGTTTTAAATTAGTTATAGGAGACTTTTTTAATTTATAAGAATGAAAGATTTTTGTTATAATAAATTTATAATTTTTATTAGTCCTTTTTATATATGTTATGATAAAAATATATTTTAAGTAATTCATATTTTCATTTTTTTTATAAAAATTCTTACGAGTCTTTTTAAAATATGTAAAAAATAAATTAATTTTAGGCAATGTGACATTTTCAAAGTATTCCATGTGGAATTTCAACACAAATATATTTTCATATTAATCTTGTTTGAATTTCTTTTATGAGTAATTGTGGTAAAAAATTTTATGATAAAATTTATTTTAAATTTTTAATTAAAATGTGGATTTTCTATGAAGAAGGTTTGGAGATATCATTTTTCTACAAATTATAACCACTAAAATCAAATTGTGGAACATTCACAATATCTAAAAATTGAAAAATAAAATTACAATAGAGCATCTACAAATATTCTACAATTCTCTTAAATTGTAGAAATTTTGTGGAATAATTGTGGTAAAAAAAGCTTGTTTGTTGTAGTGAATCAATCACAAAATCTCTTATGCCTCCCCACAACAACATATCTATGTATCTTATGTCTCCCTCTCTCTTATGGCTCCCACAAAATACAAAATAACAAATAGAAAAAGGTGGAACATCCAAAACCCACTCCCTCTTAAACACACCAAGAAACTCTTATGCCTCCCAACATATTTTCATCCCCATTTCCAAATCTCACCACAACCTAAGGTCAATTTACTACCCAACACTTCAAACAAGAATATAATTCCATACAACACATAACATACAAGAAGACAAGAAGCAAATAAGAATGCAAGATCCTACCTTGTCATGGTAGAGCTCCACTTTCCAAGCAATTCACAAAATCTTCAAACACAAGCAATTTTCCAAGCACCCTTCAATTCCCACAAGCAAGCATCCAAAAAGAGAGAGCTCAAAAACAAGTGACCCCAAATACTTCCCAAAATTTTTAATAAATAAAAAGGAGGAGGAAAATGATGTGGTTCCATGTAGGATGCCACATCATTTCTTCTCCACTCCACATCACCCAAGTCAAACCCATACTCCAAGGAAAAATAAATGGGTGGTTGAGAGGTATGAAAAACCTCTTCCACACACCACTCCAACCCATACCCTTTATAAGGACAAGAAATAAATAAAAGTAAGAAAGTGCAATTAAAACTCACATTTTGCTTTCCAAAGCACATCGTGGAGTCTATTTTTGACCCCCCAACCCAAAGGTAGGGTTGGTATAATAAATTAAGAGGTGTGAGACAAGTTTAACTTGTCCTACAAACCTTTAAAATTGGCCCTTAAGGCCAAATCCGAATTTGCAAGAAGGGGTAGAATGTACAACACTCAAGACCACATACACTCCACTTACAACACATAAACCAAAGAACCATCTAATCTAATAATGACTTCTTTTTGTCCCATCCATAATTTAGCTTAATAATGTTACTAGCTCACTTAATTAAGACACATAACTCAATAATGATAAAAGGGAAAATACTTCACAATTTAAATCACATATACCAAATATTAAATAAAAGAAAAAAAAGGACTAAACATAAACCCTTGGTCATAATTGGAGGTAATCCCCCACATGTGAACCCCTTAACAACAATTAAAACACACACAACATAACACACGTTGCCATGGTGACCATTGTTGAATCCATCTAGCATCCCGATGTGGTTGGTCTCCAATCCACCTTTGATTGTTGTGATATAATTACATGTAAAACACACAATACCTCCTTCGGCCTCATGGCTGCATCAAAACATCCAAGGTTATAAAATATATGCATATAAATCAACATTCATCTGTACATAAATTAAATCATTATCTAGGCAATAAATGTTACTAATTTAAAATTCCAACAACATCTCAAATCTATATTTCATCAACACCAATAAGATCACGAGATTAGTTCACTGCTAAATCCTACTCAATATGACGAAATGTCAAATGTCAGAAATAGATAAAAATATGTCAACAACACATCATCATCGATATAAAATATCTCTATAAAAAATTCACACGATCATACTATGAATCGAAATCCATCAATAGTCCAAGTATCTCTATCATCTAATCATCATGCTAAACCAAAATGATACAATAATATCCATGTATATAACCAACAGTAATCGAAATAAAAATGTAATAAGTGTCGAAGGGAAGTGGACACTACACGGACTGTGCATTTCTCAAACTCGTGTTTGGGTATTACATCCTTTTAAATTTGGTTTTTATATATATATATATATATAAGGACATATATACACAAATATATTTAATCACTAATATTTGTGATTTCAGGTTTTAATCCATTAAAATATTTAAAATATATTTATATACAAATATATACATACATACATATATATACTCTCATACCCAAATGAAAACATATATCAAATTTAAGTATATCGTGCTAAAATGGGGTAAAACCCATAAGCCCATTTGGGCAAATAAAAAAATATGGGTTAAATAAAATAGATGAATACTTTGAAAACCTAAATAAGGGTGTAAACAAAATAAGAAAATAAATGAGACATGTAGGTCTCTCAAAAATCTCGAGATGACCTCTAATGGCTTCCTCCTCCTCCACCAATCTGCAAAAAAAAAAAAGTCAAAAGGAAAGAGAAAGAATCCTTTCATAAGCAAACTTAGGGCTAGTGAAATCCTGTGATCTTGTGGCCTCAAATGAATCTATCCAATGGATGAGATTCACCCCTACAAAAAGTAGGTGGGGAGTGGTTGAGTAAAATTCAAATTTTAAATTTTAATTGTATGAATTGACTTTTTAAGGGGCCACCTGAGTTGTGTAGGGAGTGAAATTAATTTTCTAACCCTTGTGCTAAATTGAAGACTTGTTAATTATTTTTTTTAAAAACCTTGTCACTTTGTGGGATTAAAATAACTTCAGTATTTAATTAAATAGACCCTTTCACCCATGAGATTAATTTGTGCAAGTTTGACTATGGTGTAAATTAAATGTTTATCCAAATAACATTTAGAGGAAACTAAACCAAGCCTATACTAACTTGGTTTATTCATAAGTCTTGAGGGCATTATTATTTTTTATAATGAGGATTAAAAAGGGACATTTATTTTTATTAATTTAAAGTATCTTAGAAGCATGAATGTGACAACTGTTAATTCAAAACTTTTTGCGAGCACGATTTTCAAAAAAAAATATTATTCCATAATTTTTCTAGCTTGCCCTAGGTTGTTCTTGGGTTTCGTGCGGGAAAATTTAGTGGGCGTTACAAAGCCTTATGATTCAGTATGATTTAGACAAATAAAGGGCATCACCTTACTCTCATTTATTAAAGTTCATCAATGAGTATAAACCAACTTGTATAATGGTTAAGATGCATAAGGCTTAATTTTGTATCATTTATCACCCGTCTCAACATAACCTTGTTATCATTCCAATTTAACATACATTGGTTTAAATTTTAATATAATTTTATATCCAATCAACTTTAAGGGTATAATTACCAGCATAGGTCGAGGATCATAAAGTATGTCCCTTTTATCAATATAAGAAAGTTTCTTTTTCTTCCACTTAAGGAATTATTATTTCATCTTTATGCTTACAACATCATATTTTAGTATAACCTTTATAAGGATCAAAATATCATTATGTAATACCTAGTATTACATTATTGTCACAATCTAGTAAGGTTTACTATATCAAGATTATAACTCAAATTAGATTACCATTATCTCTGTAGATTAATAGACTTAGATACATAGTTTCCTATCCAATCAACACATAATCAAAAGGTATCTAATAAGTCTTATATACTTAGACTTAGGATTAAATAGGCAAATCAATATTGATCATGTTGAAAGATAAACTACCTTTCCAAGTTCCAATCATACAATAAGATACTCATAACAAATGCAGAATTCACTTTACTCCATCCACAATAATATTTCATAAGTTTTTTCAGTCAATAATGACAACATTACTCAGCAATTATAAAATACTAAGGCACTATGTCCTCCTAGCTTTTCTAAAAAATTCCATTCAAGAGCCTTTTAATATATTTAAGCATAAGAGTAAGATGAACTTCATTAATAAAACAAATGCAAGTTTCTATAATTCTTTCTCCTTTTACTACTCATGAAATCCATCTACACATTTGTTAGCATGAGTTAGTTCACAAGAATTGAACATGATAAGTACTAAAACATTAGAACAATATGCTTCTATCTAACAATTTGATGAAAATGATCTCCATTAATTAATGAAATTGTTCTGAGTTCCAAATATATATGAACAATTATTTAAGAAAAGCCAATGCCACATTATCCAAGTAAGAAAACAACTCAATATAAGTCATATGTACCAACCAATTAATTTAATCAATAAAGTTCAGTAATTGGTTGAGTTAAATCTCATTTGACTTGTAACATCAAGACAATACAATCAAGTGTTGGTAGAGTTACAATCATATAGTCAAATATAACTTGGTAGACAATCAAGTTGTTTACTCCAATTATCAAACAACCAAACTTCCATCATGAAGTCTAATAATGATATTATCAAAAAAAAAAAATGATCCAATGTGAATCTATTGGAACACAAAATACCAACACATACAACACAGTGAAATACCGGATAATTTTTTTTTGACTTGCTTTGACACAACACGACACAACATGTCGTCACAAGGTTACAACCAACACCAGGAACCACTTGTTACGGGGGAGACCACAAGGTCAACACGGAAACGTTCACACCTATCAAGGACAATGTACTCTTCTTTTGACAAGACAACATGGAAGTCCAATCTACATGACACACTCACAGCTAGGGCATCCCATGAGGAAATTTCTTGTTAAATTTTCTTGTTTACTAAAGTGTCTCTTAATTCTTAACTTACGTTCTTATAAAATTTCATGTAATAATTCACACAATTCTTTTCACAAGGGAAAACTTCTTTCTTTTCAACGGTTGGCTAAATAGCTTAAGGCCAAGCTTTCTAAACTAGGATCATCAATTTGATGTCCAAAACTTTTTATTCATTTGATTTTAGAACATTTTCCATTTCTTACAAAGTTAATTAATCTTACTCAAGCCACTAACTCCTGTTTCATACCTCTATTGCACAGGTGAAAGCATAAGTTCCGATTGAGGGAAAGTACCGCTTAGGGTTTCCTAACAATAACCTTCTTGTTTAAGGATCAAACTTTGACCTTGCTTAAGAAATATCACCATGAATCAAGGCAAGGGTTAACAGAATAGGACAACAGAATTTAGCTTTAGGGTCACATTGTTTACTATCAGTCTTTTATTGAGGTTAAGAGTTTATCAAGATTGGTTAAATGTTCCATCTAGACTTTACTTAATTAATTTTGACAAAGGAGGACATTTCAAACGATATAGAAAGAGATTTAAGGTTTAAATAATCAATTTCCCTCCTACTTATTAAATCCTATCATCTTCTAAAATCTAACCATTGATTTCACCATGAGATCATTTAAGGTTTTACCATAAAAGGATAATGTTTATTAGTTTAATTTTAATAAGGACTATCCAACTCACTTCATAGTGCTTACAAACTTATTGCTACTAAGCCTTAGGAGGATTTACAACTCAACATTTTAACTCAAGAGCAAAGTTTAACAGTACTCGTTTGCGAAACAAAAACAAGGTTATATCAATTCATTCCAACATGATGCACAAATCAAGGGACATACCATCTCTATTGAACCATGACTAGGGAGCAAGAGAGTAATAACATGGGACATACCCCGCTACTATTCTAAGGATTAAAATTCACTAGAATATCCCATAACCAAGCGGTAATCAAATTTCATCTTTCACATGATAACCAAACAAGCCAAAGTTTCAACAGTTACAACAACAATACTCTACAATACATTTACTAGGCACTGACCCTTCTTCTAAAATGTCCAAAGGCCCTTTCCAAATTTTATAACATAGTACACATTCGTACAAAGGAACATCATAACCAAGATTGATGCAATAATCTACAAGTCTTTCCATCATCTAACCACGTAAGCCATCTGCAACAAATTTTCTACAAGAGTCAGTTCACGAGAACTGAGCAAGATAAGGCTACACAAAACCACCATAATTATTATCTAACAATATCACAAAAAGGAAGCACTTTATTACAAGAATTGGTTCAAACCTCTAAACACTACTAACACATCAAGTCATATTAAAGTCTTCATCATGCCAATCAAAGAAGGAGAAGACCTTGTACTTCAGTTAGGAGAAAAACAACGAAAGTAATAATCGTATGAGAATGGCCCTTGGCCCTATAAGGAGATATAAACAATCTAGCAAAGGACAAAATTCCCATCAAGTAAGTAAATAACAATAATTACAAGATTGAGATTTGATATAAATAGACCAACCATCTAGAATTTTATCAAAGGCACCAACGCATAGGCTAAAATAATACATTTCTAAAAGAACAAAAGTTGATCGGCCCAAGAAAGGGGAAACACGGGTTTCAAAGTTTAACACAAAAAGTCATGTACAAATGAGTTTCAAACCGGAAATCAAATAGAGTTTACACACAATATAAGTTTCGAAGCGAAGGCATAGTATACTAGTTTTGACCATTAACTACAAGATTTTCCAATCATCCAAGAAGGGTCAAAGTCTTACAGGCTAGTAGCTAGCATGCGAGAGGATAAGGGGGCTCCATCACACAAGAGTATACAATAATGTCATCAACAATTTTTAATACACTAAAGGCTTGCAAACTTCAACAACAATTCTAATGTCTGATTCATTTAAAATAAATTATCCATTTCCCGAAACAACCATATTTTACGGCAACCCTTGGTAACACAGTCAACTGTCGCACAAATAGGTACAAGCATAATTTCTAAGAGACTTTATCAAAACAAAACCTTCCGCTATGAATTCATAAGATTATCACACGAAAGCTGGGTTTTTCCTGAAGGTCAATCACATTTAAGGAAATCTCCATCACAACCTATTACAGTAATTACGTGAATAAAAACTGACCAATATTAATTAATAGCGTTAACATTACAAGGGGGAAAAATAATGTAAGTTAGGAAAAAAATAGAAGAGCGCCATCAGAAATAATTCTGAGAGGGGGATTAGACCAAACTAATCTAGTGCCAACGAGGTATTGGATTCGCACAATGAAACCTCCAGCTTAGTTGATCCGAAAAGCTAGTTATGATTCAAGTTGATAGGCATGGTCAAGGTACTTCTTGAGGATGGCCTTAAAAGCCTAGAAACAAGATGAAGGATAGAATAAGAGTCTAAACACGCGAGACGGTAAAACACGTTGCACACGAACCCTTTTATTCTACCAGTTTTAATACCACAACTCTAAGCTGGCTAGCCCACGCATTGCTCACACAATCCTACAACCTTTCTTTCTCGATGCCAAAAGGTTATCGAAGGGACTTGCGAAGGGGCTAACAAAAAATGTCAAGGACAACTTGGGTGCTAGAATGGGGGTTTCATAGTTAATGTAAACTTACTTCCATGATAACGAAAATGCTAGCTTGATCAACATAATAACTTGCAACTCATTCGCAGAGAAGAATTAATACATAAATAAACAGACGAAGTTCTATCATTCGAGTAAGAGAAACATAACATTCAAAGGAGAGGGCACAACATCCTTTCGACCCACATACAGTCAACGATAAAAGATAAAACAAGAAGACACAAGCAGAAAGGGAAATCTTCCATCATGACATCCAACTGACAGATCAATGCAAGGAAAAGTGGTTCCATTTCACAATATTTTTAAATAAAATAACAGTAGAAAAGTGTAGAAATATCTTGCCTATTTCTCCAGCTTCAACAGGTTGTACAAACTCCGCACGGGTCAGCATAAGAACTATAGGTACTGGAATCCGGGTGCACCAGTTCTAAGCGGTCCACCAGTCGAAAGCATTCATTCTTCCACCTCACATGAAAAGTAAGCACCATGACCACTGTAGAAAATCCCATTCCAACTGCCAATCCAAAACACATCCAAAATCATGGAAACCCTTCATCTCTCTCTTCCTCATCATCCATTGTGGGTACTGGTGGAGCAGACTGTTGTAAATGAGGTAGAGAACAATTTCTCTCAAGAGGGCATCCCCACAGATGTGGATTTCCTAAATATGATGATGAATTATCAAATGTTAACATATGACCATCCCTTGGTATCCTACCTGACAGATTGTTGTAAGACAGATTTAGATATCCCAGAGAATCGAGAAGACCAAGCTGTTTACAAAAAGGAAAAACAAATCCACCAATAAAAAAAAATTCCCAGCTGAGGCTATAGAAACCAGTTGACTGTAATACCACTCACTCCTCTAAAACTGCACACCCAAAAACTGCCCCACATTAACCCAGGAACCACTCGATGCATCCCAAACTTTTATAATGTTTCCATCCAAATCATCAATTACATAGATGCAGTCTTTCACTGTTGTCATAGGACAAGGCATTAATCAAAAATAGACAACCAAAAAAAAATTTAACTGGGAATACCAAGTACCCTTTACTGGATCAAAAACTTCTGCAGTCTTTTGCTCTGCTCGATTGTCTATTCCAGCAACAACATAAAATAAACCACCACAAGAAAAACCAACACAATCTTCACGTGCACTGGCAAGGGTGAGATTTCCTGCCACCTATCTTCCATAGGATCATAACATTCTGCATGAGTGAGTGTGCTTGCACATGACTGGCTGTAGCCACCTGCCACATACACCTTGCCATGAACAGCTGCACATGCAAGGTTTGACCGTGCAACTCTCATACCTGCTACTTTGCTCCACTGATTTGTGAAAGGATCAAACTGTACAACCTCATTAGTTGCAGTAAATTTATTCAGCGGACCTAGAATGTCCAATGGTGTGTAGTGACCACCAATCACTAGAAACTTCTTTGCAACACTAATACATGAAAAGTCTAAGTGCCTTTGATTGGAGTTTGCCCACGGAATTGGTGGTAGAGGATGCCACCTATCAGCTTCAGGATCATATGCATTCCATGGGCCCCTGATTTGATCTTCTGTTCGGAAAAAAAAAGCCAATTGCCACACCATCCTTGTCGAGCTTTGAAGTGAGCATATTCTGAGCTTCTAATTAAATTTTGCCATCGCTTACAAACAACTTCCAGCAGCCCATGGTATCCATGAGATACCTTTTCCAGGCACCTCAATGCTAAATCATCAGGAAGGCCAGGAATAATTGGCTCAAAAAAGTTATCCCTGGGTGTGGTGCCATTGCTGTCCATACAAGAATTGATTGCTCTCTACTCCTCTCTTTCCTTTCACCCCTCGCCATGAGAGCCTGCCTACTAGTGACTCGATGAAGAAGTTCATATAATAGCAAGCAAATCGTGCTTCATGAATATACTAAAATGAAACAGATCCACGCCTATGAGATTCTCTTCCATGAGTTACATCGTAAGACAAGTAAGAAGCAATAGAGAATCTTACAAATAAATTTCATCAGGTCTTCTGGTAACACTCCTGCTGTCACTTAATCGATTTTGATACAAAACATCTTGAAGGAGAATCCCGACTTTGAGGATGCAGTCAAAACTGAATGGATAACATCATAGTTGGACGACTTGCTTGTTGGAAGCGCTCAGCAGGCATTTACCAGGCTGCAACAGGCCGGCTTCCCTAGTTTACAGCTTCTCCTAACCACCACTTGGACGGAAGCGGCTTTCCAAAATGAAAAGGCAAGACAGCCACCACGTCAAACCAAACTCACGCAACAACCAAGGCAGAGAAAACGTGCCAGGAGGGAGAAAAAAATGCCCACGCAACAGGAAAAGACGTCCCTCAACCACTCCACGTGCAGAATAACCAAGGGAGATCTCCAGACAGTCAACAAGGAGCAGGTAAGATTTGCAGGACAGGAAAATCAGTGGGTGCGGCCACCAACAGGGATACCATCACGTCGCTCATTAAATTCTCCACCTTCCACGCCAAGGAGCTGAAGCTGACCGAGCCCAGGTTCAGTCTACCAAACTAAACTCCGAATAATATTGATACAAAGGTCGGTTAAAGAAAAGATGAATAAGATAGAAAATTCCCTAATTAGAGCAATCATGAACTTGTATATGAATGGATTCCCTGACAGATAAGTGCAAACTCAAACATGAGTAACACAAGGTTTGGGGTCAAATATAGCTTGCACAGATGAATACTAACGCCAACCAAGAAATGGGTGATCACCTAAACATGAAAAATAATTATCCATAAATCAAAATAGGGATCTGGTATCGTATTAGTAACCATTACTAATGTCTCGTAAGATGAGCTTTAAAAAAACACAACAACCAACACCCCAAATGGGTGTCAGCCTATTTTCGAGGCTTAGAAGGTATTAAACAAGGATTTACAAATTGAATGGTCAGAGAGAGAGAGAGAGTGAGAGAGAGACCGATTAAGAACCTACACCGGTTGGTTTAAATAACGGCAAAACATCCTTTGCTTGACGATAATCTTAGTAAGAGAACATTGTACTAAAACATTATTGCATATGGGTATGAATCTAGAATTCCAGAGCTCTCACACTACACTAAAGGATTTCAAGCAACTCATAATAAACGACCAGAACAATATTCTCCATGATCATTCACATATTTATATTGCAATAGAGTCAATATAACCGACTTAAATTATCGACTAAGAATGATAACCACTTTAAATATACAACCAATTTACACAATCAGGAGAAAATGATCTTACTGTATCTACTCAAGAAATATTCACCAATTTAGATAAGTAAAAAAAATCGTTTAAACTGACTTAGAACCAAATAATTATTTAGAATCTAGATTAAAAACTAGAATAGTAAAGACAATAATCGCTTATAGAAACCCAAGGCTCAGAATGTCAAATTCAAAATATGGGCAGAGATATTTTCATGAAACTGTTAAGTAGAGAAGGTTATTATAATGGGTTAGGGCTTATCATGCCCGTTAAAGCTCCTGTGAAAACTCTTCAAGCTTCCATAATATCCCTTCTGACTTTTGCAAAAAAATCCACGAACTTTGCAAACACATCTACCAGGGCCATTGCTACTGTAACATCTGGCAAAATTACTTTGTCATTATGCTTTGTTGGATGTCCAAGATTTGTTCTAAGCCCCACGATTTGACACAGCTTGGGAGTACGCAACAAATGTAACTAATCCGATCGGAGACCCGTTTGCTGTAATGGTGAAACAATGTGACTATCTCGTGGGGAACCCATGCCTCTTGAGCGCTGCAACTATCCAAATATTGCTAAATTTGAAACGTGCACTTGGGTTTTACATGGGTAAAGTCTCCAAATCTCAAATAAATTGCAATGCATTACTATGCAGGGAAAATGACAGGTCTAAATGGTCCTCTAGCTTCCCATGTGCTTGTCTAGTTCTCCCTACCTTCACGCCACCCAGAACCCGCTAACCACCCATTAAAACTTAGCATTAACTAAACATTTTAAAATAAAATATCCTCTGGCAAGTGTTTTACTCGCATTAATCAAACTACGATTAATCCACAGTATGAGTGTTCTCACAAGGTGTTTCAAACTACCACAAAAATCTTATATGAATTTAAATATGAATAAGATGACATGTTAGAAATGTAATGAAGTCCAATTTACTTTGCAACAATGATCGTAATTACCTAACGATCATAGGTATGCCTTGGATCATGGAAATTGATCCAAGGCATGACCATTCGTAACATAAAATTGCAATAGACTAAGGAACATGTTTAATATTGTTCCTTAGGTAACTTACCTGAAGCCCTATAAGATCTCATCCACCCCATATTACTTGGATTCACATATTGTGCTTCAATACTCATCATAGGGAGTACATTATAATCATTCATCGTTAGTACAATTTTGCCAAAGTATGATTTACATCAGATTCAAAAGGTAAATCATATCATCTACAACAAACTTGATTAACAATTCAAATGAGTACACTAAATCAGGACAAGAGCCGTTCGGGAAAAGTCGACAAAAGAGACGTTCGGGAAAAATCGATAAAAAGAGTCGTTCGGGATAAGAGCCGTTCGGGAAAAGCAGATGTTTACGTGTTAAAAGCAAAAAATGATTATGTATTTTGGAGGCCAAAGTCCGACGTACAAACCACTATAAATGCCCATTAGCTCTGCTTGGTTTGGTAAAGGTCGGCATTGGGGATGACACATGAATGGTACATCCTCACGGCGCACTGTGAGAGCGCGAGCCCCGAAGCCCATGTCTAGTTTTCTCAAGGAAATACATGGATGAAATTAACAGTGCATGAGAAACTGCGGTAATTCTTCTGTTTGCTTGCTTTGTATTCGATTTGTTAGAATTCCAGCCAGGCATTTGTTTATTTTTATGATACATTGTAATTTCTTATACGATTGCATGGAATGTTGATGATCAGAATAGTGCATCCAGTAAGTAGGTCGAATATGAATGCCGATGTCTGATTATTACTCGCCTGATAGACCGTCAACATTTTCGTTTTTGTTTGCTCTCGCTAGCGATTCTTCGTCTGGTTTTAGAAAAGGCTGTTTCTACGGTTTGTTAGGTAAATGTACAGGGCTTTAACACGTGTTGAAGTGCTTGCAGACGATGTGCCCGGGTTTGCGATTGCCAAACACAGAAAATGGCGGAAGGGTTTAAAGGTAGGCCGATTTAAATAATGTTTAGTTTTAAATTAGGGCTATAGCCGGAGTAATGTAGGGTGTTACATTTTAATTCATCCCTGCTTTTGATCACATGTATTGAAGAACGCAGAGAGCGCAAGGAAAATATTTAGGGCTTAACCCAGAATAATGTAGGGTTACAATGGCCCTTCAGCATGAACATATTAGAAATGGCCGGTCTAAGGGTTTATTCAGGAAGATTAGTTCTCTTAGCAAAATACACAGGGCTTTAACATGGGTTTGAGTGTTTTTTTCTCTCTCAAAGCCTGAATATCTCTTTCCGATCTTCGTAGGGATGAATTCTTAGTAATTTAAGTTATAGTTTCCGCCCAAGTAATTAAAGAATTACGGCTTCTGCCTTTAGATTTAATGGTTTCGATGAAGGTTTGACTGAAATGTTTTTTGGTTTTAAATTATGGATTTAGCTGGATTAAGAAAGGGTGTTATATTTTAATTCTTCACCGCCTCAATCAGATATATCGTAGAGAGTAGGAATCTTAGGGAAAATGTTCAGGGCTTAAACCAGAATAATCTAGTGTTATAATGGCTATTGGGCATGAATGCTCTAGGATTTTTAACCAGGGTCTCTGTCTAAACAATTTAGGGTTTTAAATTTTAAATCAAGGCTTCTGCCCAATGAAGTTATTGTTGAAATTAAGTTTTTAACTGGAATGATCTGAGGTTTTAAATTAGGGTCTCTTGGCTGTTAAATTTTAATTCATTATTGTTGTATTCATGTTTTTATAGAAGGTATGACTTACGAAACACTTAGAACTCAACCCAGCATAATGTAGGGTTTTAATTGCATGCATCATTTTTTTGTTAGAAGATATTTTATGTTGTGTGAAGCCAGAAAATTTGACCTCCTGCTTGTAGCAGAATGTAGTATATGGGTGTTATTGAAGAGTTTAGGATTTATTGTGAAATATTTAGGGTTTTCTTCATAAGACACTTCATGTTTTGTGCAGTCAGAGTCTGCAGTTCCTTGAACTTGCAAGCATTGTGGAAGAATGCGAAAACAACATTCGTAGTTTTGAAGAATGTGCTTGCAATTTGTCACAGGTCATTTTTTAATATTCTGACTTTTGATGTGCATTGGAAGGATGCTACATGATTAAAGTTGTTTCCTCTTTATATGTATGTGATTCATCAAAGTTATGTGACGAACCTTGGTTGATCTGCACTTGACATATATCTTTTTTCTCGCATTGGGGGTTTATGTTTTCATTTTTCCAATTTAGCGTGAATAATTTAAGATTTCAGGCTGTATAGGAGGGCTTGTAATTTGAGCTTTAGTGAATTATTTTGAGTCACTACCTATATATGAAATAGAAGACCCTCTAAGGTTATCTTTTACATTTTTACTAAATTTAAATAAAATGTATGGCTTTTTAGTTTTACTTTTTGTAGCAGTTTTAAGAAATTGCAGGTCTACATCAAACACCTGAAAGAAAATTAGGCACTCTTTGGTGAAATGTATGTGACTTATCTCAACCAAATTTGCTTGTTAGTCCTTTCTAAACAACGGAGAAACTATTATGATGCCAAAAGTAGACTGAATAGTTTTATTTTACTTTAACGGGCAATGGATATCTGCATTTTTTTTAGTCTTCATTCATTCAAAGAGACAGGAAGTTGTAATAATTACAGCTTAATTGGACAAGACTTAGGCAGTGGTTGCTATTAGGTATTCTTTAGTGAAATGTATGTGACTTATCTCAACCAAATTTGCTTGTTAGAGTCCTTTCTAAACAAGGGAGAAACTATTATGATTCCAAAAGTAGACTGAATAGTTTTATTTTACTTTAACGGGAAATGGATATCTGCATTTTGTTTAGTCTTCATTCATTCAAAGAGACAGGAAGTTGTAATAATTACAGCTTAATTGGACAAGACTTAGGCAGTGGTTGCTAGACAATAATATATCCTATGAACATCATCATATCATACACTAACCCTTTGGAGGTGATAGATGATGATTGTTGGTTCTTTTAACCAAATTCATGCCACACATGTGACATCAATTATCCCCTGCTTTCATCTTCATCAGCTCCATGCTTCATGGAAGTTGTTTTTTTGCATTAGGTTTAGTCTTCTTGTTATGTACATTTGATTAGTGCTTAGTAAATAGTTATTTTATAAAACCTAGGATCTTCTCACCCTTCCACTGTAATATGGCAATTGATTACATTTTTAGAGCCCCCCTTAACCTACTTTGGTTTATCTATAGACATTACTGTAAATTCTTTCTTCCCTCTTTCAATTTTCCAGTGTCTTGTGTCCATTTTTCTGGTCTTTTTTGTTTGGGTATCCTTTGCATTGGCCACGAAGCTTTCAAATTTCTTGTTTTAAGCTCATTTTTAGTTACCAAAGTTGGAGTAATAAAGTTATTATTAGCAACAGGATATATGAGAACTGAAATAGGAAGGTTTGCTATTTTAACTTGTATCCCTGTCATTGCGGGATGGTGGTTAGCTTGCCTCTCTTTCATGTCCACATAAATTATTGATGCCTCGGCCGTGTCTTTCATTTTTTTGCTTCTTTGACAGAAAAGAATGGTTCAGCTACACTTTTCTGCTTGGGGTCATCTTCCTTTCCAGCTTGCTTATGTTGGAGATACTCTATTTTTTCAGTTGCGTGCATTGAGCAGGGCATGTAGGATCTCATTTTGAACACAAAGGGCTTGCTGCCCCTTTGTGTCCTTCCAACCATTTCCCTTGTTTTATCTCTCAACCTTTTAAAAAGAGCTTGCTGGATATGGAATTGACACTTAGGGTGATTGGATTTTCACATAGCTTCTGCTAAAAATGTGGTCGTTGAGATTTTGATTTTACCTACAAATGAATGATTTAAGGCCACTGAAGAAACTTTTAATTATTCTTTTTATCATGTAGTTGGGACATACTTCAACAATGCCACAAACACTTTCACATCGCTCTTTTGAATTTTTCCCTTGTTGGAGGTTATTTAACACATCTATTTAGATTTCAAATTAGTTTATAGACAGTTTCTGTTTAAATCATTTGTAGTATGTAGCATGAATAATTTAAAAGTTTATAATGTCTCAGTCAGAAGTCATTTTATGTTTTATCTCACCAGAAATTCAGTCTATTTTAATTGGATGTGGCCTTTGGAAAATATTTAGGTGTTAGGCAATAATGTCGAGGGTGTTATTTAAATAGTGTTTTATGTTCTGTACAGCCATAATTTGTAAGAAATGCAGAGGAATGTAATCATGGCATTCTTAGCTATGGAGCATATAAAATTGAATGAATGTAGGTAGGGTTCTCTCTTTTCTTTTCTGTAGTGGATGTTATTTGATTAAATTTGCAAGGCTAATCACTCTTTACATATGCGATTCTTAATTTATGTGAGGAACCTCCTTTGTTATGCATTTAAAATTTGATAGATGTTTTCTCTATGATTTTTAAAGAGAGCAATATATTGCTGGTTGTTTATGATTTTGTCCTCCAATTTAGCAAGGAGATTTATTATTCTTTACATTGTGCATTTGTGTCTTCTACAATTTGTTGAAGAACTTCCAATTTGATTTGCATAGTTTTTTCAGTTTTTTTTGTGGGGAGAATGGAAACGAAAGAGCAGGAATAACAAAAGATAGATAAATTTTTGCCGCAAGTAGTTAATGTTGATGTTGCCCAGGACTTGTCCTTGTCCTTGGTCTTGTCCGCTGCATTGCTAGAGATTTTATATCACCTCATTTATGAGTCACCTCCTAAATAATAAATGGAAAGGTCTCAAGATTAGCTCTAACACATTACTTAATCTATATCAAATGCTTTTTATATAGACTGAATGACAGTCTGAGTATTTCTGCCGATTTGGGTTTACTGTTCGGAGCAGCTTATTGACCAGAATACCTCAAAAAAATGCTCGTCTATATTGAGAGCCTAAATTGTCTTTTATATTACTTAATCTATATCAAATGTTTTTTATATAGACTGAATGACAGCCTGAGTATTTCTGCCTATTTGGGTTTACTGTTCAGAGCAGTTTATTAATCTAAGCCTGAACATCTCTTCCCGATTTTCATTGGGACGAATTCTTAGTAATTTAAGTTATAGATTCTGCCTGAGTAATTAAAGAGTTAGGGCTTCTGCACCTAGTCTGAATATTTATTGTAGTCTGATTCTTTTCTTGGATATCATGCATTTGTTTGTAGGATGTACGTTTTATCTATTTTCATCATCCATGTCTATTTTTGATTGAGCATCCTTGTTTTTATGACAACTTTTGTCAAAGCATCCAGATTATCAAGTTCCCTAGTCTGATTCTTTTCTTAGATATCATGCATTTGTTGTATTATGTAAGCTGTTGCACCTACACCAGAATCAACTTTTCTTTTGATTTTAGCCGTCTTTTTGGTCAAAAGAGTTATATCTATTTTCATCATATGATTATTTTT